>OY284481.1:34330907-34930907 GCA_958336345.1 Dorcus parallelipipedus | reverse complement strand
TGTGGAACTAATCGCTAGAGCAACCGATGTGACTCAGTAATTTCATTCTTGATGCTCAAAAAATCACAACCCTTATTTTCAAAAACAAATATAATTCAGTTTCAAAATAGATTTGGTTAAAGTAAGGTATTTATCGTTAGTGGTAATCATTTTGGTAAGACTCATACAATGGAGTCGATAAGATATTTGGACATTCACATGGATGAGAATCTGAATTGGAATGAGCAGTTAGATACCGTGTGTAAAAGAATTAACAGATCGTGTTTTGCCATATTGTACCTAAGAAGTTCAGTTGTCAAAGAATGCTTATTAAAAGTATACTATTCAATGGTCCATTCTTATTTAGTGTTGTAAAGTATAGTGTTAAAGGATAAAAGAAAGGGGATCCAATAGGTTTGAATTTATCAATTAATTTAAATGGCCTCGTCGCGGCACTATGCTCCTCTAGATACCACGGCGAGAGTGAGAAAGAGATTCGATTTTTATGCGCAAAGTCTACGACTTTGTTGCAAATTTTACAATTTTACGCAGAAATAAACAAACTATTTCCACTTCTTCTCCTCATTCTTTTATCAAATTCTAAAAGACCTAAGTCACAATCCTTTTGTTTATATGCTTCTGGTTTGAATTTAAATAAAGACCAGGAATCGTTTTCAGTGTATTTCTATAAGGAGGCATCTTGAAATTCGCTTCAATATTTTAATAAATCAGACGATGAAACGGCAAAAGTAAATCTCTAATCTGATGAAAGCTGACGCCGATATGCTTAGTACGAGCCCCATTTCGATCAGATTCAATTAGGCGAATACATCCTTGGGTATCTTCGTAGAAAACAGTTAGACCTGCAATAAGCATTCCCATGTCATTCAACAATCGACGTAACCACTACAATTCTTTGCTCGCATATGATGCTGCCATGTAGAAGATATTGCTACAGAAGTTTGCTTATGACTTGACCACGCCACAATTCCATTGCCAATCAAAAATATATATCCACTTGTAGACTTTTTGTCCCGTCTGTCTCCAGCCCAATCAGCATCTGTATAGTTCAAAATTTCCTTTTGCAGAAAATTTTAAAGTCTTGTTTATTGTAGATGCTAGATAACGCAATATACGTTCTACTGCTTTCCAATCTCTTTCAGTTGAATTTTCTACATTTCTACATAAAAATCCCACGGCAGCAGCTATATCAGGTCTGCAAACAGTAGAAATATATAATAACGATCCCATAACTCTCCTATATCGCTTATTATTGGGTAATTTAGGATACTCTTCTACCCTTTCTAGCATGAATCCCCCTTCCATTGGAGTCGCTATTGACTTAGACTCCAACATATTATATTCTTCAAGAATTCTAGCAATCTTTGTCTTTTGATTGACAAGAAAAGATCCGTCTTTCTCACGTACAACTTCAATTCCAAGATAATGATTGACGTTTCCCATATTTTACTTTCAAAATGTTTTCCAATTTGTTTGCTTACTGTAGCAGTTAACTCTTCAGGTATACCAGCCACCAACATATCATCAACATAAAGCAATACATAAGTAATATTACCATCTTTTTCTTTTCTGGTGTAAAGACATTGATCTGCATCTCCACGTTGAAATTTCAAGTAATTTAGCACCTCAGTTGCCTTCTTGTTCCACACTCTTGCAGACTGCTTTAAACCGTAAATACTCTTACGTAATCTCAACACCTTTGTTTCTTGTCCATTTGTTCCATAAATATTTCCTCTTCTAACTCACCATTCAAGTACGCACTCTTCACATCCAATTGCCGTACAAGCAATTTCTTTTGAGCTGCTATAATAAATAAAGCACGAATAGTTTCATGTTTAACTACAGGTGCAAACGTGCTGTCATAATCTTCTCCATAGCGCTGAGAAAATCCTCGCGCAACCAAACAAGCTTTACGTTTATAGACCTCTCCTTTGCCATCCAATTTAGTCTTGAAAACCCATTTACACGTCACTGCTTTTTCCTTGTGGAAGATCAGATAACTCCCATACCTGATGCTGCTTGAGAGACCTCATCTCTTCTTCTGCAGCTGCAATCCACAACTGTTTTTTCTCGATTTGACAGATTTAGCAAAACATCCCACGAATCAGGTTCTTTAATAAAATTTGCATGTACTTTATAAATTAATCTTTCTGGTGGTACTCCTTTGTTTTTACGTTTCGAAAATCTTCTTTCGGGTGTAACCATTGAAGTTTCTGAAGAAATCTCATCTTCAGACGTATTCTCTACAAGTTTCTGATTTTCTACATCCTCTTCTGTTTCATTACTATTGTTACTCATCTGAGAACAATACACTGTAATTTCAGAAACAGAAATGTCTCCTAATGTAGAACCAATTAAACCAACATTTGCATCCCCTTCTCGCTGTGAAGTCCCTTGAACTTCTGAATTTTTACCCATCATTTTCGATAATCCGCACCGATCGGCTAATCCAAACTTTATTCGTTTCTGGATTTAATATATTCGATAACCTTTGCTGTTTCCGTCATAATCAACAAGAACACCTTCATCGACATTTTTATACCATTTCTTTCGTTTTTGTTTAGGTATTAGCGAATATACTACTTTCGATCCAAATACTCGAATGTGACTCAAATCTGGTTTTACTCCTGTAAACAACTCCAACGGAGTCTTCTCGATCACACGACTTGGTGTCCGATTCTGCAAATATGCTGCGGTCAGAACTGCTTCTCCCCAAAATCCATTGTCCAGACCGGCGTCTAATAACATGCACTTCGCAGCCGTCAAAGTGCAATTTTTCCGATCTGCCACGCCGTTCTGTTGAGGAGTATATGGCACCGTAAGCTGATGCTGTAATCCTTCTTTCCGCAGATATTCTTCCAATTCACAAGAAACATATTCCTTTCCATTGTCTGTACGCAAAATAGCTGGTTTTTTTCCAAATCTTGTTGACATCAGATCAATGTATTCTTTAACTACGTCCGGTACTTCATCCTTTGATCGAATCAGCCTCACAACTGTAAAACGAGAGAAATCGTCAATCAGTATTAGTAAAAACCTGTTACCACTTGGAGTCCTAATTTGCATTGGACTATATAAATCAGAATGAATCAATTTCAATGGTTCTCTGTTCTTGCTTTCCGGAATTTTTTTTTGAGTTAATTTTCCTTTAATACAATTCTCACACACTTCTTCCGAACTCTTCGTAATTCTAATTTCCGTAGCCTGATCTTCTTTGATCATATTTTTAATCGCTGTCGAATGTTTATGACCTAGACGATGATGCCACTGATGAAGACTTGTTGCTGAACTTGCAATCTGAATAAATTCCCATTATTTTCTGCTCTTGCAACAATTCTTCGACTTTCATAAATTGTGCATTTATTTTCTTCAGATAACATCCGACTTCCCTCTTGAGTTATCTTTTGTACCGGCAACAATCTATCATCAAGTTGTGGAACATAAAGCACATCTTTCAACTCTATCAATTGAATTTGACCATTAGGAAGTTTGCTTTTTATCCATCCATTCCTAATTTCTGCCGCTTTGACTGACGATCCATCAGCAAGAAATACAATAGTATCTGTATTTTGCAGAATTGAGAAAAATTTTCGCTCGTTGGTCATGTGATTAGATGCATCGGAGTCTATACACCAACTTCCAATATTCACATTTTCTATTCTCCCACATATTTTAAAACTAACATTATAATCAGGTCTTTCTTTCATTACTGCAGATTTTGCTGATTCTATTTTTGATTCTTTCTGAGAAACCTTTTCAAAATATATACAATTTGCTTTTAAATGACTCTTGCGAAATGACGACTGTAAAACCAATTCACAATTATTTTTATTTTTCAAAGATTCACTTGTTTCAATTCTTCTTTGATATTCATCCATAATTTATTTTCCTCGTCAACCCTGAGTAAGACTTTGGTAAACTCACAAGTAAAACTGCAACAACTTCTTCATCTTCAAGTGGCTTTCCCGATCCTCGAAGTAAGCTCACAACTTCCATGATTGCGTCAATATGTTCATTTAATTGCCCACCACGATACTGAATACTGAATTTCCTACGCAAATATAAACGACTGCCAAACGTAGAACGTCGTATTTCTTCCTCGATGCTTCCCAAATTTCGTAAGCATTTTCAAGATGCGCGAAATGTATCAGTTGATTGTCTTCAACACTCAATGTTATATATGCCATAACTTTATTATTTCGCTTTCACCAATCAGTATTTGCGGGTTCCGGCTTTGAATCAGCCACAATGTCCCATAAATCGTCTCGCACCAAAATTGCTCGCAGTTTTGTTTTCCAGAAAACGTAATTTCCGCCATTTAAAAGTGGAATGTTCATTTTCAAACTGTCTTGCGCCATTTTTCAGTTTTACAGAAATTCTAAATTCATACACGTAACATTGGGCCCATAACCTCTTGAAATTCGCTTCAATATTTTAATAAATCAGACGATGAAACGGCAAAAGTAAATTATATTAACAAATTAAATCTTTGTACACAATCGACTTATATCATATTTTTACATGGGAACTCAATTTTATAATTTAAAATTAATAATCAAATTAGCTGTGTGTTCTTATTCCAACAAGGCAAAATAATTTTATAAAGAGAAGAAACGGTATTCTGTACGTCAATTAAAGCGAGATATTAATAACTAATTGGCAATTAAATTAGTTTTTGCTCAACTAACCAAGGCACTGGATGCAGAGGGAGAAGTGAAACTTGGAACTTGTCACGATCACACTAAGACACTTTTGAATGTCAATTCTGCCGATGTGCTTATAGCCATACATTTTCTGATTGTATGATTCTCGACATCAGCCGGCTTTTTTTTATTTAGTTGTTAGATCGAAAAACTAGTTAACTGAGTAATTATGATCATAATCTTCAGATTGGATCTTGTTATAACTCAACGCACACGTGTCCCAAAACGGATGGTGGTGTTCCTGCGTCATTTCAGCGCGCTTCAGATTCGAGTGTGTTTCGTCATGCTTTGTTTATAATCGCATTTTATTTAAAATAAACAAATATTTTTATAGAATACCGCTTTCTTACATTGTATAATGTAATACGAGTATTATGGTTAATAATAATAATAATAATAATATATATTTAGTAAAGCACGAAACATATGACTTGTCAAAGTAAAAACAACATTCAGAAAGCTTCAAGTAAAATAGGACATTAACAATCACTCTTCCAAAGAATCGTTGACTGAATAATAAGCAGCTGAGATTAGAGTCCCTTTCAGTTTAATTTTGAAAAGTCTGTTGGTAGTTGGCACTTCGTCATTCCACAATGTCTTAATTTTATTCCAGCACAATAAACTCATAAAAACAGGACCGGATTGACTTACTGCTAATCTATTTAAGGGAAGTCATTACATGTACGAGTTGCATAGTCGTGAAAATTACAGTTTTTAAGGGCGGTATGTTCAATTGAGCGAGCGTATAATATTAATTCATAAATATATAATGATGGAAAAGTCATTATGCCAAACTGGATAAAAAGTTCTCTGCAGTGTGTCCTAAGCTGAACATTGGCCATCGTGCGAATGATTTTCTTTTGAAGTTTGAAGATATTACCCGCACTTGCACAGTTACCCCAAAATATAATACCATACAACAGAGCAGAATGAACCATCCCGAAATAGAGCGATCGCAAAACATCAAAACTGACTGTCCCGCGTAAACTATATATGAGAAATGTTTTCCCACTTAAGTTTTTTTCCAAACATTGAACATGATGCTTCCAAGTCAGTTTGCTATCCATATAGACGCCAAGGAGCTTCATATCTTGAACCCATGCTACTGAATTGTGTCCACACTTTATTAAGGGAGAGGAATCAATAGTTGTATTTTTGGTGACGACCGGCATAAAGAATGTTTTTGCAGTATTCAAAAGAAGACCATTATTTTTGCACCACAATTTCATTTCTTCCAATGTAGTCTTGGTCGACTGTTGAGCTGCGTTCACATTATCCTTAGATATAATGAAGTTGGTATCGTCCGCGTAGATTATCGTTTTTTCTGGTTCATGGCAAGAAGTTCGTAAATCGTTTATAAACAGCGAGAATATTACGGGATCTAAGATGGATCCTTGTGGAACTCCGGCTGTTATACTTAACGCAGTTGATAAACAATCACCGACAGCGACACGCTGAAATCGTTTGTTCAAATACGAAAATATCCACTTGTTGGGCAAACCTCCAGTTTTTGACACAATAACTTATGGTTGACTGTGTCGAACGCACGACTAAGATCACAGAATAATGCGTAAATTTTTTTCTTATTGTTAAGTTCATTTAATATAAAATTGTAAGCCTCAGTTATTGCGGTTATTGTCGATTTCCCCTTTACGAAGAGTATTAGACGATTATTAAAAATCTCTTCGAATATTTTCGCGATCTGGTTCTGTAATGCAATAGGTCTGTAGTTGCAGGCTTCAAGACGACTTCCTTTGCTCTTGTAATTTGGCACTATTTCCATTCTCCTTCAGAAAAGGATACATTTATTATTTTTTCTAAGAGACATGCTATAATTTCAGCTACAGATTTTAAAACATTTCCAGGGACCTCATCTAAACCAGCACTAGATTTGACACACTTTGCGTGAATGATTGTTGTTATTTCTGTGGCGTTTGTAGGCGTCAGGAACATAGAATCAGGTACAGAAGCATCGCTAGAGAAGTTGTCTATGGTTGCATTGTTTGAATGATGAGCAAAATAATTATTTAGTAGGTCAGCAATTTCAGTTTTGTCATTTATCTCGTTATACTGGTCATCGAGTAAGGATATCTCATTTTCAGAGTTATGCAGTCTTTTTTCATTGATGATCCGCCAACATTCCCGGCTGAGATTGGAACTGGAACTAATTCTGTTAGAATTGTACGAGACTATTGCAGAATCGACTTTAGTTTTGTAATTTTTTTTAAATTCCAAAAAACATTGGTGGTACCATTCACTTTTGAGACACTTAGGTATCTGTTTGCTGCATTTCTGTTAAGAATGTTGATAATTGTTTTATTTCCTCGGTTATCCATTCGCCTTTTTTCCGATGTTTACTTTTACCTTTCTTCAGGATTGGGAACGAATTATTAAAATGATGAAGGAACGCTTTCATAAATGCATTAAATTTGTTGTCGGTACCACATACAGAGCGAACTTCTTGCCAGTCTTCTAGCTTCAAGTAGTTTTTAAACATTTCAATGTTATGTTGGTGAAATTGTCTTCTGTATATATAAGTTTTTGATGTGTCCTTTGCTAGGTTTATAATTGCAGTTTGATAAATGTGATCCGATAGATGTGTGTCACCTATTTCGATCCGACAGTCAATATCAGAAAAAAAGTTATCAGTACAAGTCGCCGTGGATTTACTTGTTCGAGTTCTTTGCATTGTTCGTAGGTCAAGATTGTATTGTAACATTAAGTTTTCCAAATTAAGGGTTGCTGGTGATATATTCAGTGTGTCGATGTTAAAGTCTCCACAAATGATGTGGTAATCAGCTGTATTGTATAATTTGGTTTGAAATTTGATTTGAAAATCAAAAAATTCCATTAGATTAGTATTTGGAGGTCTATATATCGAGACGATCAAATATTTAATATTATTTAGTGTTATTACCAAAGAACGGACATTTCTATGGCTGTTCACGGTCACTTCGCCTCGAGAACTCACGCGCACGTAAAGTAGCAAGTTCATGAACGCCGGGAAGGAGCCGGGTCAATATATTAATATATTACTTTCAAAAAAGTTATTAATATGCTATAATAAACCTAAAGTTATAATCCGTAAATTATAATTTCTTATTTTGAAAGGATTACTATATTTATTTAGAATTTAATCTGTAGCGATGCGAACACCAAATTTTACGCTCGGGATATTAAAACGACCAGCTACAATTCTATTGCCGTTCAGGGCGTGCCGCTCATGCGAACGACATTGAATTCCATCTTTCCGTCCGTTATCTGGTTATTACACAAGCTGCGATTTCACACAAGCTTTCTTGGGCACAACAAGTGATATTTATAGCTTTTACATTATGTTTTGTAAAAATTATTACTCCTCCGCCTTTCTGATTGGATCTGCTGTACTTACTGATTAACTTATAATTATTTAAAACCACTGTCTCTTCTGTTGCTAGCCAATGTTCAGTTACACAAAATATGTCGGGTTTTATAGAATCCAAAAAAAACTTGAATTAAGGCACATTTATTTCTGATACTGCGAACATTTAAATGAGTGATCTTAAGATCATAAGATATAAGGTTATGATAACAATGAAACTAGAGTATTTATTCTCCAAAAAGAGTAATTCGTGTGGTGTTTAATTTAAGGTAACAAGAATCTTGCAAACCATTTTTCATAAAATAATCAAATTTAAGAGTGATCGTGGAATTATAAAAGAAATTTTACACAAAAATTTGTAACTATATCCATATTTTACACTTAACTTTTATTTTACGTCCAAATATAAAAATTTAATCTTTTCTAAAATTAAAAACTTTTCCCAAGCAGGAGTTCATTTATGAGAGTACCTAAAAAACTAAGCGGATTTAAAGAAC
This sequence comes from Dorcus parallelipipedus, assembly GCA_958336345.1. Taxonomy (NCBI): domain Eukaryota; kingdom Metazoa; phylum Arthropoda; class Insecta; order Coleoptera; family Lucanidae; genus Dorcus; species Dorcus parallelipipedus. The sequence goes on along the minus strand of OY284481.1, from coordinate 34,922,346 downwards.
AAACACGTGAAGGTAAACAAAAAAAAACAAACACTAAATCCCCATTTAGATTTTTCCTCCGCATTATTTTTCCACCTTATTATTCGTCTCTACACGTGCTGGCAGACTTTATTTTGCCGTGCATAACTTAAGCCCCTTTTTAACTCCTCGGCCCTCTGACGAGTCCTTGAGCCGACTGAATAATCTGCAGATTCTAAGAGTGTTGTTCATTAGCGAAGTTTGAGATCGGAAAGTTTCAATCGAGTTCGTGCCGGACGGCTGGAAACATTCCGAATATATTAAATTAATAGAAAGGCTGCTGACTTTTGATTCAGACTGAGGGAATCTTTGAAGTTGTCCGTCTCGGTTTGTTATTTGGAAACTTAATTAAACTGGGTTTTCAATAAATACATCGCGCCTCAAATAGGAAAGGCTTTGAGTGTTCGTCGTAAATATATGTATACATACATAAATGTCAAGTGGCCTTTCATACGAAACCCTTATTAAAAGACATAATTAAGGACATACTCAATAATAAGCTACACGAGGACCTCTCCATATATTAATCAATTTCATTTAATAAATAGAATATTTGTGAATATTGAATAGGTGAACTTGACTTCTTTGGCACATCAATATCTTTCTGTTTCTTTGTCCTGATCAAAGATTTAATAAAACTTTTAGTAAAGTGAACATACGTCCCTCCTTGTGAGGGATTGTCCTTCTATTTTCTTAGGTGTTCCGCTTTAGATCTATTCGTCTAAATGCCCGTCCTTTAAAACTGCCATAAAATTATTAACTTTGTTTGAAGAAACGAATATTTTTTTATCGGTTTTTATCGATTTTAAATCAAATTGAAGTGACATTTATAATTCGGAGTTTTATTCCATCCAAGTAACAGATGCTTCTTCTGCATTCATTTGTAACTGAGATATCTTTTATAATTTCAATTAAAAGTAAACTTTTTAGGTCTAAAATCACTTCTTGCACCTATGGAAGATACACTGACAAGTTAAAGTTGAAGAAGTATTACATTTACTAATATAACATAAATGAACATAGTTTTGGGATATTTATAAATGTTATAAATATTAGAAACATTCAAAACAGAACTGGAAATTAATCTTACGTTCATGTACAAGTTCATATGAGAAAAATGCCAACGACCGAGTTATGAAGTACATGTTCACGTATAAGAAACGTTGATGATATATTAATTAAAATAATTGTTTAATTTCACATGAAAAAATCTTATGCGAAACAGTTTATGAAATTTAATATATAAAACTTTATAAATTTTAAATTTCTTTCTCGACACTTTTCAAAACAAACTTTTCTAATCAAACTCTATAATTGCAACAATCTCAACTGGCTTTGTCAAATTGTGACAGTTCGAAAGACACGTACTTTCCACACCACTTTACTCGATCAATATTTTATAAAGCCTGATTAACTCCATTCACCATCGACCTCGGATATGTCGGACAACCCTCGTAAAACTTAAACTTTAATAGCTTGGGGACGTATAACATGTGAACCGGAAGGTCTTGCATGTCAAAACTATCGCCGTTTTGCATGCAAGCTGTGGTCCCTTTATTCTGATGGAGACATGCACCCTCATGATGCACACACAATTATGCGATAATATATTTGCGGTGTTCCTTTGTCGTTTCAATGTGGACGTCCCTTTACCGTTATAAAGGATTTAAGTTTCAGTTCGAATAAAGTGAGGAAATTTTGCAAAACACGTATTTTACTTTGAGTTGAGAGACCGGTCCGGAATTAAATTTTGTAAACGGAAAGAGCCTTTTAAGGTTAATTAACGGACGTAACGTTAAAAGTGCTAGCGTACCAGAAAAATCTCGACAGTAATATATAGCCTTCGGGGAGGCAGTTGAAAATGATACCAGGCATTTTTCATATTCTGAAGTGTCTACCTTACGTATACATTTTAGCCGTTGCTTTTTCAAGTTATCCCGAGGTCGAGGACAATTTATTATATAAAAGTAGGTTACGCTTATGTCCTTTACTCGTGATCCTATCTGCAATGTCTATTTCAAGTAAACATTTTTCAAATATCAAATTCCTTAAGCATGAAAAAAGTTCAAAGACAAATGTGATCCAGCAATTTGCAAATAATTTATTTTGACTTTGTTATTATGGAAGAAACACAAAAACAACAAATGAGGAATTACTTATTATACCTACGTCTAATATTACGAAAATATTCAATTATTTACTATGAAAGTCGCGAGTGCGTCGATACAAGTCCATTTTTTTAAACTTCTTGTTGGGTCTAGTTTTGAGGCGACATTAGTTTTGTTTTGCTTCAATTCGACTCAATTATTTGGAATATCAATTCAAAGATAGAATTCCTCATCAAAGAACGAAATTTGCTGAATGTCATCCATAAAAGTGCGAATGAATTTGAACTAACTCACGCCTGTCGCTCTGGAGATCAGCTCCACACAGTTCAGCCAGGTAGAGAAGCCAAGTTCGATGGGTTCGGGAGATCCAAAGAATCCGACGGCCTCAAAAAGTTTAAAGGCAACGCAATTACTTACAAGATAAGTCATTAAAGATTCTCCAGAAATTTTAATTTTAATTTGCGACAATTGCTCTTGCAGGATTTTTCACGAGTGAAATAAAACACTTTCTTTAAACAAGTACACTAAACGCCGGCAAATGCTTCATAATAAAGCTCCAAAGCTCTAATTTGTGAATGCAAAACACAACTCGTCCCAAAAGCATGTCTGCATCGTGTTAATGACATGTCTTTGGCGTTGCTTAAGTTTCGCTCAAAAATACAAGGGGATACATAAGTGCAAACTGACTTGCTTTCTTGATCGTCGTGCTTTCTATGATTATATGCAGGGTGAACAAATTTATTAATTTGCGTAATATTCATTAACGGAAAATTAAACTGTAACAGGTCCTTTAGTAGATATTAATCAATACTTCCTTTTTGGAGAAAACTTGAAAATACTTGAAGTTATTAGTCTTACCTAGAAGAAAAATGACCAAAGATTAGTTGAAAGTTATCGGCATGTAGCCATAACACCTGTGTTCAAAAAATGCTTGAATATGTCATGCTAGTTAGAGTTTTATCATATATAAACAACATTTTTATCTAAAAATCAACAATGATCGTAAGGTCTGTGAGACTGTAACTCAATTATTAAAAAGTGAAAGTTTGAAGTTCCCTGTATGATATGATTTCCTGAGTCTCTAGGATTACTCGTAAGTCTCTGCGATATTATCCTAGAGACTTACAAGAAATCGTATCTTACTGAGAACTTCAGAATTCCACTTTTTTGAGTTATAGGCCTACAGACCTTACGACCCTTATAGATTTGAGCAGAATCGACTCATAAATTCACTGTGTTTTTAGATTAGTTTCCTAAAGCAAATCCTTATTACACAACTTACTGGATTATTACGCACAGTGTATATTTTTAACGCAAAAAAGAATAAAACGTATAAAATTACAAAAAAAGTTTGCACACCTTACGATAATTAATGATGCACTCATATAAAAATAAAACAACTTAAAATATAAGAAAAAATTAGAAATCACTTTCTTCAGCTTCTTTTTCTTCGCTCGTTTGTTAAATTCACACAAAATAATATCACATAAGATTTTTAAGATCGATTTTTGTTACTTTAAGAAAAGATTAAACGCCAATATATCTGTGGGTATGTTTCTTGTACAAGTTTTGGTTCAATTTCTTAAGCAAATTCATTTTACTGTAAATTGCATCAAAATTTAAATTGAATTAAAAACTATCTGGAAAAATAGAACATGTTCTAAATCGTGTCTACAGCCCAAACTTTTTTGTTTTAAATTTTTATTGTAGAAATTGAACCAAATCTTGTACAAGAAAGCTAGTCTAAAACAACCTTAAGATCATAATAAAATGTACTTATATTTTTCATGGACAATATGTTTACGTCTGTCTGAGTTTGTAAACCCTGTTTTAAAAAATAACAAATTTATATATCACTCACTAGAGTCTACGAAATTTGTGCAAGACATGCCTAGGTAAACACCAACAGATTTTGACTTAGTCACTTCTTGTACCAAGCCCGAACATCAGGATCAGAGAAACAATGTATGCTAATATCTACTTGGACATACTTGGACAATTTTTTAAAAGTTAACATAACATAAAAATTTATTCAAAACTATTCAATTTGATTTTAAATTTTAATTTGTGAAAAAAATGATACTAACCTACTATTATATTACTTCAGTAATTAAAAGTTTAAGCCTTAGGCGAATAAACACTAAAACAGTCTACAGACGTCGCACAATCTGTTGTACGATCTGTCGTACAATCTATTATGCAATCTGCCATACGATCTCATGTACTACAAGTTGGAAATAAAATCGTTTAGAGATGTCGTTCGATATTTTTCCTGTAACTGTATACAACTGACCGCTGAACGTCAATAATTTTGTATATATATATGTTATTAGTTATTACAATGTCATCAAGGAAGAAGAACGCGGCAATTCTTACGACAGTTCTTTACAATATCATCAAGGAAGAAGCAAGTGGCAATTCTTGCGACAGTTCTGTTGTATAATTTTAATTTGCAAATATTTGTGATACTATTCGATGTCCGGGTCGTGCCACAGGGTCGTCTCAGTGCCGGTTGTACCACAGATTTTATGGATATTTCATACTACCATCCAATGCGATCGCGTAGTACAACCTGATTGTATGCACTACACACTTTGCAAACTGTCGTTCTAACCGTTGAACCAACTCTAGTTGTAACGGATTGTACAGGATGTCCCATTTTAGATGGTATTCGAAACATTATAGTTCATTTTTCCTGCAGAGAATAATGGGTTGGCGGGAATTTCAAAATACTTACATTTGATTGGTTGTTTACCGGTCTTATTCACACAGGACAAACGGAAGCGAAAAAATTTTGCCGGATTCATAGCAGGATAGCAAGAATGTAAATGTCAGTTAATATATTTGTCATCTTTGACAGATTACTTTGTATCGTCCACAGTATCGTCTTCGCACAGTATTTGCATAGCAAATATGGAAAGTGATATTACGTTTTAAAACACATTTAACGTTTATTAGGACATCTTTCTCAAGCAGAGAAAGAAATGATAATAAAAGTGTACAACAACATAAAAATTGACTTCCTTCATTTAAATATAAGTCAGATTGTTCAAAAAACAGCAACTTACACTGGTAAGTGCATAAATGATAACTTTGCTAAGAGTGTGTGTAATTATAATTTATGATGCAGCATGTCTACTATAAACAGATTACGAAAGAAAAAGAGCCTGACTGATAAACTGTGTGCTCTGAAAAAGCAAGAAGAGAAAAGCTTTTTGTGTTGGATGAGCATGAAAAGTATCTCATTAGAAGGATCAAGGAAGTGCATCAATTTTTCGTAGAAAATAAGCCACCCACACTCGATACCGTACATATTTGTATTCAAACAAATAACGAAATACTACGGAGAAGATGCCAAATTATTAGTAGGTTCTTCGTTTTTATTCATACCACCCAATGATTGTTGAAACTAAAACTATGTACATCATGTAGATACACAAATAATTTCCAATTACTATTTATTATAACTCGTGTCTAAATAAAAACCTGGTCAAGTAGGGTACATTTAGTAAATTTAGTAAATGCAATGGATAAATTCGCGATCACAACCCACTTGACCAGGTTTTTATTTAGACGCTTGTTACGGCAATAAATCATTTAAAAATTTTAGATTGTGCTTCTTAAAATTTCTGACATTTTTCAGATAATAGTGAATTTGTTATGAATAAAACCAAATAAATAAAAGGACAATGTTTACTGTCGTTAAAACACCGAATTTTTAGAAATGAAATTCTCATCCTGCTTTTACCGTTTACATTTTAGTTTTCGCAGGCATTCAAATGCATACTCATGGCATACTTCGCAATCGGGTACATCTCACGAATTTAAACAAAATGTGTTACAGTTTCCTAACTTAATTCCTGCTGCGTTAGTAGATATTTTAGCTGTGTGAACCTGTATTATTCTCTGCAGGAAAAATGGACTATAGTTGTGGTTATATCTCGGTTATTATGAACTTTTGATGCGATTTGATTCAAGAATCATGATCTGCGTTAAAAATCGAATAAAAAATGCCTTTGTCATTTTTCGATACCTTTAAAAATAAAAAAAATGCGCGTTTGAGAATTTAATGAATTTTTAGTTTTTCAACTGTACCGCGAAAATGGCAAGGAACAGCAAATTTTTAAGTTGGCCATTCAAATTAGCATAAAAAGTTGACCAAATATTGCGTGCTCAATTTCTTTCTATTTTCATTATTAACGAAGATACCTATGGGATACCATCGAAAATGGGACACCCTGTACAACTGATTGTTTCGTCTGTAGGCCGCTTTAGAGAGATTATAATTTAAAAGCGGGTGCCTGTTTTTATTTCGCATAATTTGTTCTTAAAGGACCAACTTCGTCGTGTAAAAAATATACGATGTTGGGCATTATAGTCGGCGATAAAATTCAATTTTATCGACGAGCAGAAAGTGTTAATTCACGAGCGATTAAATCGCCAGTGAATTATTTTGCGCGAGTGGATAGTTCAATTTTTTCTATTTTCGTGCTTTAACGATTACGTTATGAAACCCATTTGGCTGTTATAAAGTAGCTCATTAAAGCATCTGAAATTTTGTTAGGTCGGCGGCACATCTCAAATTATAAAAATAGTTTCCAAATTCACACATATTTGAAATTACCGATATTTGTTGGCGTTTCAAATTACATACATTGAAAATTATCACAAAATATGTAATAATGTACCTACATAATTGTCACGAAGGTAGTCCTTAGGCGTCTCCTTATGGGGTTGATTGGGGTACGTAGGTTTATCAGAGGGTAGAGCTTCAAGACAATGATTAAAAAAAATTAATACCTCTTTATTAAGTTAATAATTATATTAGTTGAGGGTTGTTGTGCGAAAATTGGGGATGCGGTCCTGGGTCGTTCGCGGCGACTGGGATTGTTGATTTGTCTAAGACGGGACAGCATGCGTCGTTTTCTTAGCCGGGGGAAGACTGCGAAGCTCGAGGCCAGTCCGTGACTGGAGTGATTCGTCAAAGTCGGTTTCGGTGGCAACATTCCTTGGCTGGAGTGGAGCACGACACATCCTTGCTCAGCCTAGAGGTGATTGGGTTGGAACAACGTGACCAGGGCAGGCTCCGGCGGCGTTTTCTCTTGAACAGCTGGCGAGGGAGATGGTCCTCGTTCTCTTAGGACGAGGTTCGGCAATGTTGTCGGCGGCAGTGGCAGATGATCTGGCTGCAGCCGCTGATGTTGGCGGCGGCGACGCCGATGTTAGCGGCGGGGACGCTGATATGGGCGGCGGCGACACTGATGTTGGGGGGTCTCCTCGTTGAGTTGGTACTAGTGCCCACTGAGTCGGTCCTGTGGCTCAACTGACTTCCAAATTTTGGCGCGCACTTTAAATACATGCTTTTTGCCTATTCGAGCGTTGCATTTTTTCGTCACCTGCTCTGTGTCTCTTTGAGTCATTCGTATACGCCCGTGGCCCCGTTTGTAGCAAATCCGCTGATGTTTTATTATGAAATGTGAACGTTACGTTATATCGGTTACCTCCTTATTGTGTTTATATTTCGAAACGGTAGCAATTTGCCCTCGATTACACAAGTTCGTGTTTAAATACTTTTGATATTTTTTATTCGCGGAAACAAGAAACCCCATCGTGGTTTTTAGAAAATCCCCCTCGTGATAATATATAAAGCTAACCTCCAAATCCATATTTGTTTGAAATATTTTAAGGGCAAAGCAATGTCACCAACCTGCCACATAACAAAACAGCATTTTCTTATATTTAAATTACAAAATAACTCAGATTTTCAAACATTCCTTATATCTAAGAACAAAGAAATATTATAAAAAGCACGTTTCCTGAGACATTTTAGTGCACTTGTTGATCAAGGTGCCCACTGACGATCGATATTCGCGCAATCTGGTTGCCGCAATTTAATTGCCGGGCGACCGGATTGCTTCAATATCGCGACAGAATGTGTAGCGGCGATGAGATTGCCGTTGCACATTCTGTGGCGATATTGAAACTTGTTTTTTAATATGCTGTTATTTTCTTCTGTAGCAGATTGCCATATCCAAGCATATGCTTTCTCCGATAGAAAATCAAACCAATACATCTGTACTATTGTCACAGCGAGAAAATATGAAGTTACGGTTCTGTTCCAAGAATAGACGTTTCTGGTAACGTTGCACAATTAAGGTTTTTGTTAATTCAAATCGTTTAAAACAACAATATTCACTTATAATATATTTAATTTAAATAAAAGAATAAAGTACTTTATCTACCCTAGCTGTTAAAGTTTTACTTTATCTGCCCTTGCGGTTAAAGTGCTTCTTTATCTACTACGCTATGATCAATAATGATTGAATGTGCCACTCTACGATAATTTTTTATTGTCTCACGGCATCGTGTAGAAATAATTATTTATGTCCTAAGTAAGTAGCTTTTGCGTAATGAAAGATTAATAATATTTCGGAAATATTTCAGATGTCAATCTTCAACCATTATTGATTATTATAATATAAATCAAAAACTTATTAAGAAATGTCGTGACTTGTTTATTAATACTGAATCATTACTAATCACTAGTAACCTTATAAAGTTGATGATGATGATGATAATAGGAATCACTCTAATTATAATGTTTAATCAAGAACGAAAAGTTTTCATGACAGAAATTATTTCAAAAGACTGGCGATAAATTGGACCAAAAATCCAAGAAAACTGAAAATTTGTTCATGAAAACATAACCGTTTGGAGAAATAAAGAATAATCAGAAATGGAAAAAAGTGATAGCTAAACAAAAATTTTCTTGGCAATTTATTACATAGGTAATTAATTATTGGAGAACAACGTATAGAAACTATTTTATATTTGACTTAACCGCAAAAGTGTCGTATTTATTCAGAAAGTATTTTTCCATTTATTGTCAAATATTGGATGTACTGAAAATATTTCTGAAAAAGGAGCTTGTTATTGGCGAAGTTCCAATATTTGTTCTTACATACTTCCTTCTATGTCCTTATAAGGTACAATATTTGATTTACTACCCACACAAAATCTCACGCATAAAATTTCAACTACAACAGACAAGCACGTAAAGTTCATCATCCTTTTGTTGTTTCGCTTCCTTTGAAGCGATGGCCCAATCAATCGATCCTCGAACCAAATATTAATGTCGTCGCGTATTGAATGCAAGATTACACGTGTGACTTGAATTTTAAAGCACGTCACAATGTCTAATTTCAAAATTAGCTTAGTACACGGGTTACGGAAGTTTGGTTTCCGATTCATCTTACGTTTAAAATTAAATGAGATTACGTGTTAAAATCGAAACATTTTGTATACCTCAACGTAGCCCCAAAATAGTTTAGGTATTTTCAAATCAATGTCGGATTTTCTTTATAAAACATAAGTAATAGAAGTTGGTTCCAAAAGAGGTTTTTGATGATTTGAAGGCTTTCCTGGCGTTCATCTTTTACGCCATTGTTACAACCCACCATTGTGCAATGCAATCAGAATTCTGTCAGATAATAATAAATTTCATCCTATGATGTGTGACGGTAAAGGGCCCTGTGTCATTTGTGGGAGAACCGTAATTTTCTGGCTTATTTCCAGTAACAAAGCAGAATAATGTTTATTTGGTATGTAACGCAGCGTTCAGTCAAAAGGAAGCCATGTATTATTAAATCACTTTCCAAGAGGTCATATAAGACGAAACGCTTCGCGAAGGCAACGGGAAACCACAGAAGTACGGTCTGTTAATTTTCCTATGAACACACCTTTGCGTTATTAGAAGTGTCACAGTGCTCCTAATAATAATAAGACAACAATAAATGACATCTTAGTAATACATGAAGATTCTGTGAAATTAAACTACTCTAGAACCGAAAAAAATAATAGTAAAAATTCCAACAAATTAAACTTTATTCAAGTCAAATCTTTTTGGACAAAACTACTAAATATTCTTTTATTTTCTTTTTCCGTTTTACATGGATCTTTACTTTCAACAGTTATATATTGTTATGAAAATGTAAGAAACCGGAAATTCTGTCATAATTGTGGTAAGACTATATGGCTATATTCGAACGGTTTCTCGACCAAAAGAAGACGGTTCAAAGCTATAGGGCGAAGGTGGTGGTCAACAGCAACTTCACCAACTGTTCAACACCAGTGGCAACGGTCAATTGGATAACAAGGCCACGATATCATGTCAGCATCATGATCAATTACTGTCCAGTAACATTTTGAATGGACTCAGTGATTGGGCTGACAGCATACGAAACGTTGGGCAGTCCTAATCTGAAGCCGATTAGTCAAATTCAGGTTAGAAGTTCCAAGTAAGAACAAAGAGCTGGACACAATACTGTTCACTTATCGCACAGCGCCAGATACGATTCCGACAAATCATCAACGAAGCTGTTGCATAGTCGACAACCGAGAATACTACTTTCCTTGATGAAACAGACGATGCATCGCCCAGATGTTACTAATTTGTCAAGGAAATTTTTACCAAATCAGAGTGTGCTGATAAACAAATAGATAAGGAATGGATAATTGAACGTCTTACGAACATGGCCCAGTGGACGGAAGATTTTAGGTCTGTTCCAAATCACTTTCTGACAGTTTCGAAACCGTCAAAAACATGCACTCATCAAAGTTTTACACTTGATAGAGTTGTAAAATCGATCATTATTTCGGTGGGCAACTGATTATGACAGTTTCGAAACGGTCAGAAAGCGATGTTGGAATAGAGTTATTGTGTTGCAATTCATTAAAATGTATAAAGCCGAACGCAGTTCTGTGTGAAATGAATTCGTGAGCAGTTTGCGAATGTTTTCCGAATTGTTACATTACATTAGGTTCGGTTCGCAATGTGTACGCAGCTTTACATTACAGGTTCGGCTTGCAAATGTTACGCAGCTTTAAATATTTACATTTCGATTTGAAAGAAGTTTTTCTTCCTTAGAAAAATAATTTTGTTTCTTTCGCCCATGGGTCTTGAATAAAAAACGTAGAGCCTAATATTCGACGCCAAATATTTATCGTCCAAAGGATATGCGTACGTAATAAAGCACGCTGATGACGGTGCTCGTATTTCATATCTGCCGAATATCGTCGATCTCGTACGAAAGGATCCTTTGCTCTCAGATAAGCGGCAAGTTCATTGAAAGTTTCCTATCCAGTCCGTTTGGAAGCAGTCGCGTTTCGAGGCGTCGTTGTCTGGACGCAGACGTTATCCTGAAAGTTTAAACAGCTGCTCAGCGTTTAAAGCTACGTTCAATCTTTGCCCTACGGTTCAGGACCGATTCAGACGTTAAGGTCAGTGTATTTTTCATGATTTTTCTGCTCCGGGGAAAATTCGAAAGTTTCGGTAAACTTTCCGGAATTGGATGGAATGACCGCTCCGGTAAACAAACGACTTAAAATTCCAATTTTCCTCTAATCTCATATTGTTGTTTTTTTAAAAGAAGTTTGATATTTTTATTTGAAAGAGAAATATTTGTGCTTTGCGAAAGAATTACTATTTATATTTAAGTTAAAAAAATAATTTTTTTTTGTAATAGAAAGGTAATAACATCACTGGTTAAAAATAATTTTTTATTTTATTTATTTTTTTAATTGAAATGAAATTAACTTTTTACTTTTCGCTTTCATTCCAAAGCAAAGCTTTTCTTTTTTTTTAAATACATACTTTTTGTATGTTCAGTATGGTAAACATAATTCAGTGTTTAATACTAATTATAATGTTTCAGTGTGAGTAATTTTTAACTATTGTTTACTTTCAACTTTAGAGAGGAACACTTTCTTGATTAGAAACTTTGTGTTTTTATTTCCTTTCATTTCATTCTTGTCAGACAAAATTATAGTTGACGATCTTCAGTTTGCTGAAAATTCCTTCCGACGTATAAGCATTACGCGGTATTAAAGTTTTGGTTTTTTGTTTCATATGTGCTATTTTCAACAAAAATCAACATTTCCAATGTATGTTTTGAATTTCATGTTCACGTTTTACAGTCACTCTTACGTATTTCATATTTGCAAAATATCAGTTTATTTATAAGTATAAGTTTTGATACATTTGTCTCCATGAATTACAAACTATAAGCAAAAATGAAACAAATTTTCTAAAAACAAAGTTTGAATTATAAATATTAATATTCTGAATAGTTAACAACATTTATTGTCTCTTAAACTTATTATATAAATTTGAATACTTATTCCTGAATTTGCGTTTAAGACACTTTTTCAAGTGAAATGATAATTATTTAACAAAAAATAGGTAATAACTATTTACAGGGAATTTGGATCATTTAAGTGCTTTTATAAGCAGTTCATAGAATAATTATTCTCAATTAATTTGAATTTTGCAGAAAAAAGTTGGAATTTTTATTTGTAAATTATGAAGGTAAATCTTTACTTCAATAAAAATCTATAAAATTTTTGGGTGTCAATATTGAAGATATCTTCAAGTTTGAGGAAACAACAAGTGTAATTTGTAATCAATCTTCAAATTAGAAGGAAAAAATAAATGTAATTTGTAATCAATTAAACAAATCGAAGGTTGCACGACAAAAGGGCGAAAGCGCCAAAAATCCGAAAATGAGATTATTGAGAGAGAAAATGAGATTATACTGCAGTTATAAGCGCCAGAAATTTAGGAAACGTTAAAATTCAAGTTTAAAGTAGCGTAGGCGAGAGTTTCAGCTTTCAACTAAATGAAGTAATGAAAATAAAAGGCGTATGTCCGGCCAAAGCGCCACTTTAGTGCTATCTTTGTGAGAATGGAAAGGCTTAAGCGCCGACAAATGGGGCAAAAATATAAAATAAAAATTAAATTAGAGGATCATGGCTTATTTTATGGTTAGAAAATGCTGGAATTAATATTCTGGATTGTGAAAATGACAAAAAAATTTATCAAAATAAATAAGTTTGACAATTAATCAGTTTTTTGTTTCTCCTGTAAAATATGGTGAATGGCGCTTAGGTCCTTTTGTTGTGCAACCGTCGATTTGTTTAATTGATTACAAATTACATTTATTTTTTTCCTCAAACTTGAAGATATCATCAATATTTACACCCAAAAATTTTATAAATTTTTACTGAGATATTATTATTAACAATTTATTTTGCTTATGTAAAATCCCATATAGGTATCGTACATTATCTTGTTTTGGTCAATGGGTTCGTCAGTATCAAGAACAAAAATAATTTTAAGGTGTACATTAAACTTAACTGCTCCTACGTCATGTAAAGAACATTTCAGAAACCTTAAAATTCTAACAGTTCCTTGTCTCTATATTTATCATCTTTATTATTGATTGAATTCTCCATGCTGTTTATAGATTCTGTTATAAATATTTAAGAAAGATATTCTTTTCTATAATTTCACACAGATACATTTTTTAAACAAAAATAATTTTTTTTTTTTCAATATGGTTTCTCTGCCATGTATCCATTTTATAATACTAGAACGTGCGAACGTTTTTCGTTCGTTGTGTGGTTGCGATTATGTCAAGTAAGGCGACCGTAGTGACTGATCGCAATAATATATTTACCAAAATTCAAGGTCAAATATTTAAAAACAACAGATTTACAGAGTAACAAATTTTGAATTTTTTAACGATAAATTGTCACTATCTTGAAAACTATAAACTTTAGATCAATAAAACTCTATATTATTTTGATCCAATCTGCCTAAGCTATTATAATCGTGCAATAATATACAGAGTACTTAAAAAATGGCGAAACAGCGCGATTGTGCATTATTCAGGGACACCCTCTGAGCATGGAAGAAATGTTAAAAAAATGCTGCCTTATGTTTATATGTCTGTTGACTGATACAATACATATTCAGTGAACGTAAATTCATAGGTAATTAAATGCAGTTACTTACCAAATTAATAGCTTGATGGCTAGATCATTTTGATGATAATTTATGAAACACATGTACTATTTATTGATTTTAAATAAAAATTGTTGAACATCATTTTAAATAGGTCTTCCACTATAAAAATTGTTGAAATATTCAGAATTGGTAAAAATTTCAAATTCCAATCTTGTAACCTCCATATCTCTAAAGAATCACGAATTTTTGTAACACTTTTTTTAAGCACCCAGTACAGAGTATTCCATTTAAAAATATGTAAATTAGAATTGCCACACTCTTACGGAACACTCTGTACATATCTAAATAATTTTAGATTGTGCATCTAACCGATATGCATGTTAATGCAATTTTAAAAATATTAATCAGTAACGCCAGAATCTTCCGATCATGCATTGTTAGCCCATCCTATATGTACAGGTTGGATCAATTTCGATGTCTCTTATGGGCTCGAAAATAAAAGAAGATAGCCAATTTTTGTTTAGTCTATTGATTTTATCTCTAAAAAAGAGATCGAGACTTGGCCACTAGTTTTTTTTCTATCTCTTATAGTTACAGAGATGCCCATAAGAGACATTGAAATTGATCCACCCTGCACATATAAATAATATATGTACGTATCTAAAAGGTATCTAGATACATTTATGCTGTATCTGTATCTGGATCTAGTTACTTTTCAAAAAGAAGTATATGTAACTGTATCTAGTTACAAATTAGGGTAAGTATCTGTATCTGAATCTAGATACTTTGAAAAATGTATCTGTTACAACACTGCACTTGTGTAACACGAAAGTTAAAGTCACTGAGAAAGTGGACAGTCAAGTTAAGACACACGTTAATTTTCCATGGATTGCTGCGAGTTTTTTTTCAATAGTACATACGTTATAATAAGCACTTGTTCGTTAAAAACTCTGATGTATCAAACAGTATGATAAGTAGATATTCAAATAACTTAACTATTCCACATCACACTTCTACGCTTCTTGAGACAGGTCCTTATTATCGGGCAATATTAGCATATAATCCGCAACCTAATGACCCAAAAGAAATAAATAGCGATAAGTTGTATAAAAGTAAGTTAAAGGACTATTTAATTTCAAACTGCTTCTATAGTTTTGAAGAATTTGCATCCAAAAAGCAGAGAGGCGAATAAATGTCGTCTGCGATTCACTTAATTAATGATGAAGACAGTTGTTGTTTTAATGTGCGCTTTTTTGTTTATACAGTGAGAATTTTTTAACGTAGAACATACATAAGAGCTATTGAATTTTTTTAAATCGAACATAAACAGAAAAGTACTTGGTAACCATGGATATGGCTAACATTAATTGTCATTATTTTGTTTCACACATTTGACAATGCAATTTGACATACATTCAACGAATGAAAGGATACAAATCTACTGGTATCGAGCAGGATCCAGTTTAAGGCAATTAACAATTTTTATGACCGTTTGGGATATGTTCTCAAACTTCCAGAAAACTGATTAATGATTATTTTTATCTATTTCGGAAAAAAGAGCTTCAGTGGTAGACAAACAAGTACGAATGGTATCTATAGTAACGAAGCCCACATACATATTAAGCCTATGTTCGATTTTAAAAAACTCACCTTCATTATTGTAGCAAGGATGCATATGTTCTACGCTAAAAAATTCTCACTGTATACACATGTATGCTATTAGTGTTTCTGTCTTTATATTTGTTATTATACTTTATATTGTATTGACCCTGTCGAAATACAACAACAAAAAATATTATTGTATCAAATTTTCGAAACAAGTTTTTTGAAAATTTGCTTTTCTTTCTTACAAACGATTCTGCTTTTTCAATTGCTCATATAATAAGGAAAACATGTACGGGGACCCAGAGACTTGCAATTTTATAAAAATCGGTTATAACAAATTAACTATCAAATGAGATTAACTCAATACTTAGATATTTTGAAAAAAAAATTTTTTCCTTACCACTTTTCCAATTTTCTAGTAATAATTAACTTTTTTATGGTCGTTTACTAAACATTTCAAGGCATTTATAAGATAATGTCAATTTTATTTTTGGATACATGAAATTCCGTGAGATGTTAAAGTTTAGACGAAAAGTAACACCTTTATTTCTCTAAACTTTCAATTTTTTTCTTAGTAATTTAGGGCTTGATCATTTAAAAATTGTATATATTTAGAGTGATGTTTTTATTTTTTATTAACTTTTTAATTATTAGAGACAAAGCAAAAATCTATAATCTTGTAAAATACTAAATTCTTTTAAATTTTCTAATTAATACGCTTGTCCTAAGCTTTGAAAGCTTGTCGGAGTGGCGTGTTTGGCTGGTTACTCATATTTCTGTCTGCGGCTGCGACCGTCTTACTGTTGTTAGTTTTCCTTTGGCATTCGCCTATCAAACTGGGGAAACGCAGAAAACCCAGTTCGAAACAGCCGGTATGAATCCGAAACATAATCTGACACTTAAGTGCTTGCTCTATCTCTCACATATCTCTGTATACCAGGAGAGAAATCGAACCCACACTTACAGTTGCCCAGCAAGCATCAAGTTCGGTGCCGGCGGATCCAACCAACTCGGCTATGCAACTCAAATATGTTGGCAAACTTCAAGTATTTTCTTTTTTAATGGTATAGTAAATTTCTTATAAAATTTATATACAGGGTTTCATTATTGGTACGGATTTCTTCAGTAGTTCCTTAATTACTGATTATAAAGGAAAGAATCTTGTATAAAAGTTATCGACTGTAATGAGTTCTACCGGGTGAGTTTTTTATCTTGAGACAACGTCATATCTCGAAAACTACGCATCGTATCAAAAAACTTTGTGAATAAAATGTATTCGACGCGAAGGGGCCTATCTAATGATCCCAATCGCGACCCCCCACCCCCAGTGGGTGGGGCGGGGGGCAACTTTCAAATCGCAAATAGGAACCACTATTTTTTATTGCAGATTCGGATTCTACGGCAAAAAAGACGTAACTTGTATGTCAATCATTTTATCAAAATAATATTATTAAAATTTAATTAAAGTTGTCGCTTTTTGAACGCTGCGCTGCCAATATCTTTGGAACTCGTCTCAAATGCGGTGGTTAATTCCAGGAAAGTGACGTAGCGGTCTTCTAGGAAATGTGCCTCCACAAATATCGTACCGGCTGTGCGTCACCTCAGTACGTGCCTTGCTTTCGTTGCGTGTCGCATTGTTTCAATACGTTCCGTCATTACGTAACTGCATTATCAGTTATAATGCAGGCTATAACAGTACAAGAGAAAATTGAAATTTACGGAGAAAGTGACAGGGATATCAATAATGCTGTTACCCTGTATGCTCAACGTTTTCCAGACAAGGTACGGTCACGCGCTTCGTTTTACCGGGTTGTTCAACAGTTCTCCACCGAGGGAAGCGTACAACCCAAAAAAAGGACCTGCCGAAGAACAATTGCTGGAGAAAATAATGGAAATAATGAAATTGCGGTATTAGCTGCAGTGGCTCATAACCCACACGTTAGTACTCGACGCATAAGTCGTGAATCGGGACTGAGTCAGACTACTGTTTGCCAAATATTGAAGCATAGAAAATATCATCCGTTTTATGTTTCCCTGCATCAAGAACTTCATGGCGATGATTTCCAGAACCGAGTGACATTCTGTGACTGGGCGCTCCAACAAGTACAACGTGACCCCCATTTCTTTGCTCGCGTATTGTTCTCTGACGAGGCGACTTTTACAAACCACGGTACGATTAATCGACACAATATGCATTATTGGAGTATCGAAAACCCACACTGGTGACGCCAAGTTGAACAACAGCGCCCTTGGAATGTGAATGTTTGGTGTGGAATAATTGGCGAGAACCTCATTGGTCCATTCTTTATCGATGGCAACTTAAATGGTGAAATATATCGCAACTTCTTGGAGAACGAACTTCCAGTATTGCTTGAAGACCTTTCCTTGGATGTGCGACAAACAATGTGGTTTCAATATGACGGTTGTCCAGCACATTATTCTGCTGCAGCACGGGAGGTATTAGATCGCGTCTACAATCGTCGGTGGATCGGAAGAGGTGGTCCAGTATCTTGGCCTGCAAGATCGCCTGATCTTACTTCGCCTGACTTTTGTTTGTGGGGTTACTTGAAGGGTGAAGTTTATAATGCACTGCCAACAACGCCAACGCGTGAAAACATGATTGAGCGAATCACTAATGCCTGCCGGACGATTACGCCAGACACACTTCTCAGTTGTGTCCAAGCATTCCAACTGCGGATAAATAAGTGCATCGAAGTGAATGGACACATTTTTGAGCACTTACTGAAATAATATTACAAACACCTCAATGGTGAGAGGCGAGGGGACTCACCTAAAACAAGCACCCCGATGGGAACAGAAACCTACTACTCTACTACTAATCTGTCAGGAATCCAAAACAAAGATTCGGACAAACCCGACGTCTTTTACGCCGTGGAATCTGAATATGCAATAAAAAATAATAGTTCCTATTTGCGATTTGAAAGTTGCCCCCCGCCCCATCCACTGGGGGTGGGGATGGGGGGTCGCGATTGGTATCATTAGATAGGCCCCTTCGGGTCAAATAAATTGTGTTCACAACGTTTTCTGCTCCGATGCGTAGTTGTAGAACCGTAGTTCTAGTAGTAAATTATTTTTAAAGAGTTTTCTGTAAGTGAGTTTTCTGTAAGGTATCCATCAAACTTATACTCTTTTAAATGAAATGTACAAATTTGAGCTGAAAATGGAGAAGTATTTTATTCATAATTAGTGGTAAAAAAATTATTTTTACTGTGCATAACTAATTATAAATATCTAGTAGAATAACCTCTATGGATAACAGTAACATTTTCCATGCGCATTTGCTCATAAACAATTAAGCTAAAAAGTTAAATTTTCTCAAAAAAATTAAATGGCACCCCTGTACATTTTGACACATTTGAATACCTCGTCAAATTCTATTTCTAACATAGGTGAAATACTTACAGTTACAATTTCTGTTAACAACCATACTTCAAGAAAATAAGCAAAAAGGAAAGCATACAATTATATTTATCTATTAAATCTAATCGAAATATTGACATTGTAATTAATATTAAGTCGCATTTGGTTGATTTTCAAGCAAATGATTTGTTGACACCGTTTTGTTCAATGTATGTATTTGTTTCAATATTTCTTACTTATTGATCCTTTCCTTTCTCTCTTCAATACTTTGAGTAAAAATTATGCAAATGATGATTGAATTCAGTTATAAAGCATTCGCCGCTAATTTACAAATCACTTAGTCTTATCCGTTGTCTCTGTTTTTACCAGTTATCTAGAATATTGATATTTTATTTATTTAGTTCCATAACTAGATTAAGTCTTTTTATGTAGCACAAGAATTCGTTAAATCAGTATCTTCAGAACTGTAAAATTGTAAAAGTAACTATCATGACTTACATGTAACAACCAGTATAATCCGATTTTAACTGGTCATTGTTAGTGGTCTTGTCTTCCAAATTTTCCATAATAGCCCAAGTAATTTTATAAAAAATTGCACAGTACTGTAAAACAAAGAAAAAGAAACATGTAAAACAAATAAATAATTCGTTAAATAGGCCAATGATGAACAAACTTATATGCGCAAATAGAAAAATTACACGCTTCATTTTATACGGTGTATTTTTTTAAAAATGCCATAAAGGTTGGCCATGAAAATTAAAACTCATGTCGTGGCTTGGCATCTAACACATACCAAAACTGACAATTTAAAGTACATGAATCGAGCTGACATGAATTTTCTTTTCCACAGCCACCCCTTATGGCATTTTTAAAAAAACACATAGTATTAAGCAAAAGTAAATCGTAATTATCCTGGACTAAGACCTCGCAAATAAAATGTATTCCAATTATTACTGTAAAAATGTGAGGGCTCATGTAATTTCCAGTTGTTGTTCGTTATGTTATCGCCAACAAAAAATCGAAAAATCAATACTGTCGTAAAGAAACAAGCAAGTAAGTATACTTGTTTAACGTAAAATTTCTGTTAGGTTGCGTGCTTGAAATTTAATTGTTTGAACACCGTCATTAACTCTGAATGAGGTTCGTAATTTATTACATGAACTTTAAGACGAAGCACGCACTCAAACATTATCTCACATGAGAACACGTACGGCAAACATTCGTATTTAATTTTAACTTAAAATTGCAGCCGAGCTTGTATTAATGGTTTTAAACTCTTGCAGAAAGCAATATATTAAAATACACTTCAAATATTTCATGAAATAAGTATGATTGTGTAGGACATTTCAAATTATTTGAAACTTATAAATTACTTAATGTGATATGATAGTCATAAACAGATTACGATGTGTATCGCTTATTATTCTTTAAGTCGATATTAAGAGTTTCAAATAATTTGAAACGTTCTATACTTCACGGATTCATATTTATCTTTCGACGTTCCAATTCACTCCAATAAATATTATGGTACCAACAATAAGTAAAATAATAGTGGTTACCACTGAAAATTCAATGTATTAAAATTATGATCGCATTGACCCATGTAGATTACATTGAGTACACTCTCCGCACTTCCATTAAGTTAACAGAATAATATTGGAATTAAAACTACCAGATCAAAAGCAGACGTATTTACACAAATACATTTATTTCACTTTGTCTATTCGATGTAATTTGAGTTATACGAAAACCTACCCTTCAAACTGATATTGCCCATTTAATGCGTACTTAATGAAGCTTTTTTTATTGACAAGAGCGTCAGACAGAGGAAAACAAGGGCTTCTGGTCGAAATAAGTAGTGACGTCGTGATGTTCAATTACGAGGCAATGAATTGCTTTGTGTCGGTTATAAAATGTTTACAACGGATTTTGATTTTAATTAAATCTGAGCAGAGTAAATTGACACTCATTACAATCATTACTAATAAAAATGGACGCTTTTCTTAAATTTTGAAGTTAAATTCACTGTTAAATAAGATATTCGATTTAATTTTTGTCGTTTATACAATACGTACTTACATATAATCACAAATAAAAAATCACAAATCATTATGTTCAAATGAAACTTACGTTTTCAGGATCGTTATTATTATTTACTTTTTATTACGTTATTTATTCCTAATCAAATCTTTGCAAAGTGTTTACAGAGATAGAACAATTCTGAATTGAACTTTAATATTTGCGAGCTTTAAATAAAAAATACATCGGCATAAAAAATTAACGGAATAAACAGAAACCTTTCTACCTGACGGAACGAAACGAAGGTGCTAACGAAGGAAACTCAGTTACACTCGTCGACCTTCAAGAAAGCTCAAAGCTCGCTGAGCATTGAGCAACAGAAACGATTTTTATGATCTTAGGGAACATTACGCTTTGTCATGCATAAAACTGGTCATAAATATTTATGCGCACATTAAGAAACGATGGTGGAAATCTGGCTTCAAAAACACATCGAGATTTTACCGGCTTCATCTCGTTTCCAAAAGCAATTATAAAAAGGCGTATAGAAAGATCCATCATACTATGTAGCTGTTGCGCTTTCATGAATACGATAACGTTTCATTTAAACCCGGTCAAAGGGTTTTTTCTTGAATTCGCAGGGAGCGAAATAACGGTTTTTATTTGCCTTGCAAAGTCTATCTGTGATATGTAGAACAAAATTCATTTGAATTTTGGACGCCTCTGAATACGTAAATCTTTATACAGTTCACAGAAACGTACAAAAACTATATACATGGTTCTCCTTTTAAAATCATTCAATTTCTGCTCAATGCACGCCCATTTTCATTTTCACTGAAAAGGGATTATCTTAATCTCGTTTTCACAAAAGAATTCAGAAGTGTCGTGAATCATTCGGTTCATTGTTGGAATAAAGCAAGATTTATTTTGGTATGAAAATACGAGAATGAATAAAATGTAAATAAATCTGCACAATTTCAAGCAATAAATAAACATAAATTGGTACATAACTCGAGTTAATATTGTATTACATATTTCTGGCATTCCTCGCTGTTGTTTCAGAAGGAATTTATATTTGAAAATTCCGAGAGTAAGCCGTTTTAAAATGATTTATCCTTGTCCTCAGTGGTTATTACGCCTGCATAGATATAAGCGTAGAACTTTCTTCAGTTAGGCAGCTAAATCGATAAAGCTTTTATTAAGGTCTTTCAATTTGTTCTATGCATGCTCAAATCTATACACGTTTAATGCTTTCTCCGATAAAACTCTATGTAAAAGCGGATTTAATAAACTGTAAGCGAAAAAACGACGAGGGGAAACTTTTTCAAGAGTAATGATCTATACAAGCACCTACTTATGGGTCCAGGTTTCTGAAAGCTATAATAATAATAATTCAACAATCTTTATATTCTTTTTTGTTTTATTTGAGAGAAGCTGTTATTAATGCGTGGAGTTTTATATTCTGGAGTATCAAATTTTAGAAGAAAAAAATTTAATTCAGATTTACTTTAAAGGCAAATAAATTTTGCTTTAATGATCTGACACTTATTAAATTATAAATATCTCAGCAAATAATTTTAATAATGAATTACTCAATTATAACTAGAGATGGAACGGATATCCGGCAACTATCCGGTTATCCGCTTATTACTCTAACATTTATACAAAATAATTTTAAATAAGTTACACTAAGGGGCAGTTGTACAAAGGCGGTTTAAACTCAAGTTTAACTGAACCAGGTTCAAAGTAAACACATTCGCATAGCCTCTTAAGGACATATGGCAATTAATGCATTCATAAATAATATTTAATGCGATTTTGTTCACTTTGAACCTGGTTCAGTTAGGCCCAATATTTTAGTTACAGTTTAACTTTAATCTTCATTTTATTTCCATAGGAACGTTTGTTCTTATAATTGTTACTATGGGTTTAAACTAAAGATTAAAGTTAAAATCAAATAATCACATAAATGAGATCGAAGGATTTACCTCCTCATTTGCAAAAAAAAATTGGACTAATTCCCAATCACATTTCATTTAAAACAAAACATCTTTGGTTACTTTGGTTACATCAAAGAATCAGAAACGAAATCTTTAATTTTAGCAAAAGGTTGGGAAATAGAACACTTAGTTTTGAAATGAAAATCACAAACCATGAAATTGGCATTAAAAAAAACATTATTTCATATCAAGAAAAACTTTCAAATTTAATACCACAACATATTAATGAATTTTCAACACGATTAGAAAATTCTTTTAAAAAATCCTTATTAATATCGAATCTAATAACATTAAGGAACTTAATAATTTGGAAATACAAAATGAAATAAAACATTTTAACAATAATGAAAAATATTTGAATTGGCTTCCGGTTGGAACCGTGTCACGTTGACTTCTACTGCCGACGTTTCGTTCTTCATTGCAGAAGAACTTCTTCAGGGCTGCTGCTGCTGCTGGTGGTGTTGCTGCTGCTTCTGGTTAGTCAGTCTCAACGACTAACTGCTGCTTCTGGTTAGTCAGTCTCAACGACTAACCAGAAGCAGCAGCAACACCACCAGCAACAGCAGCCCTGAAGAAGTTCTTCTGCAATGAAGAACGAAACGTCGGCAGTAGAAATCAACGTGACGCGGTTCCAACCGGAAGCCAATTCAAACATGGACGACGGCCGCGGAAGCCTTCAAGTTAAACTAATAATGAAAAATGATTTGTGAATTTAACTAATGTAGACTAATATTAGAAATTGGAAGTTTATTATCTTTAGGTCCAAAATTTTGTTTACCAATTAAAATTAATATTGCAAAATTATTGACTGACTTTTTGACTGAAATTTTGTTGATGCTTTTAATAATGCCTTAATAATAATAATGTCTTTATTAGCAGTAATAGATAAAAAGAAATAAATAAATACAAAGAAATACAATGTGTACACTGACACTAACAGAAATTATACTGCTAAATGGGTGCAGGTTCAGATTTGGCTATGAAGCACGATCTGATCTTTCACCTGGACCCTAGCTTAAACCCGAAATTACATTAATGTGAAGATTTTGTACAGTTTAACTTTAATCTTCATTTTATTTCCATAGGAAATGTTTGTTCATGTTGTCCATGTTCGTTCTTATAATTGTTACTAAGGGTGTAAACTAAAGATTATACACTAAGTATAAGCAATTCTTTCTGAAAACAGCTGAAGAGGAGAAGAAAGCCAATAATTACCATTCCCTGCTTACCTCGGAGAATAAGATCAAAGCAACGTGGAACATCATAAACTCATCTATAAAGAAGTCAGACGTCAACTTACATGACGCTCCATCCTCTTGTGTATTCAACGAAGACTTTAGAAATATTGCTGCGAATCTGTCTTATTAATTGAACACTCCAAGATATCTTCCAGAATATTTTTTATAAAAAACTCGAGCTAATGGTAATACTATCTTTCTTACACCTACTCCAAAAGAAGAAATATTTAATTTAATAAAATCACTCAGAGCTAAACATACTCCGAATAGTTATGACATAACTTCACACTACGTGTATTACCAATTTTTTCAAAAATTTTTGAAAAGGTGATATTGCTCAGGCTGAATGATTTCCTTGAACGTAATAACTTATACACCAACTGCCAATTCGGATATCGTTCAAACATGTTGATGCCGTTCGCTCCTTGATTGGATTTATAATGGAAAACATGGAGTCAAGGGCAAGTTCCTCGGTGCTGTTCTGCGACTTGTCTAAGGCCTTTGACTGCGTCCCCCACGACTTATTGCTGTGTAAACTGGAACATTATGGGATTAGATGTATGTGCCATAAGCTACTTCAATCATATTTAACAACCAGAAAGCAATTTGTATACCGTCCACAGGACTTCAGCCCTCTGGTGAACGTACACATTGGAGTTCTACAGGGATCAGTCTTGGGTCAGACTTTGTTTACAATATTTATAAATGATTTCCCCACGAGTGTTGAATGACATGTCACATTGTTCGCGGATGATACTACTCTTGCAATCAGTGACGCTAACAAGGACACCGAGATTTCTATCATCAAGATCAAGGCAAGAGACTGGTTGCTCAGCAATAAGCTCACTCTCACTGAATCCAAGACTATCATAAAAATATTTACAGCAGATAGAACTGCAAATAGAGCTAGCGTCAATGAATTCTTGATGAAGATATACCTGATGGAAGAACTACGGCATTTGAGCGTATGCAGAAAAATTATTTGCAAACGTGTTTACAATTTCCAGTTCAGTTGCCTTAAGTCAGGCTTGAAGTCCTTGGAATACAAGAAATATATATGTAGTTATAAAAAATAGATTGGGTTAAATGGAAAGATAACGAACGTTTAACGTACACCTCTGACAGAATATGGAAAAGCCGAGATTGACAGATGTTAGTGAGTTCCTTAAGCATTGGAATATCCTCCCTTGAGAAGATCCGTAATGGAGGATAATGCTGTAAAGGTACGTTTTAAGCTGCGAAGGCGTCGACACACAGTCGTCGGGCAAATTTATTGTAATGGAATCGTTTATACTCTGCCAGACGCCATTTATCCGTCGGAAATGTACTGTCACGTTCGAGAAAAAAAATACTAAATTTATACTTATTGTGTTTTTAAAATAGCAAATACTAGTCTTTTTTTTGGTAAAAAAAACTGATCGTGGTGATCATGCTTGTCGTTAATGCCCTTTCGATCAATGCTCATAAATAACTGTGGCACATTCGTTATTTTATTTCCAGCTGATGACTTTTGAATCTTTTTGGAGTGCACCGTCTTTTTCAAAACTTCATTATGTCCTTTACTATACTTTTCCAAAAGGTTTAAAAAAAAATCTGAAAATTTTTAATAACAAAAGTACAACAAAGTATAGTTGAAAATATTCCAGAAAAAAATTAAAAGCAAATGAGTTTAAAAATTCGAAGATACGGCCGCTTAGATTTAATTAATAATAAAAACAAACAAATAAGAGAACCGACGTGTTAATCAAAGAATGTTAATAAAGTTGCATCACTTAGTTTTATGAAATCAGAAAGAAGGTTAACTTCTTTAATTTCCAACCTGGAATCATACATTTTGAATACATTTTGTGCATAAATAAAAAAATCGAAAGTATTACTTCCTACATTTAATTAATAAAAATAATGTCAAATAAGAGTACCGATTTGTTGCTTTTTGAGTAGATAACTAAGCATAACTAAAGTTTTGTGCACTTAATTTATTATGTATATCAAAATCTAAGGAATAAAGGCACTAAGTAGCCAACAAATTGGTTTCATTTAATTAAATAATCGAGGACGCCCTTTGAGGGCAAGATAATCCTCTTACTCTAGGTAACTGTTAATCAAGGAAGCTCTAAACGACTATGATAATCCCTAACTTTATTACGAATTACTTTCCAAATATATCATCCTTAGACATTTTAAGACTAAGAAAATCATAAAAATATGTACCTAAAATTAGTTTACATTCCCAATAAATATAACATTTTACGCATGTTTGAATAAGTCAGTCGACCTGCTTTTCGACGCCAGAATTGAATAATCAAACCCGAAACAAATGTTTTCTCTGTGTTTCGTTAGTATTCACAGGCGTTCAAAGTTTATTTGAGAAACACCCCCTGCCTGGGGCTTTCATTTAATAGTCCTTGCAGTTGAAAATCGAACAACTGCCTTTGAGTTTCTTTTTTTTTTAATTCTTGCAGTTCCTATAAACGCTCTTCGTTTCCAAATAGTCATTAAGCTAGGGATTGTTTTTCACGTTCGCTTCATTAATTCGATGTTCGAGATTAATGTGACAACAAATTCCGCAGCAGAAATACTCATAATTCTTCGTGACATATCCTGTGATTGGTTATTACGATTTCGACGAAAACCCTCATTAAAAAAAATCCACTCACAGTGGTAATTCAGTTTATGTGGCGTTGAGGATTATTTCGTCAGTGTCGAATGTAATGGGGTTACGAATCGTGAAGTTTAATTTTATTGACAGGTGATCTCAAATTTTTTACGTTATAAAAGCGATAATTTGAAAAATTAAATTAAATTTTAGCGTGAGTGCAAGATTCTAAATTACGAACGTATTGGAAAAGATATAAATTGCATTAAAGTTTTAATGGGTTTTCGAAAAGTTTCCCCTCTGATGTATCGTATACGGACTTTAATAATAATAAAAATTTTGTGATGTATTTAAACCTGTCGATACTTTACGACAACAGTCGTCAATTATAGGCTTACATCAACTAGATTTTCGGAGATGATTTAATTAAGGTCTTGACAAAATAAAACATCAAGTTAAGAATAATAGAATGGTAAAACTGCCTCTTATTCTTTTCTTTTGTTAATTTATTGCCGAAGATTTATAAGACCTCTTTGGAAATCCTGAAGCTTCAGAACTCATTTCTAGAAGCCCTGTAACTGTACTTAATCGTAATTAAAACGTCGACAGAAGAAAATAACAAGATGTAGCTTCCGTCGGAAACTTGAGAAGACACATACAAGCAAGCACGATTGTGAAAACTTCCAAACCTTCAGATTAAGAGAACGACAGAATATTCTGTGAATTCGCGCTTATTCTTGTCCTAATTTCATTGCGTGTAATTTCAAGTTTTGAAATAACAAATTTCAAAAATTCAAACTCCTCTTGAGAACTACTTTATAAATTTTAAAGAAACAATTTCTTATATACAGGTGAGTCTTGAATAGAACGACAAAAAAAAGAAGAGACGTCTCAGAACATAGGAAAAATGTAACAAGAAAATTCTATACAATTTATAATTAATTAAAAATTTACCCTAAATGCACGTTAGGCGTCATGCATAACACGAGAATCAAAAATTTACATCTTTAAAAGCGTGCAATAAACGTTTATGGTGTTACCCGCTAAATCAAAGTCGTTCAACCATAAAACTTCATCAGCACAACTGATGATGAATGTGTCGTGCAAATGTATTAACTGCTATAAGATTAATTAAGATCGATTACATTTTCGAAGATGTATAAAAGTGAAATACTTATACAGCGTGTCTCGGGAGGAAAGGTTAATATTTCCTGGGGTCTAGAGTGGGTTATTATAAGTCAAAAAGTTTAGATAAACAGGTAGTCTTTTATTAATGGTTTCTGAGATAGCCCAGCGAAAACATGTACGTTTATTCAACGTTAATTTCACGTTGTTTCGGTGGAAATAACGTTATTCGTTGAAAAATGCAACGTTGTTTTTTGGTTGAATTAGCAACCATAATTATACCACGTTTGTATAACGTGTTTTTTAACGATCAGTTTAATATGGACGTAATTATAACGTGAAATAAATATGTAATGATTTTGTTTTTTTACGACGTGATTTATACTATGAGTAAATGCGATGTATCTACCGTACGTTGATTACCATATCTTTTCAACGTTAATTCAATATCTACTATTCTACGTAATAAATGAGAAAAAAATTAACGAAAATTACAAAACGTGATGTTGACGTTAGAAAACACTTAATTTTACAGTGATTTTCTATTGTGTTTCACACCTTTGAATTCTAATTTTACTAAAAATTTCTGAAATGTGAGGTTCTTCTCCATGCTTGGCAGCTTTGAAATGAAACGAAAGAGGTATGAAAAGTACTGCTGATTAGCACATACGAGTCAACCATAACCTCTTTTTAAGTTGACGTAATCTGTCAATTTTTTTTAAGTTAGTTTGAATTTGATGCCCAAAATCTGTGATGAAAAATACTAAAGAACGCAATAGTCAATCAATTATACATACATATTGTCACGAATACTCATTGGGGACAGCTGTATACAGAATGGAAAGTTTAACTGGAATAAATTCTGTAATTTAGAAAATTACGATTTGTAAAAAATTCTTGGAACAGGTCAATTTTTATTTTTAATGGCGCATATTACAAAGGGACTTTTTTAACTTTTCAATTATTTGGAGGGGTGAAAACTATGTTTTTTTTTGAATGGAAGGATATGTTGAAAAAACTTTGAATACAGCTACGTTTAATTTTTTTATTTTTCTTTGGCAGTGAAAGGTAAAAAATAAAAACAAGAATTTTTTTACTAAAACCGTTTTTAAATGCCAAAAATTCAGGTACTCCATTTTTTTATTATTTGATAAGAAGAAATAAGCATTCCATATGGTATCGTATTGTTGCGTGGAGCCAATAGATGGCGCTGCCAATGCGCTAGATTTTTAATTGAACGTAATTACCTCACTGAAGTTTTTCCCAATAGGTAGATAGGAAGAAGAGGACCGATGACCGATTGAGTGGCCAACAAGGTCTCCAGATCTCACCCCTTTAGACTTTTTTATGGGGGTAGCTGTATTCCCAACTGAACAAGCTTTAAGAAAAAAAAATACTCAACATACCCTTCTATTTAAAAAAAATTGTTAGGGGTTGTTTCATCCCTCCAAATAATTGAAAAGTTAAAGAAATCCATTTATAATATGCGCCATAAAAATAAAAATTGACCTGTTCCAAGAATTTTGCTACAAATGGCAATTTTCTAAGTTACAGAATTTATTCCAGTTAAACTTTCCACTCTGTATAATTGTAGTTCAGCAAGGTGAACCCGCCCTTGCTGAACTACGGATAATGGATTAATTGCGCGGGACAGTCGATTGGGGACCGAGCGGGAAGGTGTCCCAATAGCGAAGGGTGCTCAATAAAGCCTAAAAGTGGTGCGGTGATTTTTCTGAAGAGGACCTTCCTTTTTAGAGCCGAGAAACGGGACAAAGTAAGCAAGTCTTTGTTATTCGGGTAAACTACCCCCAAGTGCCTTCAGCCCATACCTGGACGGAACCGTCTACCGAGAGCTACGTTTACCCCAACAGCTAAATTTATTGCAAGCGCGAAGAGAGCGTGACAATATTGCGGTGTTTATGAGCAGCATGTAATTTTTTTTTAATTTTCATAAAGAAATAATTTTGTAAATAATAAAGTAAATTGAGAGTACTGTATTAAATGTGTTTTGTCGAATATTTTAAGTTAGTGTAAATATTTTTAGAAATAGGCGATTTAGAATTACATGTTTATTATAAATAAATTATTTACAATTTTTGAAATGTATATACAAAGAAAATAAGCTTAGGATTGTAATAATTAGAAAAATTGATTTAATGATGCTATGATAATATGGATGTTAGAATGAAACTGTAGGTAGGAAGGAGTTCGGAAATTGAACGAGTGAGGGCGGCGCGTAGCTATTGCAAGTTAAAGTCCCCGGTTCGGCTTTATTACCACAGCCTCCGTCCTCTTTACGAATCAGTCACGGAAGCAATACGGAAGCGGGGTCACCAATTGGCTTAGCGGTCTAGCCTAGCCGACTTGGAAAGTCATGTCACTCGGCGGCGTGACATTTTTTCGTTGTTTCAACATAACCATAACACACGAATTCAACGTTTGTTACATGTTATTCTACAACGTTTTTTATAGTGATAGGCATAATCGGATTATTTCAATAATCGCATTCTACCGATTCGATTATTCAAATAATCGGATTATAATTCGAATTATTTTTAATTCGATACGATGACTAGTCAAGCTGCGCAAATCACATGCGCCTCTCATTTCGACTCGATTCGGAATGATCACTTATTTTACTGCTTGCTACTTATTTAATTATTTATTTTCAGCTGCCAAGGAATTTTGTGATTACTTCGTTTAATATTTATTACTTATAGTTTGTTTACACATTCATATATTTATTTCATTTAGTACAAAATATTTGTTTTTCAACTCAGTATTTTTTGTAAATTAATATTAAACGTTTTCCCAATGTTCTCTAATTCATTTTAGTTCTGAGTCCTAACCTGCCTTGTGCCGTTTACTTTGTTCTGTTGTTATCCTCACTTCCGTTTAGAATGTTTAGATCCACAAATCTGTACAGAGTTGAGCGCCAATTATATCCTAAAGTTCGTTTTTCCTTTATATGCCGATCGTATACATAGGATCTGAGTTAAGAAAATATGAAATGACATGACAAAAGCTGCAACGCCATTTCACGAAAGTTAGAAGGAGATAGCTATATAAAAGTCATTTGACTTATCGATGGATCGATCGGCATATAAAGAAAAAATGAACTGTACATGTACACTGACTGTACTAACCATAATCGGTATTCTGAATTTTCTACACAATGGAAACTCGAATATAATTTCAACCCGATTTCACGAATTACCGATTATTTTTAATTCGAATTACGAAATCTGATAATCGAATCATACAGGTTATTTCAATAATCGGATGACAGGTTATTTTTAATTCGAATTATCCCATCACTAGTTTTTTATACGTATGTGTGCGCTGGGATTTAACGTTGAAATACCGTGGACAAAGACGTTTAAAAGAACTTGATTCGAGCGTTGTTAAAACGTATCAATAATACACGAATTCAGCGTTGATTAATTGTTATTCTACAACATTTTTTTACACGTGGACAGAGACGTATAAAAAAAATTGATTGAGGCGACATTTTTTCGTTGTTTCAACGTAACAATAACATGAATTCAACGTTTGGTTACGTGTTATTCTACAACGTTTTTTACACGTATGTGTTTTCGCTGGGAGAGCTCTTTGAAATTAAAAACATGAAGTTGCTAAATAACTTTTATTTGAAAGTATTAACTTTATTTAAAGTTGTTCTGACGAAGATGTCGAACGACGGTGAAACGTTAAGTGTATAGTGCGCGATTTAGTGTCCGGTTAAAAGATTTTGTGAAAGTATTAACATTAAAGTTGTCAAAAACAATGGAAAAGAAATACCAGAAAAAATGAGATAAATTATTATCACGACTTCTGATCGCGGCTGCGAACTTAAGGAAAAGTTCTAGCAGGATAGCAGTCAAAAAAGGGCTATAACTGCTATCCTTCTAGAACTTACAACTTTTCCTAAATTATTATCTACGATAATAATTATTTATATATAATTATTATCTACGATAATAATTTATTGTTTTTACGTTGATATCACAAAACAAATAACTTTGTAGAACCGGCATGTAACGCAAATAAATAAAACAAAGAAAGTTAAAAAAATGTAGATAGATAAAGAGTGTAGTTAAGAAACGTTAAGAGCCAGTTGCACAATTCCAGCTTAACTTTAAGCCAAACCTTAAACCCTTAACAACAAGTGTTGAAATAACCGTTGTTAAGGGTTTAAGCTTCAGCTTAAATTTAAACTGACATTGTATAACTGGGCTTATGTTGACGATTAAATACGTTGGGAACATTTTTAGAAACTCTATGCTCCAATAAAACTGAATTATTGAAAGAGAAGATGTTCTTTTCGATACATTGTTTGACCTCTCAAAAGGTTTCGACTGCGTTTGTCATAACACTCTAATTAACAATAAAATTATGGAACAAAAAATTGGCACTTCATATTTCCCCTTTTTATCTTTCAAGCCGTACACAAAATGTAGATAGACCTGAAATTTAAAAGTGAATAGCAGACAGACCTCAAGGATCATTTTTACGCCCCCCCATTGATTTCTATAATACAAGAGATCAAATGGTCACAATTTCAATCTCATTAAAAATGTTGATTGAGTGGTTATTAACTTTTTGCTCTTTCTCAAATTACAGTTATTTAAGTAATATGGGATTGTTTTAGAGGCAAATTAATTACAGTATTCTTTTTTGTAAAAAGAGAAAAAATATTCATATTTCAAAAGAAAGTTGTTAGAATTATTATTACAAATAGGAATGAAACATTTGAAAACTGTGGGAACAACATAATTCTAAGATGTTTTGTAATTTCACAGTAAATGTTCAAAATGTATGCATTTTATACAACCAGGAGTTAATAAACATAGAAAATTGACCTGTTACTAACTGAACCATCAATAATTGGTATAGGGATGTTCTGCAGCCAATTGAAAGATAATTTTATGGAAAATCTAAAAATAATACCGTTACTTCGTGTCTGTCTGAAATGGCTAATGGCCGAAAAGCAAACAAACAATTTCTTATGGAACTTAAAGCTTTGAATATTTAAACGTAATTCGAAATTCCTCGGAAGTACATAAATTTATTTGTACTTTGCTCCAAAGTAAAGCACTAAAGGCTTCAAAGGATATCGAAGTTCTCATTTTAAATTCTGAAATTTGGACTGTAGTACATCGTCGTATATCTCGCTCGTTGTATACCTTACACGGGTTTGAAGAAGTGATTGTTTTTATTGCTTCGTTGAACGTTTATTCTCAATGTGGATTTAGCTGCCGACTTCTAGGATATAAATATTTAAAAGCGAAAAAGCTACGTTCATATAATGAAATGAAACACTGGTACACAAAACATAAATAAATATTTAGCTTCGAATTATTCAAACTAACGTAAGTTGAAACGAAAAATAAAATTGTTTAAAATTTTACTTATTCAATTTAAAGTTACAGTTGCTTCGATATTATACAGTTTGTACTTTTCATAAAGTTATCTATCAAAAGCTACATCAATCGTAAGATTGTTTTCAGAAACGTTCTCTCTAAAGTGATGTTCGAACTTTTATACTCGCTTTACAGATGTGTATTGATACTTCTTAGAAGCATTATTACGTTTTCCAATTTTAGTGTTGCGAAGGCTTCGTCGTGCCAACATGTTTTTCTACGTTTTTTCTGAATACAAATGGTAAGATGGTGGTTATCTAAGAAAATTGCATCGCATTTTTGAACTTAATTCAAATTTAGTATTTCTAAATTCTTATTTTAATTTCTACATATTTTGGAGGCCCATTATACATATTTACAGCAGACAATAACTAAATACTGAATTATTATAATAAGTAACTTAATCTTGTTTACAGAAACAGTTAACAATAGCATATTGTTTCAAGAACAATTCTTATTGACAATTTCAGTTTTTCTTATTTTGATAAAGAACCAATATACTGATACACCCCTTTTTGTTTCGACTATAGAACTTTTTAACTGTTGGGAAGAAGAGGAAAAGGACATTCTTCTGGAATTTCTCTTTGATTCATTAAAAGCCTTAACAACAATAAACGATATTTTGCTACAAAAAAGCATTGTTTGGCAGTAGTTAAAATCCTAAATACCTAACAGCTCAGAAAGTGACTATTAATACTTCTAATGAAATTCAGGGATCTTCTTTGTGAGATGCTGCAGGGTAATATTTTGAGACCACTTCTATTTATTTGGTATTTAGATGTTCTACCGTTAGATTGCAAAATAGATTGTGTGGTACTTTTACGAGCATAATAATTGCTGAAAGAAATTTGATAGGTAGCATGGATATATAAAATAATGGACAAGGCAAAAGGATGATATAAGTGTGACGGAACAAAACAAAATACTGCCTGCATTTTATTTCAACTTCAATACCATGATGAGACAGTTGAAAAAATTGTTTCAGTGGAAATCATTTTAAATAAAACGTACGTTTGAGTTGCTACGTTAGCTTGTTTTTTTTGTAGCAAACTCGCAATTCGCCTCGGGATTAGAACATCGATTTTACCGGCAAATTGGCACTGTTAATTCCTATTCCTTACATCAATACCGCCTCATTTCTTTGGAATATTTTGAAGTATACGTATACTAAATAATTGCAAGAAATCATCATCATTAAAAATTTGAATCATTATATTAGAAATATAATTTTCACTTAAAATAAATAATTTATTGATATATGTAAGTGCATACATACAGGATGTTATCAATTAAGGTGGCAATAATTATACCACGTATAGAGGACATCAAAATATTGTGATTTAGGTTCGATCTTTCCACCTCCGAATAAAGTTCCCGATAACGTATTTGGCAAATAACTTAATTTTTATGAGTGGTTTCCATGGCGATTCGTAAATTTATCTGTCGAATAAATTTATCAGGAGGTGGAAAGATCGGGCCTTAACCTAATTTATTTATAGGTTTAAGATAGAGGGTTAAAATTTGACATGTAAGATAACTGAAATATAAAAATGGATACGTTTTAGACAAAATATAATATTCTTCACCAGTGGCGTAGATCCAGGGTACAGGATAACTTTGTTATTGTCACTTTTTCAAAAGATCTGAAACAAAAATTGAAAAGTTCGAATAAAATGGTGCAAGAAATGAACTAAGTTCCATCTTCGCCAGATTAACCGTTTTCGAGATATTCAGGTCGAAAGATTACATTACTTCAGAAATTCGAAATTATTTCGAAAAATCAAATATACCTTGACAACATTACCTGCTATTTTATACAGGGTCTCCCAAATAGAGTGGCCTATTAAAAGTTCTCGGGGAAGGGAATATACAAAAAATCTGAAAATTAGTACGCTGCCCTAAAGGGAAAGCGATCTTTCAGATTAAAATATTTTCACTTTTATATCACTTCCGGTTATACCGGAAGTCGCCGTTAACTTTCTTATTTTAAATGGAATGCTATACTTTTTATTACAAATTCTGATTCTACACATTATTTTAAATAAAAAATATTGAGGCTATCCTATACCTAAATGTAACCGATTTTGAGGTATCTTCAAATTTATTTAAAAAATTGTTTTGGTGACCTTTCATTTAAGACAATGTATTTACGCCAATTTCAAATTTAAGGATTGAAAT
This sequence comes from Dorcus parallelipipedus, assembly GCA_958336345.1. Classification (NCBI taxonomy): domain Eukaryota; kingdom Metazoa; phylum Arthropoda; class Insecta; order Coleoptera; family Lucanidae; genus Dorcus; species Dorcus parallelipipedus. The sequence continues at coordinate 34,886,849 of OY284481.1, read as the reverse complement.
GACATGTCGTTTAAAAGTATAATGTTCAGACTTTTAAATCATATTCTAATTATTCCTGAAAAATTCATAGGATGGTCACAATATGGTGTCGAAAGTCATTATGTTTAACTGCCCAAAACTCAATTTTCGTAAATAGAACACCCTGTACATTTTTATATCATGAGATGCAGAATCAAATTCTACATCGATTGGTGTTAGCATTCCCTAATGAGTAAATAGATGAATATGAATGAATAAATAAATAGAAGTCATTGTCTTAAATGAAAGGTCACCAAAACAATTTTTTAAATAAATTTGAAGATATTTCAAAATCGGTTACATTTAGGTATAGGGAAGCCTTAACATTTTTTTATTTAAAATAATGTGTAGAATCAGAATTTGCAATAAAAAGTATAGCATTCCATATAAAATAAGAAAGTTGACGACGATTTCTCGTATAACCTGAAGTGATATAAAAGTGAAAATATTTTAATCTAAAAGACCGCTTTCCCTTAGGGCAGTGTACTAATTTTCAGAATGTTTGTATATTCCCTTCCCCGAAAACTTTTAATAGGCCTCTCTATTTGGGAGACCCTGTATATCAATACACAACTCTTGCATAGGTTTTTCTCAATTTATGAATTAAAAATGTACTCAACAATGAAATAACGGGCATGCAGTGTTGTAACATATCTAGTTACAAGTATTTAGATACAGTATCTAGATACTTTCAGTGTATCTGAGTCCTGACTGAAATCTTCTTTCAATTGGATTTAAAATTTTCGATTAATGTTCTGTTCTGTTAAATTTGCAGTACATGTAATCAAAGTTTTATTATGGCTTAAATGTATCAGTAACTAGTTACATTGTAGTACTTGGTATCTCTAACTGTATTTAGTTACATTTATATATGTATCTGAGCATATAGATACACAGATACATTTTTTAAATAAAAATAAAAATGCCATCTCACATTATGTTACAAGAAACTAAAAGTACAGTTTTCCAATACACAGGCTAAACGTTAATGGAAAAATCTTTTTATTATGCAATATCTTTTATAATAAACTTCCACAACGGATAAATCAGTAAAGCTACCCACTCAGCTAAACGAAGAGTGTTTTACGGTTCTCGTGCAGCATTTGTGATTGGCTCATTTAAAATTATAGCCAGCGTGCAACAGTTGTGATTGACTTTAATTTTGAATAAACCAATCACAAATGCTGCACGAGAGCCGCAAACGCTATCTGCTTAATTGAGTACGTACCTACTTTAACCAGCAGTAGAGGTTTTCGCACGGAAATACATATTATATTGACTACCATCGTGCGCCCAACAATTATTGTAGTCCTGGGTGGCTGTGGTATCACACATAAATGCCGGTTTTTACTTCGTATCGTTGAATTGAAGTCTCAAATATTGACTGTTAGACAACAAATAAATGTTTCTTTACGTATTTAATGTTTTAATGCCATTTGAAACAATAATTAGTGAAAAATGTTTGACTCTACAGCCACCCAGGACTACAATAATTGTTGGACACATTATTAAACTTTGAAGCCACATTTAGTTGAAGAATATATGCAACGTAATCTACTTTGAACTAGTCTGATGTTTGATTTGATGTCTTGTATATACTACTCTTCAGTGTAATTTTGTTAATGTTATAAAACGATAATTGTTGTTTCTGTTTGACATTTATCAGTTTCAAACTTTGTTGCTTTGTCAGTTGTTTTTATTGAAATTATTATTTTTCTTATTATGTAACACATTTATGTATGTATCTAAAAGAATCTGAAAGGTATCTAGATACATTTATACTATATCTGTACCTGGATCTAGTTACTTTTAAAAAAGAAGTATATGTAACTGTAACGAGTTACAAATTAGGGTAAGTATCTGTATCTGAATCTAGATACTTTGAAAAATGTATCTGTTATAACACTGCGGGCATGATACTCATTCTTGGGGAAAATAGGGAAATGAATCAGTTAGATTTTACGCTTAACAATTTGGTCTTTGGTATGTCCGTTATTATATTATTAGAGTACATTTTTAATTAATAAATTGAGAAAAAACTATGTAACAGTTGTGTATTGATATGTAAAATAGCAGCTAACGTTGTCAAGGCGTTGTCTCTTCGAAAGAAGATATGGACAGACGAGGCGCAGCCGAGCCTGGCCACTTCTTGAGACCTGGAAAACTACTTTACCGCCAAGGTTTACACATTATTTTTCTTCCTACACAACATTATAATTTATTTTGTTAATATCACACAAACGTTCTTTTTCTTGAAGTAAAAATATTAAAATTGATTTACTATTAAAATTATTATAGTTGGTTTAAAATACGGTGTTGTATGTGCTAGCGTGGCCGAGCGGTCAAGGCGGTGCGGTGGTTTAAGACACCAGTCTCTTCGGAGGCATGGGTTTGAATCCCACCGCTGCCGAGTTGATTTTTTTTTCTTGATAATTTTAATCCTTTTTAAAACCAAATACCAGTGGAATTAAATAAAAAAACTTACGTTTGTTAATTTTTTGATGTTGATGAGAATGCATTTCAGAAATTATTGTTGCGCCACCTAGTGGTAAAGCTTCGTGAATTATTTTCTCGGGTAGGCATTTATGTTCATTTTACTGGGCTAGTCGTGGAAACGTTTGCTTTCGCCTCTCTGATGAGGCGGTAAAATTGAATTTTCTACTAGTGTACGTAGTCTCCTTTTAACGCGATATACTTTTCCCAGCGATGCTCAATAGCTTCTATACCGTTCTTATAATGAGATGCGTCAAGCTCTTCAAAATAGCCATCAACCGCAGACTTCACCTCTTCATTGTTGGCAAATCTTTTACCACCGAGCCATTTTTTCAAATTTGGAAAGGGAAAATAATCCGACGGGGCTAAATCTGGCGAGTAGGGTGCGTGATTCTGGCCATGGTAATGTAATGACGAACATGTGGACTGGTGCATTGTCGTGATGAAACAACACGTTCTTTTTCGCCAAATGCGGTCGTTTTCTCTTGATTTCATCCTTCAAACGCACCAACAACAAGTTCGCATAGTACTATGTTGATTGTTTCTCCTTTTTCAAGGTAACCAATGAAAATGATACCACGCGCATCCCAAAAAACTGACGCCATGACCTTTCCAACGGATAAAACTGTCTTCGCCTTCTTTGGAGCCGATTCTTCTTGTTGAGTCCATTGTTTCGACTGTTCTTTCGTCTCAGGTGTGAAATGATAGACCCATGTTTCATCCATGGTTACGAATCGACGTAAAAACTCGACTTTATTGCTCTTAAACATCTACAAACACTCGATTGAAAAACATCTTCACGACGCAGTTTTTGTTCCACTGTGAGCAAACGCGGCACCCATCTTCCACAAGCTTTCTCATGCCCAAATTTTCGGTTAATATCCGATATACAGCACTTTTTGAAATGCCTAATTACTATCTCTAGCATTCTAAATACCATTTTCACAGCTATCTTCGTTTGGGTGACTTCCCTTAAGCAACTTGATGATTAGTTTCGCTACATCTACCCCCCTTTTGGTGTCAACGTTGATTTAGAGGCCCATCTTTAAAACCTGATCGATCTCTTACTTCTGGAATTAATTCCTGGGAAGACAGATAAGCAGGTGTAACCCTAGCTGCGGAAACTTTGTTAATATTGCTATCAATATGGAGAAAAATCGTTTTTTCATCCCTAGTCAAAACTTCGTAAGGTCCGTCATAGGGAGCTTGCAGCGGCGCCTTAATCGCATCACGTCGCAAAAACATGAGTAAAAGAAGAAAAATTTTTGAAAATGAATATTGCCTTCGATCATAGCATTTGCACACAGATGATAAGCAGTTATTCGCCAATGTACAGATCCTGTTAAGTTACAGAAATGACGAAATAAGTGTGATTGAAACTGCTTGGCTTGGTCTGTGGTAATGCGAAGTGGCGTACCAAAGCGGGATATGCAACCAGAAAATAAAGCTCTTGCCATTGTTTGTACTTCGATATTTTCTAAAGGATAAGTTTCTGGCCAGCGTGAAAAACGGTCCATGCAAGTCAGGCAGTAGCGATAACTCTCTAACAAAGGTAGTGGACCAACCAGATCAATACGAATCCCCGAAGGGGCGCGTAACAATATGTTCAAATCTGCTTGATGGAAGACAAAATTTACCAGTTGTTGTTACGTAATTTGTCTCGTAATCTTTAATTTTTGAAAAGAAATGCAGTAGCCTGTTCATTCTCGACGACACTCCTTATGAATATTTGGCCAAACAAAACGTTGCGATACAAGTTTAGCAGTAGCTTTCACGCCGAGGTGTGCTATGTTATGCAACGATTGAAAGGCTTGACGACGATAGGACTGTGTTATAAATGGACGAGGAATTCCTGTTGAAGTATCACAGTGTACACTTATTGAAGTTCAATTACAATTTTCTGAAGTTTTAAACTAGTTTCTGAGTCGGGACGCAGAAGATTTTGTAACTCTGGATCTAAAGTTTGTCATTCTGCCAACGCTGCCAGGCATTTAATTTTGATTGGAACATTTCCACATTTCCGGTGACTAAGTAATTTTTAAATTTTCTTTTCGTTGCGATAAAAATTTAACATACCTAAGAAGCGACGAAGTTGTTTGCTAGAATCAGGTGTAGGGAAATTTTTAACTGCAAGAATACTTTCTTCCAAAGGTTGAATTCCTGCACTTGGCAGAATTAATAAGAATACCAAAATTATTAAGTTTTTCGAAAATTCTTTGCAAGTGATCTAAATGTTCCTCTTCATTTCGAGAGGCAACATGAATGCTGTCAAAATAGATATAACAAAAATCAAATCCACGTAATACTTCATTCATAAAACGTTGGAAGATTCGTGCAGCATTTTGCAAACCAATACATATAAGAAAATTCATAAAGGCCAAACGGAATTATGACTGCAGTTTTCGGAATATCCTCAGGTGTTACAGGAATTTGTTTGTAAGCACGCACTAGATCGATGGTGCTGATTACTCTTTTACCTGCTAAAGAATGTCCAAAGTCTTTTACGTGTGGAATAGGATAACGATCAGGAATAGTTCTAGAGTCTAAAGCCCTGCAGTCACCACATGGTCTTCATTCTAAATTCTTCTTAAGAACTGAATTAAGAGCTGAAGACCAAGACCTTTCCAAAAGACGTACCTACCTATTATCCCTTAACGTAATATGGATTCAAATTCTTTCTTGGCAATTTGAAATTTTTCTGAAGCAAGACCTCTTGACTTACAGGTAACAGGCTGTTCTGGTACTGTGCTAATATGATATTGGGTCGAATGTTTTATAATTTTTGGAGCGCTTGTTGGACGAGTTAAATCAAGAAATTTCTTTAGTAATTTATAGTAGATATTATCGCCAGAAACTATTTTAACAGTGGTTGCTTCAGAAATTACTCTGATACTGTCAGATTTATCTGATCAATCAAACGCTTATTACGACTACCTAGTCTACCAATAAGTTGAAGTGTGATAGAAAAATCTATGCCAATTATAAGTTGTCAAACATCAGCAACGATGAAGTCCCAATCAAATTTTCGTTGTAAACGAAAATCAAGTCATAATGCCTGGAAATGATATGTACGAAATGATGTGTTGTTAGCAGCAAAAAGTTGATACTTAGGTTGAAGTCTGTTGCGTTTTAGACGGGCATATGAATAGAGACTAACTTCAGCTCTCGTGTAGATTTGATTAGATTTCTTTTGACTTAATATCACTAATATATAGGCGGCGTGATTCGATTGCCGATATCAGCGTCTCTTTCATTAGTTTTCCGAACAAAAGTTGCAAGGCTGGTTAAATTTTCGTGCATTGTTTCAAAATTTCTTATGGTACCAGCATAAAATTGAGGTATTTTTTTATTACTAGGCGAATTATAACGCTCATAAGGTTTACGTGATTTAGACACGTATTCTACTGAATTAACTGGAATCATTTCATGAAGTCGAAAACGCCAATAGGAGTTGAAGAAATAAACTTGGATTTGGAAAAATTATTTACCTCTGCTACCGATCACTGCCTTACACTCAATCCTAACAAATCGTGCGTGATGGTTTTTGGCAGAATTAAATCTCGTTCGTCGGTTCTTGATCATGTTAAGATCAGCTTAAATAATTCACCTCTTGAATTAGTAGATTGCGCAAAAAATCTAGGTCTTTATTGTGATATAAACTTACGTTTTAAAACTCATGTCAGTAAGCTAGTACAAAAAGCATTTGGTAAACTGAAGATTTTATACGGCTGTAAAGAGTTTTTGAACCAAGACTTGCGTAAAATGCTTTGTGACTCTCTTGTTTTGTCGCATTTTAATTATTGTGATGTGATTTATGGCCCCCGCCTAGATAGTACAGATGTTAAAAAGATACAGCGTGTTCAGAATTCATGCTTACGTTTCATTTATGGTTTGAAGCGCAGGGATCATATTTCACACACATTTGATGTAGTTCGTTGGATGAACATGGCTAAGAGACGAGAACTTCACGCGGGTGTCTTTTTTTATAAAATTATTTTTAATAAAACACCAAAATACCTTCTCGACAGAATATCTTATAGAACTGACGTTCATAACATTAATGTTAGGAATAGGGGTTTGTTAACTCCTCCTCTCCATCGTACCGCAATTTTTCAGAGATGCTTTTCTTACAACATTGCTGGATTTTATAACAATATCCCTCCAATTTTAAAACTTTATAGTGTGTCAGCATTTAGGCGACATTTACGTCTTCATTTACTTACGGTTTGAATTCCCTTTCATTCATGACGTGTGCTGCTTCGGATTATCAAACTTCATGTGCTCTATTGCTTTTCAAGTGATTCATGACAATGTTGCACGTGAACTCACAATTCGCTAGTTATAGTTTTCTATTTATTTTCATTGGTTTCAGAGGCAGAGCAGTATACTAATTTAGCAACGTTTACAATACATTGTCGTATAACAATATAATGTGTACTGTTACGGCCAATAAAATCATTATTATTATTATTATTATTATTATTAAGTTCATCAGTTAATTCCGCTATTTGTCCACATCAAAGTAATTTTGCGTTATGAATAATGCTTGGGCTTGTTGGGGTAGCTGATTTTTCCAAAGAGTTCTAAAGAATTAATTCAGTAGTTCCAGACCGGCCACCAGTTTTAAGTATCGTACGAATGCCGAAGGTTTTCTGTCACCTATTTCTACTTGTTTCAGAATTTATTGCATTTTCTATTATTTTGACTTCAATTTTTCGTCTCTTTCATTTTCTGAAGGTTGATATTCCAGATTTGCAACTACGCAGCTGAATTTTGTTGTATATGCGCTGATATTGCAAGAGTGAACTATAGCTTTCTAACTGGGCGAACCATAATGTCGGTTTTTCAATCCAGAATGGTGGAACTTTAATCGGCTATACGTTCTATTCTTGCCGTAGTTTGGCTATTTGAAGTAGACGTGCTTGTTTTCGCCGAGGTCACCAATTCTTGCCTGCTAAGGCAAAACAGTATATGTGAAAAAAAATGATTTTTGAATTTACGCATATTCTTTTAATTTACTTATTTACTATTATGTATGTTCCACATTTCGTTGATATATCTTTAAAAATTTATTTCAATGTGCTTTTCTTTTTATGTCAAAAATTATTAGTATTAAGCATTCTAGTTACTATTTTCACAGCTATACCTACTCGTCCGGGTGACTTCCCTTAAGCAACTTGATGATTAGTTCCGCTACACATAAAATTGACGGTTGCTACACATTCAGAAACACTAAAGTATAAGGTATAAATAAAAATACTGTCAAAATATCTCAAAAGTTTGAAAAATGTACAGAGTGATTCAAGTTAATCTTGATAACGTCAGGAACTGTTGTAAATAATGGTATTAAAGTTTAATATTTGTAAAACTGTTTTTAACAATAAGTCAGAAACCGTAATGAGTAATGAGATTCATATTTGGTACAATTCCTTGCTTAATCTAGAAGTATCATTTAGGCCCAGTTTTACAATCGTGGAATAAGGACGGAATAACTGTTCGCCGAATATCCTTTAATGTTCCTCCATATCTACGTGACACCTACGTCACGTTATTCTAAGAATATTGCTTATCCGACGATTGTAAAATCGGGCCTTAATGATACAATTCATTACACCGACTGTTACTTTTATTAAGTACTTAATTATATTCAATTTCGAGACTATTACTCTTTCCGTTTCTGATTTATTCCTAAAAATTAATTTTAAAAAAAAACAGAAATTGACGCCATTTTTTTCAGAAATAAAGCGTTTTTGTTTACAGAAAACCCCATTATTTTCTGAAGTTCTATCGATCTCTGACGCTATGAAGATTAAATCCGATTCACCTTGTATATTATATTACATAATTTCGAAGTTTGTTTTATTTTTATTTCAGTTTTTTCTTTCAAAATTTTTGTTTTAAATCATAACGATGTGCTAAAATGTTTAATATTTCTTTAATATTATATGCATCATATAAATTTTTTTTCTTATGTTAACTTGTATACAGTAAGCGGCCGGTCTAGTACAAATATGCCTACTTTACGTAAAATGTTATTGCAAAACGCTCGGATACGTCAATTTTTACTACAAATTTGCCATATTTAAGAGTGGTTCATTTTTTTGTATAGTGGCCTACACTTGGGGTACAAAAATAATTAAATTTATTTGAAATGGAAACCCCTCTTTTTTATTACGGATTCGAAAAGGACATTTTTCTAAGTGTATCTACATAAAAATTTTATAGGGTCACATAAGATATTTTTTTAAGTGAAGCAGTTTAAAAAGTAAATCCCTTCAAATGATGGCAAATTTATAGTAATAATTGACATGTCCGAGCGTTTTTGCAAAAATAATATATTTTAGGTAAATTAGGTGTGTTCGTACTAGACCGGCCGCTTACTGTATAGTAAATTAATGTAAAAAAATTGATTATGTTTTGTTTCAACTTTCGTTAATAAAAACATTATAGTATATATGATATGCACTATAATGTTATGTTTATCAATTTTCTCCGTTGAGCCCGGAAGGGCAAAAGGGGTGAAATGGATAGGATCAGTTTCCCTACACTAATAATCTAGAAGTTCAACAGATGTTATTAATAGGAAATGATGGATCTAATATTTTGAGAATTAAGCTCCCATATCTAACCAGTATAATCAGAATTTCATTTAAAACTAACTGACTAAAACTTCTTCTTGGTTATACTTTGTTGTACTAACTAAGTACTACTGCTATTTGTAATTTGCAACTAATACAGGGTTATTGACGTAGACCGTTCGTTAAAAGTTTTCAAAGAAGAAGTTTAGATAGAAATTTGAAATTTACGGAGGAGGGATACTTCGAAAGGATTTTTTCAAGTAAAATAAAATTGATTTCCAGCCATTTCAGGTTATACCGGAAGTCGCCTTCAACTCGCTTATTTTAAATGGAATGCTATATCTTTTATCACATTTCTGAATTCTACATATAAATATATGTTAAATTGCAATACATTTCCCTATCTCGAAAATGTTTCATAACTCAAAAACTGTCAAAGTTAGATATAGAGAATGCTAATACAGTTCGACGCAGCATTTAATTCCACATGCGATGGTGTATTAAAATATTGGTCGTTCCATTTGAAAAAACGTATTTTTCTGTGTTTGAATATCTTCGAGTGGAGCGGTGCGTTTTAGACACCCTGTAGCTTAATAGATTATGTTTATGGAATTTTTAAGAACCTTAAAGCTTCAACCACAGTGTCAGCTATTACAAATAAAATTGCTTCAATCATAGCTGTGTTATAATTTTTTGAAAATCAGATTGCAGTATCCAGATTTTTAAGAAAATTCAAAATATCTCAAAAATGATGCACTTTAGAGATAGGGAAATGTATTGTAATTTAACATAGTTTTAAACAAGGGCTGATAAAAGCACAGGAATCTAAAGATGTTCCTTTATCCTCAAAAGCTTTCTATGTTTAAAATTGTTTCCGTTAGCGAACAAAGTAATTTGGACGTAATATGCGAGGCCGTTATCTTTAAATTAAATTGAATAAAGTTACGTATTTTATAACACACTCTGTCGCACAAGAGTGTGCACTCAGTTTTGCATAGAAAAATTATATAGAGGCAACAGTATATTGTGTTGCAAAAAGGTAAATACAATTCTCTGTTTCTTTGACAACAGAGTTATGCAACTAAGGATTCTCTCATATTTTTCCTTCGTTGGATTTAGGATTCTGGCCTACTTCTATTTTTTTCTGTTCCTATATAATACAATAGGCTCCCGATTATCCGAAGCAGTGGGACCGGACCTGTTTCTGATAATCGAAATTTCGAAACGGTTTCGGTTTCGAAAAGTTTCATAAATTGGTGAAAGCGTCACAATTTTTTATTAGTATAATTATTGTACTCTTACATACATTTTATATACTACTCGATTTTGGTTAAATAAAACCTGTACCTAATACAGGTGTCTAATACATGTTCTATTTAACTAGAATCGACAAACGAATCTAGTGTTAATTGTTACTTCTAAAATATTACGATTGAGTTATGGTGTCATGAGTCGAGTGCTCGACACAAATTTTGAGCCATTATTTCACGAATTGATACGACATATGCCCGATTTCTTCATCGCCTTATCTTGAGGTTAAATTTATCTATCAGTTAGAATATGACACATAGTATGTGTACGGCCAACTGTACGTCACATTCCAACTGTTAGATAAATTAACCTTAGGTTAAACATGGTGAAGAAATCGGCCAATAGACGTCATTTCGGATAATCGGGAGTTTCAAGCAACCGTATTTCGGATAATCTCGAATTAAAGCGAAAAATGTGCCATGTTTAATCTAGGATTAGTTAACGACGTTGGTGTAACTCACCTTCAATCTTTTTAAGTAGTCTTCTTCGTTTCCTCATACTGTCTTTCAAAAAGTATGCAACAAATGGGATTTTTCTTTATTTTTATTAATTTTTTTTTAATGCAGAACGCTTCTGCATTCCTTCAATCAAATTGGGAAATGCCAGGTGAAATCTTTTCGGTATACAGCGTGGATACCGAAAAATGAAGACTACTTAAGAGTAAAGTGCCTTTATTTTAAAAGATGCAAGAAAATATCGTGAGAAAATATTTTTTTAAATTAAAAGTTATGGCGAAGTACAAAATTATGCACATCCTTCGATCTCAAAAATAAAAATTTTACCCTTTATTACGAATCACTCTTTATACACGCTACATTAGCAAATACCCCTGGGATTAAAGTATTCTCCAAGATAACATGAATAGAAAAGACTAATCTTATTGCTGTTTCTCAATTTTTTCATTTGGTTTCCATGCGTTGGTAAAACTTGTGTTTTCTTGTTGTTATCATCATTCATCCATTGAAAAATTATAACACATTTAAACTAAGCGAATTTTAAATGTTAAAGCTTATAATATATAGTACTTTTTATAACTTTCGCTGTGGATCAAATCGCTCAAATATCGCCACATCTGTGGTCTCCATAAGGACTTTCAATTGTTGAGCTAAAAAAAATTGTAAACCAATTTCCAACTAAATAGAGACAGCACAGCTACATGATTCCTTTGTGTAATCGAATCTACATTAACGATCTCGAATTAACCGCAGCCGGTGATCTGGTTACAAACAAAACTGATTTGAAAATCATAGATAATGCACGCCAGACTGAGCGCAGTTTTATCGCTAATGAAACAATCGATATTTGGGAATAACGGTTCGCCGCGTTACTCTTCTGCCTGTGATAAGATTGTATGGTGAATTATTATACGTTTTATGGGATGATTTCGTGATGATAACTATAAAAACGTTTACCCACTTAGTTTTATGAGGCGGCCATAGTAAGCCGGAAACGAAAATCAAGATCTGTGTATACAGGCTAATTGTTAAATAGACCGACAAAAAAATACTGACTTCTCAAAACATAAGAAAAATGTAAAAAGAAAATTCTATACAACAATTTTAATTAAATAAAAATTTACCACAAATGCACGTTACGCCTATGCATAAGACGAGAATCAGAAGTATACATATTTAAAATCGTGCAAAAAAACGCTGTTGAGGAAGCGCAATGAAGACAGAGGAAAAACCCAGACCGTCTGTTTTGTTCCATTAAGCTATGTAGGGAGAAGTAATGGAATTGTTGACCCATGAAATCTGCGCTACCTTTTTTCCTTTTCGTTTTTTCTGTTGCGTTTTGTTTCTTCGAAATAAGATAAGCGTTATCTCTCATCCAAAAAAAAAGAACGCTGCCCAAGTTACGGAGCGGAGAAAACGGTTTTAACGTCTCTGATTAGTTCATAGTAAAAATCGGTATGATTTAAAATAGCTATAAAAAATAAGTAATTTTATTCATTCTGGTCGACGTACTACGAAAATAAGGGAGAAAAAATTCACTGAAAAGTACATTTTAATGTAAGCCCACAGCTCTAAAAATAACTGCACTCGTCCTGTCACTTAGCATTAAAAACCGGATTAAAAAACATTTTTATGTAGAAATGAAAGCATAATAAAACGAACTCGACCAAAGCGCAACCACATCCGTTTGCGGAAGAACTTTCAAAAAGCTTTAAGAGACGTGTACGCGTCAGAATATGAAATGTGATAATTAAACTTCAATAGCACGTTTCCCTTAACAAAGCTTTAGAGAAAGTGCTTGCAAACAATATCAACATAATTTACTCGATGTATTTAAATTCTCCTTTGCGAAGGAAGAAGAATTAATTAAATCTTTAGATTCCCCATCAGAAACCATAAAACCTAATTAAAAAGAAATTTCTCTTGTCCGGCAGAAACTGGTATGAACCCCGTAAAAGGAAAGGATTCCAGCGAGAACTAAAAAAAGAGCGATTGAGTTTTAAATATTTTATGCCAGCTGAAAGAGCTGCGTAATTAACATTTTATTTACTTAGCTTTCTAGATAACTAATTCGTTATAATTACTTTCACAGCGCATTTTTAGTTCATAAAATACAAGTTTTCTTTATTCTCGCCGGAATACTTGATATAAGTAAACACTTCAATTGCACAATTTTATAATTGATATTGTATAGGTAGGACCAAAAAAATAAAATATGTTTATATATGTTAAAATTCTAGAAAAGCATCTAAAACTCATTTGGGTGAAATAATTTTTTGAGACAACTTTTAGTTTTTTTTTAATCGGTCCTCAAAGTTCCGAATCATATTTGAATCGTAAAACGCATCATGATGTCACAATCATAATAGGTCATCTTTTTACTATATGCCGTTTGATCGATCGATAAGTCAAATAACTTTTATATAGCTATCGCTTTCTAACCTTCATGAAGTGGCCTTGCGGCTTTTGTCATGTCATTTCGTCGTATATTTTCTTAACTCAAATATGTACGATCGCCATATAAATAAAAAATGAACATTAAGCGCTCTTTTGATCTAGTATGTAAAAGTAAAACATAGGCAAACACATCCACATCGAAACTTTCTTAGTAGTCGGTTTGTATTGTTAGGAACTTTTTTACTTGTGCTTATGCACTGGGTGATAAAGCACCACTTAGACAGTTATTATCCATTCACGATCTTTTTAGACTCTAGAGGGCCATGCTTTTTTTCCGTTAAGTTACGTGCATGTAAAGGGTTTTTCATTAGGGGAGAGTCGGTGTATTGTGCGCACCTAAGGCAGAATTTCTATATTTCTCAAACGACTAGCAATAGAAACCTGAAAATTGTCATAGGAGTTCTCCAACATGTTTTCTATAACGACTCATTATCATTTTTGATGTAAAAGTGCACATTGCTTATAGGGATCGAAAATTAGAAAAAGTGTCTCAGCGTACGATTACCAGACCCATACGGGTAATGGTGCGCACGTGTCGGGTTATTGTGCGCTGAATATGACAGCAAAATTATTGCAGAAATTAGATGAAAATGAAATGATAATAACAAAAGCAATGTGTTTTTATCGAAAATCAGAACATCAAACGTCAAAACATTGAACATTGAAACAAAATAAAATTCAAACCAAAATATTATTAAGCTCGAAAGTCAGCAATCACAAAAATCACAAATGTACCCTTCTGGGGTGTCGGCTCCAGTACACAAAGCATGAGCCCATTCTTCGCAAAAGGAGCGCTGGTACCAGACTTCATCCTTCTTGCTGCCATCGTCACAAATCAAGCACTTCTCAACATTTGTCTGAATATCGTCAAGCTCATCGTCATCGCATAGTTCACTGGCCGATATTTGTTCATCTGAGTCGCTCTCCTCGGAAATTTTCCTTTTAACAACCTTATTTTTATTTTTAGTGGAAGGTTTCAGGACGGTCTTCGCCTTTTTCTTATTATTCGGTTTCTGCTTTTGCTCACCAGTCAATTTATTCTTTAAGTTCTTTTGCCTTGCTCTTTTCTTCGCCTCTGATATTTCCAAAGTTTCTCTGTTTGGAGTTTCTGTAAGAATTTCCGAGTTTTGTTTCTTTCTTTGTTGAGTTTTGGCTGTTTCTTTCTTTGGTGCCGGAATAGGGCTCAAGTCTTCAATTGAAGTTGAAAGAGGCTTCTCATCTAGTCTAATTGGTTTGGAACTTGGCCCGGGAACTTCGGTCAGGGTAGTTGTTGATGTTGAAGAAGAATTTGAATCTTCTGCTCGATTTTCTTCACCTTCCAATTCGATTGCAGGAGTGTGGTGAATGGCGGTAGAAAGTCCTCTTTGGTAAATTTTTCAGGTTGGTAAGGCCATATTCCGGAGGTCCGGAAACCTGATTGTGCCTTTTCGATGGATGCAACTCGGCTATATGCTTTTTGGAACAGCTCTGCCAAGTCATATGGAGTGATCCTTTCAGCGTGCAGCAGATGAATATCACATTGATGATTGAACGATGTTTTTAGTGGACCATAAAAAGTTAGATCCAGAGGTTATAGCCTATGAGACGTGTTGGAAGGTATTGTTAGCAACACAATACCATTCTGCTTACAATAATCATATATTTGTAGTGAAATGTGGCTGGAATGGTTGTCTAAAATTATTAATACTGGGTCATCTCTAGAAGGTTTGACATTTCTTTTGAAATGCTCAAGCCACTTGGAAAATAATTCCTCATTACTCCAGCCGGACTTGAAACAGCCAGACAGAGCGTTTGGAGGCTCATTTTTTTCTAAAGTGTTTGTTATTCTGGTCCTTGGAAAAATAAACATTGGAGGAACATAATATGTACCAGCTGCATTGAAGCAACAGATCACTGTAACGGTTCTTCCACGTTCCCCGGAAGTTTTTGCTCCAAATTGTTTAATGCCTTTAGGAGCGAGACGTCTGGCTGGTTTTTGAACAGTAGAGATCCCCGTTTCGTCAACGTTGAAAATCTTGTCGGCCTGGAAGTGGTATTTTTCATAAATGTTCTTCAAATTTTTGAAAAACTCTGATACTTGTTCTTCGTTGAAAGCACATATTCTATTTATACTGGTTGGCTCTGGTTTTCGCAAAGACAAAAGTGGGTTTCTTTTCAAAAATCTATAATACCAGTCTTTGCCAGCCATTTTGGTCACCATATTGAAATTGTTGCGTATTTTATTTGCTCCTGCAAATGAATAGGCGAGTTTTCGAAGTTGGTTTCGAGTTATTCCATGAAATAGTTTGGCCATTTATATGGCATGTTTCGCCAAAGCTTGTTCTTGTTCGTTTGAAAATACAGGATGATTACCCAATTTAGGTTGAACTATTCCAAGTCCTTCGTCGTGAGCCTTTTTCCATTTTCGAATAGTTGACTCCGGGATACCAAATTCTCGCCCAGCTTTTCTAATTGATCCGCAATTCCTTACAGAGGCTAATGCTCGGTCCATGTTTTCGGTCGTCCAGGAAGCTTTTTCAGTTTTTCGCTCATATTTCGGCATCTGTTAATTTTAAGGTCATAGTTTTAGAAATATTTCGGCTCGGTAATGAGAAAATGCAATTTTCGGGTAACTGTGCGCAATGCGCACGATTAGCCTACTCGGATTTGGTATGAAGAAAGTAAAATAATAGCAATAAAACAAATAATTGCCTGTGACTTTTTAATACTAAGTCAAAAGGCTAAAAATCATCAATATTTTTCGGCGTCAGTTTTCAAAAATATAACCATAAAATTAAAAAGGCACATATCCACTTGGAGGTACCACTAAAAATGTCACCCTAACTTGGCCTACTCTGAGTCTGAAAAAATCGTGAATAGCTTATAATTTGGAAAGCTGATGTGCTGTAGGTGAAAAAATAGTTCGACAAGAGTATAATTGTTAGTAAACGTTAATTTTTACACGCCGATCTGATCAATCTGAATATACAACGTGACCGACTGCAAGAGGAAAAACTGTTTCACAAGAGCTAAAGGGAGAAAGCTATGTATAAAAGTTATTAAAATCGATGTGACGTTTAAATACTAAATATTGAGCTTCATTTGTGGATCCTTTTATATGGCTTATGATGTCCACAGGAGTGTACTCCTGCGCTAAGGTGCGTTTTCTAGCTTCGTCCGAATAGGTCAACAATAAAGTGAGATAAAGAGAGTTAAAAATATTTTTAAAACAGTTTAATTTTTTTCAGTTCTATCTTTTTAGAGTAAAATTGAAAAATCTTCGTCCTTCTTAAATCTAAACAACTTTATAAACTGCAGTGCGTTAGAAAAATTCTGAATAGATTCAGTAAGTATACATATTTGGAAATGTACTTTGACAAATATCCTCCGAGAGGTCGAATGTCCAATGTTTCAACTGCATATTAGGTATGGGCATGGGGTTATGAAATACTCCTCGCACTTGTACAATAGGCGTCAACGACTCATATCTCCATCTCTACTAGAATTTAGCCGACCGCAGAGAAATTCCACTTCCGATTTCATATTTGCATCTTCTTTGTCAGAATGTTGCTGATTAACTTGTCCTCATGCAAGCAGTGGTCTTTCTCTTCTTGTTTTCACTCGAATTTACTAAATGTATTTTGTCATTTTTGTCGGGTACCTTAACTGATGTTACTCAATCACTTCCAGAACAGATTGCACGTTTAATTTTTCGCTTACTCAGTCATGTCTTTTCGTGTTATATCCTCCCCTTTCCTCAAATATGTCACGTCCATTGTTTGAGTATTACTTTTAAATGTGTTACTTAATACCCAACTTTCAATTTTTCTTTTTTGAATAAGGAAGGTTCTATAGGCACATAATAAAATTTGGCAGACAATTTATATTCGCAAACATTTAAACGAATTGACCTGCTCCAGATCAAATCTTTATTTTGAACTTTTGTTTTGTTTTTGCTCCGTTTATTGTCATCTTCATTTTCTTAAAATGATGCAGTACGTCAGGGCCGAGCAACGGTAGGGGAACAGTTCCACCACTCCTTATACTTCTCCGCAAGTGTTTCGCGCTTATTCCAGTTTAAATTCAAATTGGCACACCTAGAACCACCGACGCGCAATATAATAGGTCTGTTTGTTATCCTGCACTGGTGTACACCAATGAATACTTTTTTCGCAATTTACGCTTTAATGCAACTTTAAATGTTTGCGTGGTAGTCAGTATGAATGAGTATGATTCGTATTGACACATTATTAAAGAATTCAGGCTTCATTAAAGCATATTTCGTAAAAAAAGTGTACACTAGTGCACACCAGTGCAGGATAACAAACAGACCTAATGTTTCGACGAGTGGCGAATATTTTCGACTGTCGCCGATTACAGTTGTTACTTGTGGAGGGGATGAACTCACCACGACTCTCGTACCCAGCATTGCAGTACGTAAACGACTCATGCAATTCAAAATGCAGCATGGTAAGCCACGTCTGATCGAAATGAACCACATAACAGAAAATTGTCCACTCGTAGTAAAGAGATGATTGCAAATAAACGGAAACTGCGAGAGCAATAGAGAAGGGAGAGAACGGCAGAGAGCAAAAGAAAACTTAATAGGGCAACCAAAGAATTAAAGACATTACTTCTCAAGCTCAAGAATCAAGCAATCCAAGGGTATTTAAGTGGTTTATCAGCAACAGAAGCTAATTATTATGCATTACGGAAAGCATCTAGGAAAATAAAGAGGCCTCAACAATCTGTACCAACGATTAAAAACATAGACGGAAAATGGTGTAGGAATGACAAAGAAAAATCAAATGCCTTCGCTGAACATCTTTCCGAAGTATTTAAGCAACATCATACTGAACAAAGAGCTGCTGAGGAAGAAGGAATACTAACATTTCTGGAAACACTCTTTCAAATGGATCTGCCTATTCGGAATTTCAAATTTAACAAAGTGAAAAGGGTCATCATGAAAGAACTTAATCCAAGGAAAGCTCCGGGTTATGATGTTATAACAGGGAAAGTATTGCAAAAAATAACTGACAAATGCTTAAAGCTTGTTATAATATCACTTGTTATAATATCACAAAAAACGGTTTGATGTGTTGAGTATTTCTTTTATATGCGACACCACTTGGTGATTGCACAGTGACTGTACTTCCTTGTTTATCGCGAACAATGAATTTTTCCTTTTCGTATTCAGGGCTCAACTTATTTTCTTTCGGTTTTCGAATTAAAACAGTATCTCCTACTTTTACATTTGACTCTTTCGTTCGATTTATTCTATCATAGTAATCTTTAGCTTTAAGTTTTCTCCAAGTGTCTTTCTCTCGTATTTCCTCATCTAATCTAATTTCGTTTCCAATTTCGGGTAATTTAGTTTTCAATTTTCTTCCAAAGAGTAATTCAGATGGGCTTACACCTGTAGTGCAATGAGGGCTTGATCTGTACATAAGTAAATAATCGCATAATTCGATTTTCCAATCTCGGCCTTCAAAATTTGCTATTTTCAACCACTTCAACAAACTACGATTTTGGCGTTCTACTTCACCGTTTGCTTGAGGCCAATACGGTGCAATGTGTGTTATTTGGAAACCGTTTTCTTCTGCCCACTCATGTAACTTTTTCGCAGCAAATTGAGGAGCATTGTCACAAATTATTTTAGATGGAAAACCATGTCTCGCGAACATTATTCGAAGTTTATTTATAACTATATCCGTAGTTGTTCTTCTCAAAATGTCCACTTCGTAAAATCGACTGTAATAATCAATTACGACTAACAAGTTATCTCCACTCGGTAATGGACCTAATAAATCCATCGATAATATATTCCATGGTTTCTTTGGAAGTTCGTTTCGGACTAAAGGTGTAGTTAAGACTGTTTTCTGTACCATTTGACAACTCTCACATGTCTTAATGTAATTTTCAGTATGTTTATCCATTTCACACCACCATACTTTACTTCGCAATCTGCTTTTCATACTGGTAATACCCGGATGACCTTCATGTGCAATAGCTATAACTTGCTTTTGCAGGCTTTCAGGAATTACAATTCTCGTACCGCGTAAAACTACGTTACCATTGACGCATAATTCGTCTTTAATAATTCTGAATTTCGAACTAGATAACGTTCTCCAATCTCCTGTTTTTATAGCGTTTCTTACTTCCGTCAATAACTTATCATGTCCTGATTCATGATCAATCTCCTTCCACGACATGGCTCTTGGTATTGTCATTCCGGTAATCCAATTTATATATTTCTCATCTTCATCATTTATTGACTGTGTGGTATTTTGACTTAATCGTGACAGTGAATCTGCAATATTCGTCTTTCCTTTCTCGTAAATAACTTTATATTTGTATGGTTGTAATCGAAGAACCCATCGCTCTATTCGAGCGTTTGGTTTAGACTTCGCACAGTGGTCATTTTACTCATTCTAGGAAATAATAATACCAAAAATCTACAATCACCAATATCATTATTTTTCATATTTCTTAAAAGAGAAATAGTTAAATAATACCTACGAAAAAAAGAAAAAAGAAAATCGTAAAGATTTCGTTTAGTAATTACGTAATCAACACTTGACAAATGAAGATTCACATGTATATTTATTTCAGTCAAGATTTATGCGTCCTACAATTAACGGTTAATAGGAGTGTTTGAAACATACTTTCTGGGTTTCTTCTGTTACATATTTATTTTGAAGGTTTGTACTTTAATTGTAAATAATTACTAGTTTTATTTTCTAACAAGATTTAAATAAAAACGCTATTGAATATCATAATCCCGATTGAGTTATTTTCTTTGTTTTAATACAAACTAATTGAACTTGCAATACTTATATCCGTGTTTGTTCGTAATGATATATGGTTTTCTAATTAGGTATTTTCCTTAGCTTTAAGGTAAGGTTAAAATTAGCAGCCAAGAAGTGCCAAGGACTGAGCTATTTCGTTTGTTTAAGAAGAATGTCGGTATATGGGAAACTTTTTTATTATTGATTTCTCAGAAAAAATTATTCTTTATGAAAGCTCCTGCATCTTCCCAAACTCAAAATGCATATATGTACCAAAATCTGAATACCTCTTATGGTATACCGAGGAGATATTTGAAATCGACATAAGAGTAAACTACCTTTATTTTTCAAGATACGCGAAAATATTATTTGGAAAAATTATTTAGAATTGTTCTGAGATCCCAAATATGAAATCATGGCTGTCTAGGATGAAAAAAAAAATTGGACAAAAAAGTGAAATTTTAGTTGGTAGTAGCCAAAAACAAATCTCAGACTGACACCTGAAGAAGCGTCCAGCTTTTAATTCACATTAATAAATAATTAATAATAATTTTTAGGTCTGTTTGTTATCCTGCACTGGTGTACACTAGTGCACACTTTTTTTACGAAATATGCCTTAATAAAGCTTAAATTCTTTGATAATGTGTCACTACAAATCATACACATCCATACTGACATACCACACAAACATTGAAGGTTGCATTAAAGCGTATTTTGTGGAAAAGTATACATTGGTGTACACCAGTTCAGGATAACAAACAGACCTTTTAATGCCCATTAATTAATTATTAATGTGCATTAAAAAATTTAAAAAAAGTAAGAAAAAAAACTATTTTGATCTCCCCTAGCTACCTTTTTGGGCGCCTCCATACATTATGAGACACCCTGTATAACCAATAAGGTCTCTATCTTAAATTAGTTACTAGTTCAACTTGAGAAAAATTAGTTTAAAGTAAAACATTTGACAATGCTATTTATTATTTCCTAGAATAATTAAAATGACCACTGTGCTTCGGTGTGAAAATGAATTCTAAAGCTTTATGATCAGTGACTAATTCGAATTCAGCACCAAACAGATGTGAAATTTCTCACACACAAAAACTAAAGCAAGTGCTTCTTTTTCTGTTTGCGAATATCGTCTCTCACAATCACTTAAGCTTCTACTGGCATAACTGATTACTTTCCATTCTTGTGGTGTTTTCTGCGTTAACACACCGCCTAAAGCAACTGGACTTGCATCAGCAATAACTCTAGTCTTCGCGTCCTTATCATAATACCCCAAAACATGTGTATCGACTAACCGTTTCTTTAACTCGTAAAAAGCGTTACTTTCTGTTTTTCCCCATTTGAATGTTACATTCTTTCTTGTCAAATCTCGAAGAGGTTTACTAATGGTTGCCATATTTGGGATAAAAGCCGCACAAAAATTGACTAGGCCCAGAAAACTGCGAACTTCTTCGGCCGTTTCAGGATTTCTGAAAAATTCAACAGCTTTAATCTTCGACTCAGTAGGACGATAACCAAATTCTGAAAGTTGGAAACCTAGAAAATTTAATTTTTGTCTTTTAAAAACACATTTAACTTTACTCAATGTTAATCCTTTCTTTAACATGCGATCAAAAACCGCTTTTAACCGTAAATCATGTTCTTGCTCCGTTTTTGCAAAGATAAGGATGTCATCCTGAAAATTTATAACTCCTTCAATATCACATATAACTGTTCTCAAAATTCGTTGATACATTTCTGGAGCACAAGAAATACCGAACATCAAACGCTTATATCTATACAAACCGCTATCGGTAACAAAAGTTGTAATTTCGCGGGATTTTTCGTCAAGTTCTATTTGATGATACGCTGACATAAGGTCTAACGTGCTAAACCATCGACTGCCTTTTACTAAAGTTAGAATCTCTTCAAGAACAGGAAGAGGATATCTTTCTCTAATAACAGCTTCATTAGCTCTTCTCATGTCGACACAAAGTCTAACATTCCCATTTGACTTTAAGATAGGTATGACTGGTGATACCCATGGCGTAGGGCCTTCAACTTTTTCAATTATATCTTTCTCTAACAAAGTTTTAATTTCTTTTTCAACTAGATCCCTTAACTGATAAGGTATCCGACGCAATGGTTGTGCAACAGGTGTGTGTGTTTCGTCAATTGGAATTTTTAATTTGAAATTTTTTAATTTACCAATACCGTGAAAAAGCTTTTCGTACTTTTCGTGGTTTTCTACTTGATTTATTTGCAAATCTGTACCTATCTTTAAAATACCTAATTCGGTTGCTGTTTGGTAACCTAAGAGAGATCTTCCCTGTCCTTTCATAACAACAAATGTCGCGCGAACACATTTCTGACCAATACGAACAGAACAATCAAATTCACCAAGCAAATCTAGTGCTTTCTTTTGACCGTAAGCAAAAATTTTCTTTAGTGACATTTTACGTGAATTACAAACTATATTACGAGATTTACAAATTTTCCACGTTTCTTCATCGAGAATATTACATGCTGCGCCAGAATCTACTAAAAAATCTAAATCTATACCTCCAACTGTACACTTGATCACTTTACCGCCGACTGCATTAACAAAATTGTGCTGAAGCAGACCGAATGCGTAGTCTTCTTGATCTAGAGACTCCTCCTTCACCTCGCGGACTCGAACGTTGCGCCTATTGTTTGGATGCTCTTGGTTATCCTTAGGGTGTCTGGTGAACTTACAAACTTTTGCGAAATGGTTGTAGCGTTGACACAAACTGCATTTCTTCCCTTTCGCTGGACATTTCGGGTCAGAATACATATGACCTTCTCGACCACACCGGAAACATACTATTCTCTTCTCCTTCGTTAACTGGCTTTTTGTACAACTTTTCTTAATTGTCAATTTCGAAACTGGAACTGACTCCATCTTCTGAATTTGCAAGGACGTTGTTTCTAGGGCTTGAGCGATGTCTAAAACTTCCTCAAGCGTAACTTCGCCTTTTTCCAATAATCGCTTACGTAGTTCTGTCGATTTGCAGTGTTCCACCACTTGGTCTTTTATTTCGTCATTTTCATTTGCAAAAATACAATTTTTCGACTGTTGCCTCAATCTGGTGACGTATTGCGACACTGATTCATTTTCTTGTTGTACCATGGAACGAAAAACATGTCGCTCAAACGTAGTATTTACTTTTGGCTTGAAATAATTTGTCAATGCCGTCTTTGCCACATCATATGCATCTCCATCTGCTGGTACTGTATCTGCTCCTGGTATCGAATAAAATATATCTTGTAATTCAAAACCACCATGATGTAATAGCATTGCTTTCATACGAGGCTTCTCCGTAATATTTTTACTGATAACGAACAATTCAAATGCACGCAGCCATCTCTCCCACCTCGGAAAAATACTGCTCTGGTCTTCGTTCGGGTTGAACAGCGGAATAGTATATTCACTCATTTCTTGGGGCTGTACCTTTCTTTTTAATCCTCGTCGCCAATATAATATCACTTTATAATTAAATAAAAGGCCTTTGAAAAATATCTATATTTTTCTGTCTGACGTTGCTATTTACAATTCCATAGCTAACTCCAAGTTACTATTTCATAGGATACTACACTTGTCCAAATGACATTCAACGCCATTTTGAGACTAGCATATTTTCCTGATCAGTGGAAGGTTGCACAGACCATCCTTTTACCCAAACCTGGTAAAAGTCTAAATGAAATAACTTCTTACAGGCCTATCAGCCTCTTACCATTGCTGTTCAAAATACTAGAAAAACTACTACGAAAAAAGTTTCTACCCAACAGCTGATTTGATTTCAAATTTTTCCGACTATATGCTTCCTGTTCTTAAAGGGAATTTGCAATATTTATTAAGTACGCACAATCTCGCGTCAAGGTTTAACACCAAATTTGACATTTTTTGCCAGACGACCACAAACAGACCTAGTTTTTTCAATGTGAACAATCATTTCATATGAAAGGTCTTATTGTTGCTCAAGTTACAGCGTAGGTACATGAGGGTGTTTACTTTTTGTAATATTCTCCCTTGGACGTAGATATTGAAGTTGGCCTGATTGCCTTTGCGCCTCGCCACTCATGTTATGCCGCATTTTCACATGTTTTCAGTGTATGTAGTTATAGACTCTTTCCTCTGTCAACATCATTATCTGTGTAACTCAAGTTATTGATCTTGCCAATCACCTCTTCGTTAATTTAATCAGTGTGTCGTTTTCGCACTAATTTAGAGCCTCTTCAATTAATTACACAGAATAAATCTAATGAGGAATTAGAGATACGACTTATTGCCTTATCTCTCCTTTAACGACGAATTCAATTCTACAGCTCTTCATTGCTAATTATTATTTAACAAATAACTTGTGAATAGTTATATGTATTAATTATTGTCCAAATTATATTAATTGTTTTTTTTTCTTTCAGAACCATGGTCGCATCTGCTGTTTTAGGTGCCGCAGTGGGTACTGGAATGGCCCTATTCGTGGGGGTAACGATAGTCGTCTACCGTTATTACACTGGGAAAAGACGAGCCAAGGAATGGGATTCTTTGGACAGGATGCCTTTCCCCGACCCTAACTTCCAGAGCAAATCTTACAAGCCATATTATGCTGTTAGACAAAAGGTATTCACGTTTTCGCATTTCCCTTGACTGCTGCTACTGCTGCATCTGTGTTTCGAATTCATAAAAAAAAATTCACAAGAAAATTTTATATAGAGACCTTTCTAAATTCCCATGAGTTTCCTTTTTAACAAGGTCGGTAAAACAGGTGCGAATCGTCCTTTGCGTTAGGTATTGATCCACCTACATCAGCAAAGGTCGAAGCGCCAGGAGTTCATCGGAGAAACCAACCTCTTGTACAAATTTACTTTGCTCTGCACTGTAAAATCTATACAATTTCTGCAGACAAATTTAACGATTTTTCCATTAATTTGTTCTTCTATGCATTACTCTTAAATTCAAGAAATATTTGATATTCCAAAAATCATGTAACATTCTTTTACGTTAAATTTAATCTTTTATTTACATTAAAGTCATATCAATTTTATTTATTTAGTTTTCACTTTCTATTATAACTTCTTCTATTATAAAGTTAACCTTGATGATGTACGTACTTCTTTAAGTGCGCAAGAAAATCCTTTTTATTCTCAACATAATCACGTTCATAACGACGACCAAATACATATATTTATTGACGAAGAATAGAGAGAGCAATATTTGTTTTTAATTTATCAAACAACTTCAATAAGGCTTCCATTGATTTTTAAATATTTGAATTATAATGTTTTGATAACTCTTTGGACGACTGAATGCTTGATTTATTTTTTAATTCAATTTTGTTTTGAAAATTATGAGAAAAGTAGTTAGTCTAGTTCCCTGTTGAAGATGGAAAAAAATTAAATATTCGAAGAACCCTTTAAACTCGAATTCTAAAAATTAGACTTTAAAAGCAGAGATAAAATTTACCTTTAATTATCGTTTCTGCTTTCACATTCTAGGATGTTTTAGTTTTGTATACATAATAGTAGTTGGCATTAGTTGGTTCATTATAAATAATTAATTGTAGTAATAAAAAGAAAAATTAATTAGGCCTTTTGTATGATAATTTCTGATTATAAAAAAATGTACTTTTGAATTTTGTATTAAATTTTTGGAATTTAATGTATTCTCCTCAACGTTATCGCAGATATAAATCATATAAAAATGTTCTGCAAAATCTCTCATCTGGCTTAAAGTGAAAATATCTGTAAATATTGTAGTATTCGACGCGCGACGGTACTCGTCCTGATGTAAATCGTCGCATTTTCATCAAACGTGGAAACCTTTAATGACGTCTGTCGTAACTTACAAGATATTTGTCATCCCCTCAACCTGTTGAGCCCGGGAGAGACGCAAGCACCGCGACGGTCGTCAGTATATTTTGAACACGAACGACGTCGCGAACAGATGCCGCATTAGCAAGAATTATGATTGAATATCGTTGCATGTCTGTCAGGACTCGCTTTCGATTTCGTTTCTGAGGTCGACTGACGACCTTGAGCTTTGCGATCCGCGGCCGATGATGGTTTTATAGTAAAATTTTGAACACACGTGATCGGTATGATTCGTACTGAAGGAGTTTTGACATGAAGATGTCCGGTTTGGGCCCGACGGGCTGCTGGGTGACCCACAAGAGACTGGAATCTTGGGCTCGTGCGGCGAAAGAACGCGCTCTTGGTTCCACCTCGCCAAAGCTCAGTGAAAATGGAAGCAATAGCACGAGTAGCAATAACAGCCTCGAGGTACGCGGTTCGGTCACATTGTTTATGATTTGTTTGTACATAAACGGTAGT
Source organism: Dorcus parallelipipedus (assembly GCA_958336345.1). Classification (NCBI taxonomy): domain Eukaryota; kingdom Metazoa; phylum Arthropoda; class Insecta; order Coleoptera; family Lucanidae; genus Dorcus; species Dorcus parallelipipedus. The sequence continues at coordinate 34,860,434 of OY284481.1, read as the reverse complement.
AAGTACGCCTACATCCCAAGTATGCGTACGCAGTTAATCGCGGAAAAATCGATGGCATGCCAAGCTGTAAGTTACTAATTAGGATCTCTCCGCTTGTCAAGAGCAAATCTCAGTTAGACAGAATGTTTATGTCGTGGTGTGGTTATGCTCCCTACACGGCACCCCCTGACGTCATTTGCGCTCTCTCACATTCGGTCGATATCTTATCCCCATTCGACCTTTCCGCAGCTTACCTGCAGCTCTTGTGAATTCTACCCTATCACTGAAAATGCCTGATTTACCCAGCAACTGATACCTTTAGACATGAAATAGAAACTCCTTTTCAGAATTTAGAACCTGCCCAAATTGCGTGAAAAAAAGATTTCTCTTGCACTTTGATGAAAACCCTCCAACTTTCCCCAAAATAATGTTCTCTGGTATTAAACTAAATTATACTAAATCAAATTACACAATTTATATAAGACTGCTAGGAATCGGGTTAAAAATTGGCCAATTATCGTGGAAACATAAGATCATTTGGAATGAGTTCATGGTCAACAGAACCTGCATTGAGTCACACCTTAACCTTGATCATTTTCAAATTTTAAAACTTTTATTCAGACTAATCGGAATCAAATAATTTGATACATTATCGGCATCAATAACTAAAAAGTCATCAAGTGACTTTTACAATAACAAATAATCTTTTTTAGATTTAAAAATTAAGTCAAATTAGAGTAATTTATATTGTTTAACTGTTAAACTATTTTATTACGTTACAAATGATCTGAAATGCTTATGTGAAAAGATTTATTTGTTAAACAAAACGAAAAGCTTTAAATTTAAGGAGAAATTGGTTTCCTGGTAATTGTACCATTTTTGTTTACGAAATTTTACATATATAATATAGTTTGTAGTTTTATTTCGCATTAAATTAATTTCTTTTTCACAGTTTTACTGCATTCTGCATTTCAATACATGTTAGCATACCATTATTTATTTATTTATTTAGTTAATCTCGTTATTGCTACATTGTAGATTATCCCACTTTTTTAATGTTTACATTTCTCTTAGTTTTTCTTGTTTTCTAGGGCTTTAAATATCGAGTGTTCAACAAAGTCCTACCTCGAGTCAGCCTTGGAAATAAAAGTACGTAACGTAGATTGAACTGTACAGGTGTGTGATTATGGCAAGTACTGTCAGAATAAAAATTTAGGTTATGCGAAGGGACTGAATTCAGACAATTTATTTTAATATTTCTATTCTTTTAAAAACGAAAATGTTACTTTCTAAACAGCTTTTTACGTTGGCCGCTTGCGCCAACGAATATGTGTCGTCCAACAACGAAATTAACGATTAAAACCCAGATCTTGTCCGCATACGAACATTTTGGGGTTAATCAAGTTTTTTGACATATGAGAAATGAATGTGCAAGCTACGACATACGTTTTTTTTTCGAAGGCTAACTCGAGGTTGTTTTTTTGTTGAACACTTGTTTCACAAGTCTCACAAAAATGGCGTTTGACTTTCTGTTCTCTATATTTTCCGTTATTAATAAATATAAATAAAAAAACAAATATAATTATTTAAAATGAAAAATAGAAAACACAGTAGCGAAAACTAATATGAATTTTTAAATTTGTTTTCTCTTGAATGTTAATTAAAAGGATGTGAATGGTTTCCGAAATTTATTAACTTCGAAAGTAAGGAATAAAGAAGAAAATATAAATTTGGTTATGAAATGTCTAAAACGTAATCATGTTTGATTGTTAATTACTAATAACGATTCAAGTTAAATAGTAAATCATTGTTTATCTAATTTTCTTCTTGGGAGACCTGTATTAACGAAAATTATAAACACCTGCATACAATTTTGTTATATTTGTTCTACAATGATTTGTAGAACAAATTATTTCTTGGTTGAAAAAATTAAATACCGTTATTAGCAGAAACGTGTTTACAGATAAGTAAGTTTGAAAGTGATATTATATCATGTAAAGGACCACACCATCTCGAATGGGATGGGTCAACATGAGCCGTGTCGAGTCTGATTTGGGATCGGTGGCACGTACAAGTATAAGGAAAATTAGATATTGATTGGCAGCGTATGAGATTTCAGAATATATAAAGTGAGAGATTGAATTCAGTGAGTTCATGGTCAAAGGAAAGTACGAGTACATTAAAACATTGATGTTTTCAGTGAAAAAACAAAGCCCGCCGAAGTAATTAACCACAAAAACTTTAAATCCTCAATACACAAACAGGATTGGATTGAATTTCATAAAAGCAAATACGAAAGCAAAGGGTTAGAGTGGAAACATTCAATCTATCTTACTGAATTCCGACATTTAAATCCAATTCCGAGAACTTGTAGAAGATTGGTAAAAGCGAAATAGCACCTACGTAGCGAAGAAACAGTAAAAGGTTGAGAACCTTCCTATTTTTTTTTTGGTTAAAAAAATTCAGATTGGCGGATCTATTGTGAAACCAATTAAGTTTATCCTTTAGGATCCCAATTCTAATTCTAAAAGGGATCTTAGGAACAACACCAGTGGAGAGCAAATGTTTTAGGTAACCCAATACACTACTTTTTTACTTGGTTTGATACATATTATGGGAACTCTTCACCACCAAACATTCAGGTGCTTAAATGATTCCCAAAATCTATTATAGTCGTCCCAGTTTGGTAGCGGTTTGATGGCCCTGCCAAAAAAAAAGCGGCAGAAAAGCGAACGCAGGCCGGTCTCTTTGCAGTTGTTTTTTATAGCAAGATCATAAAACCGATAGAAAACTTGGATGACTATACACACAATGGTAACACACGAAGGCATGCGTCAAACTTTCGTCCTACGAATTCGTGTTGGCACGAAATTGAATAAGAATGTTGTTTAAGCGTTACAACCATTGTAGAGAATTTGACACTCTAAATAAGCCCGACAGAGCATAAAATCTAAGCAACAATTTCGCAAATAAGAGCAAAGAATTTGGAGCAGATTTTACTATCGGTTTTTATAACTTGGAATTACCTTGGAACTACTTTGGAGCTACCTAGGTATGTTACCTTGGAATTACCTAGGTACAGTAAGGGCAAGAATTTGACATGTCGTGCATATTTCGACAAATTTGGTAAATCAGGTTTTTATTGAGGTTATATTTCTGTCAAAATAAATAAATAAAATTTGAATTAAACGTCAGAATTACTAGTGACATGTATTAAACGTCCAAAAGTATTAAAGTGAGGTTTATATTGTGCAAATGGTTTGCCCGGATTTTATTGTCCGCTGCTGTACATTAGTTGACTTTGATAATGATATCCCAGAGGAAAGAAAAAGATATATAATATTGGCTAACAGGTGCTAATATTGTTTATCCAAAGATCTTGCAAAAAAGATATACAAAATATTAAAAACCCCTGGGGCGTGTTCAAAAATTTAGAGCGTTACTCTTGAGTAATATTCTTTCTCTCTCATATAAATCATTTTGTATATTTTGAGTCACGTTAACTGACAAACTAGACAATCGTCGATAGAAAAGCTACTTGGCCTGAACTATGAAAATAATTTTGCAAAAGCAAGAAACAGGACATTAAAAAGCTGAGATATGTAGCTAGTGTTACTCAGAACGCTAAAAGTATCCATCCTCCTGAAGCTGCAGTTCTGGTGATGGAAAAATATGTCAAATATTGAAAATCGTGATTTTTTTTTGCCTAACATGGATACTGTTCATTATATCAATAAAGTTCGGACTATTTAGAAGAACAAGAAATCACATTCATAACGAAATCAAAAAGTGCTTCTAATATTTTTCAAGCGAAAGGTATTCACCGATTTTGGGCCAAAAAGAAGTATAAAATTGCGTGCCGTGGCATCCAAAAATCTTGTTCTTGGTTTTCGAAGATTGTTTAAAAAATTCAAAGGAGTTATTAGAAGTAGTGGAATAGAGACAAGGGATTTTTTTTTAATCGGAAGGGGAATAGAATTGATCAAATATTAAAAAATTTTTACACAAAGGCAGGCTATGAAAAAAAAAACGGATTTTTACTTTAATTGTTACCATGAACCTATTGACAACCTGTCAAAACTGAAACGTCAAGACGACAGTAGAAAAATCTCCTAAATCTTCTAATTTAATACAAAAGGATTTGTTTACTCTTTAATATGATAAGGACCAATTTCAAATGCCGAGGTATTGCTTGCTGACCAGTGACTACAGTATTTGAGAGCGTTTAAACAACAGATTTCACAGAAGTTTGAAGGCAAATGTCAAACCCAGACTCAAACTAAGAGTCTGGTTTTATTTTTCATAGCCTCCCCTTACCTAAATAATTTTGGATCGCACAGTACATAAATGTTAAGCAATTAATACTACCAAACAGAATTAAGTACAATTAAAAGTTAAGTTAAGAATATTTTTAGAGTCTCCTTACTTCTTGGACAGTCCTTTATGTTTAGATCACATTCTTCACAGTTTTTTTACAGGCTTTAGATAAAACACAGCAATGCAAAATAGTTATAAGATTTTAGCTGAAGCAATTCGCACAACGATCGTATTTTGTAAAATAATTATTAAAGAAAAAGGTTAAAGTTGCTTGTAATGTGAAATTATATGGGAAAAATTGACAAACATTGTTTTTAAGTAGATACACAAGGGGAAAAACAATAGACAAATTTGGTATAGTTTATTAATATGTGCGGAATGAAAACTCGCTCTGATAACGTATTCTAAATAAACAAACATTTTAGTCAATCAAATTTAATGAATATGATTTTTTTTATAAACAATTTATAAACTTCACAAATTCAAGTAATTTAAATTCATTAATAATATTTATACATTGTCAAGATTGTTCTTGTTATACAAGACTCAGAATGATTAATTTTTTTACAAATTTTATTGCAGATGAATAAATTGTGCTCAGATGCATCTTATGCACTTATTAGACATTTTATTATTAAATTTTATCGATTATACTGTAAGTGCGGATAAATATTTATCCAATTTAAAGATTGCATTTGTAAAAAAGCAAAAAATTAATAAATAAAAGTATTCATTTTGAAACCAAGTATACTTACATGTGTCCCTATGAGTAATTCAAATAAAAAACTTCAAATAAACATATGTTCGATAATGCTTTTTAACGGAAGTGTAGCCCTTCAAAGTTTATTACATGTTGAATGTTTACAACTTCAAGACGATGTTAAGATACTAATTTTTGTTTTCATAGGTAACAAATGAAATAAAAAATAAACCTACCGCTATTGCTTTGATTGATTGACGTTACATGTAATAAACTTTGAAGGGCTACACTTCCGTTAGAAAGGATTATCGAACACATGTTTATTTGAAGTTTTTTATTTGAATTACTCATAGGAATCACTCGGTGAAGTTTTTCCCCGACGTCATAAATCATTCTGTATTTTCAGCAATTTGACACCTGGCTAAAATTTGTCTAAATACGTTGAACTTCTATTAATATTTCATAAATATTCATATATCTGTAGCATCAAAACACTCAAAAATCAATATAAAATTATAAATTCACAACATATAGAGTGTCCCACGACATAGGGTGTGTTACTTAGGACATTTAAGTCAAAAATGTGTAATGAACATATGCTGTAAACTTAGTCCTAATGAAGCTACGGCAATTTTAAGTGAAAGTTGAATAGAAAGAAGAGTTAACTTTTTTAATTTAATTAAAGTAACTTGATAAACATACTAAGGAAAGAGTTAATTTGGTATTAAATTTGAACCTATTACGACAGAAATTGCTCAAATTCCACCTAATTTTTGTGTACACAACTGATAATTAAAGAAGTAACTCTTCGAAGAGTATTGCGATCAACACGAATAGCGCCTGCAGCGTTTATAATTCTAACAATAAGCTCTTCTCCAATGTCATAGTTTTTGGCTTGAATTAAATTAAACGAAGTAGTCAAGAGAGTTTAGTTCAAGTGACCTCGCAGGTCAAGCAACGGTTGAGAAAATTCGTTACTTGACTGCCAAAATGAGAAGGTGCTATATCCAGATTTGCTTTTTTTGTCTGAAGCAGAACTTCTTCCTGTAATGTTGGAAGTTCATTTTCCAGGAAGTAGGTACTAATATTGAGCAGCCGTAAAACGTTCTTCAATTATGAATGGCCTAATAAGATGGTCGTCAATAAGACCACGCCAAACTTAACTAAAAAACTGTTCTACACCTTTTCCAAGTGTAGTTCAGAAAGTAACAGATTAATTTCAGACAGTGTCAAATGTTTTTCAGATGCAAAAATGAATTTTAGAAAGTGTCAATGGTATTTCAGAAACGTAAAATATATTTCAGAATGTGTTAATTGTAGTTCAAAAAGCGAAATCAATTTCAGAAAAGGTGAATTGTATTTCAGAAAATAATAATTATACATATATTTTTTCAGCACACCATAGTAAATAAGTCTTAATATACTTTAGGAACCATCAACAGATTTCGTGGAATAGTTACTGTTACGATTGCATTGAAATAAAGTGAAGAACGAATTTAAATAATTGTGAAATTTGCATGTTATCCATGTTAAAAAATGCAGTTCTTCACCATTAACATTAACTATTAACAGTTACAAACTTACAAAAAAAACTTAATTTCAAATGATTTCTGATTTACAAATAATGCTTTCAGATTTATAATGCTCATGGCCTCACTGCTCCATAAACACAAAACTTCCATACTTATGGAATCGAATTATACCGTTTTCTTCCCAATTTTTTGCTCCTACATTCAAACTAAAACCGTCAGGTTTCACTGCCGGACTCTGTATTTTCTGAATTTCTTATGACGTTTTCTGAAATACAATTTACTGATCTGAACTACAATTACTACTTTCTGACATATAATTTACGAATCTGAACTACAATTGACAATTTCTTAAATACAATTTACTATCCTGAAATACAACTGAAATTTTCTGAAATACAATTGGAAAAGGTGTAGAAATGAGTTTCCATAGTTTCCCGTAGATTTTCAAGTATGAAACGCAGGTTGTTATTCTTAAAAGTATTCAGTATTCAGTATGTCTCTAGAAGAGACATGTAAAGCACCACCAATAGTTTCAGATTATGATAGATTACATTCTATCAAGAAAATACTTCTAATGACCAAGGAAGTTTTTAGATTAAAACACAACAATGCAAGCTGAAGCAACCTGAAGCAATTCGCACAATGACCACATTTGTAAAATAATTATTAAAGAAACAGATGAAAGTTTAAACTTGCTTATAATGTGAGATTATACAGTGAGAATTTTTGAAATGGAACAGCCTGTATATTTTTTTATTTTTAAATTCCACGTCAAATAAGGTTTCCAATAAACAAAACAAATTTGACCAGAATTACCAACTTATAGACGAAAATCTATAAATTTTAAAAAGATTACGTTGCAACATAAATGATCACAGTAATATTACTTCTAGGAAATTAAAATTTGTCAGTTTGGCATAGTACAAAGGTACCTCTACGTTGCCCTGAACACAGAGTCTGAATATTCTACACAGGGTGTTTTTCCTAGGCGAACAATTTGATGATTTTCAAGGACTTTTTTCTTTGAATTTTGAAATGGAACACTCTGTATTTCTTTACTGGAACAGATTAATTTTTTCATAGGCTCTAATTTTTATTAAGGATATTATGTACGTGAAATCATTATTCACGATGATATACGGCTTTTTTAAATAAATTTACATCTATTATGTGAAATTTTATAGGCGGCGTGAAAAACAAACATGTTTCACAGTAACCGTCAATAATTTTCAAGTCAATCGAAAATTTTTGGCTCTATTTAACGTCGAAAATGAATTTCTCTAAAGAAGAAATGATCGATATGATTTACGTATTAGGCGCAAGTGACAGAAATTGTTTACTTGCACGAAGAATTTATCAAGAAAAATATCCGGATAGAAGACAACCAAATAAAAGAACTTTCAAAACTTAATGGAACGGTTTAACGAAACTGGGTCTGTGTCTTATAAAAAAAATGAACGAACCAAAACGGTTTTGAATGAAGAAAACGAACTTGAAGTTCTTTTGACTGTGGCTGAAGATCCTCATTCAACAGTAATTTCAAGACAGTTAGAAATTAATAGAAGATCTGTGCAAAGAGCACAAATTCGAAATAGTATATTATTATACAAGTTTCACAAGAGGCATTGTAACACTCGTTCCGTTGGGACACTCCTAGCTCGCTACGCTTCGCTAGTCGTACCCCAACCCCACTGTTACAATAAGCCTTCTTGTGAAACTTGTATAATAATATACTATTTCGAATTTGTGCTCTTCACAGATGAAGCAACGTTTCATAAAAATGGCAACGTCAATCGTCATAACTTTCATTATTATGCCACACAAAATCCTTTCCTTACTAAAACAAAGAGTCAAAACCGTTGGTCATGGGGAGGTATTGTTGGAAATCATGTCATCGGACCGCATTTTTTTGAAGGTCATTTAAATGGAGAAGCTTATCTTCATTTTTTAATGAACGATTTTCGTATTTTATTAGAAGATATGCCTTTGAATGTGCGCCAACAAATGTGGCTTTTACATGATGGAGCACCAATCCATAATACAGCAAACATTCGTCAACTTTTAAACACTGAATTCCCTCAAAGATGGATTGGTAGAGGTCGACCAATAAGATGGCCTCCTCGATCACCCGATTTAACAAAAATGGATTTTTTTCTTTGTGGTTATGTGAAAGAACTCGTTTATAGCATACCTCGAACTACTAAAGAGAATATGAACATTAGAATCAGAGAAGCCTTTCAAAATATCGATATGAATGCAATTTGGTGACCATTTAGAACATGTTTTCTAATAGCGTGCAATAATTTATTTTTGTTTTCCTAGGATTCATATGATATCTGTTTGTAGATAATCTTAATTTGTGTGTTGATATTCACTTCGTTTTATTTTGGTTACTGTTTTTTTTCCTTTCTATTATTCATTATTATGTTATGACATTTTCTAATGGTTTGATTTATGTTACTAACTAACCCCGTAGAGGACGTGGTTATTGATATTTATTTCATTTTCATTTGTGTTACCCGTTTGCTTTTCCAGCTTCTATTATTCATTACGTTATAATAATTTTTTCTTGTTCGTCATTGATGGTTTGTTTACAAAAAAAACCTTTACCATAACTGACTATCGGCTAATTTTATTAATTCGTATGTTCTATATTTTTCCTTTGTATTACCGTTTGTTTTTTCTGCGTTTCTAGTATTTATGTTAAGTTATGTTTTGTTTTGTTTCATTTACGTCATTGATAGTGTGTACATCAGCCTTAGTAACTAACCCTGCACAAGAATTTTGTTCATACCTGTATGTATTCAAATTCACTACTAAAATTTTCCTAAATCTCAGACCCCGGAAGGAAACAACTCGATTATTTTTCTCTTTTAAATCGAGAAGAAATTCACAAAAGATATCAAATAGCATTAAAATTTTTGATCACCAGAATTTGATTTTAAGTTAATTAATGGCCTATATCATCGTAAATAATGATTTTACGTACATAATATCCTTAATAAAAATTAGAGCCTATGAAAAAATAAATCTATTTCATTAAAAAAATACAGGCTGTTCCATTTGAAAATTCAAAGAAAAAAGTCCTTGAAAATCATCAAACTTGTTCGCCTAGGAAAAACACGATGTGTAGAATATTCAGACTCTGTGTTCAGGGCAACGTAGAGGTACCTTTGTACTATGCAACTGCCAAATTTTAATTTCCTAGAAGTAATATTACGGCTACTGTAATCATTTATGTTGTAACGTAATGTTTTCAAAATTTATAGATTTTTGTGTATAAGTTGGTAAGTCTGACTTAAAGGTCAAGTTTCTTTTGTTTATTGGAAACCTTATTTAACGTGGAATTTAAAAATAGAAAAATATGCAGGTTGTTCCATTTTAAAAAAATTACAACGGTAGAGTCACTCATTTATGGAACGGCCTGTATCGTTGAAAATAATTTTATAATACGGACTTTTTAAGGCTGTATAACTTTTGTATCAAGCTTTTTTGCATTTTACGTCCGGCAAGGATGGTAGTTAACTTTGTCACGCTAATGTGCCACCCTGTATATTCAACGAATGAAAGGACACAAATCTACACTGGTATCGAGCAGGATCCAATTTAAGGCAATTAACAATTTTTATGATCGTTTGGGATATGTTCTCAAACTTTCAAAAAACTGATATCCATAGTAACGAAGCCTACATACATATTAAGCCTATGTTCGATTTTAAAAAACTCACCTTCAATATTGTAGCAAGGATGCATATGTTCTATGCTAAAAAATTCTCACTGTATTATTTCAACAATGTGAATTCCTGGTGTTAGAAATGCCATTTTTGGTGAAGATAGCCTTTGGTTTCTCATCAAACAGTGACAAAATTAATTACTGGATAGTCTGCAAGCTTCAAAGCTTGAACGGGAAAGATATGGTATGGATATAAACCGAAATTACGTCGAGTGGTCTATACTCTCGTGCGGATCACATTAATTTGGTTGGATGGTTTACGCGCATTAGTAGATGGATTAACATCAACCGTGTTAAAAATCGCTTCTTCTTCAGCAAGTCCTAGCTATTCTGGATGTTCGGCAGTAGCTTTAAGAAAACTGCCTTTTTCCTAAAGAGGCTTTATTGCTTTAAACCACTGTGTCCTATATTATTCGTCCTGTATATCCGCTTAACTTTTAAAATTAAAAATGGTTATATACCCGTTACGAATGAATTTTGGACATACCTATGTTCATAAGACATTTTGACTTAAAATGACTTAAGCTATGACTGTTATGTCATGGGACATCCTGTATACTGGAATTTCAACGGTTTATAATTTTTTCTCCTAATATTGTTATAGTTCCTTCCTTAATTGGTTCTGAACATATTTTTGGTATTAAAATGTAATATTTCAGCCACGAATTTCAAGAAGAATTAATATGATTAAAGAACTTACAAAACGAAATTTAGAAATTAAAGTTTCTTGTAATATTTTAAGGTATTGTAATACAAATTTGAAATCAATTTAGGCAACTTATTTACATTTAGAAAATAGTTGTCTTTTATTTGCAGTTTTGGTTAGTTCACTTTGAGTTAAAGTGGACTGATCTAACTGATTCGCTTTAGTTACAAATAAACATTCCAAAGTCACTAGTCGTCAGTATTATATTTTCATTCAAATGAAGAAGTCACTTATAACAACTATTTCATAGAAAGGATTAAATACATGTGTAACGACAATTTTATTAAATATTTGCACGTGGAATTGTTTAATGTTAATTACAGTATCGTACCCCCTCTTAAACTGAACCAACTGAACTTTAAATCTTGCAGGTGCAGCATCGGTAAAGGGGGAAGTGATCTGGGTCCCTTTGGATTGGATCACTTCGACAAATTAAATAAACAAACAACACGTTAAGCCCCGCGAGGGGTTTATCTTGTGTCTCACTTCATTATTCATGTAAGTCGGCGAGACACAACACATGGGTCTCACAACTCTTTTTAGTTTAGGACCGCGTGTTTCATAGGTGGGTTTCGCTACAATGAAACGCTTATGGGCGATTTAAATTCCCGGTCTAATCAACCAGAAAATTTTTGCGGATTTGGAAAAAAATGATGGCTGAGTTACAGTAAATAATAGAGTAAACAGAAAAATAATTGCAATACGTATTATTACAACTTTATAAAACATATGAAACTATTACTTCAACAGAAAACATAAAGGGATAGAAAAGTATTACATTTTTTCTGATTTACGTACCTCAAAAAAGCATGTGATACAAAAATTTTTCTGGCATACAGTACACTGAAATTTGGTTTTCGGACATTTGCTCTGGGCTGCTTTTCTGTCAGTCTTTTCTTTCAGCTTTGAATAACATGAAACACATCTAATTCTTTTCCTCAAGTTTATGATGATCAGAATTCTTGTCTTTATTTGAAAAGTGTTCTGTGCCAGTTCTTCCTAATAATTTTAGTACAACTTCTTTTTTGAATTCAGTAATGGAGATTTTGTTCTGTGTTACTTCTTTATAAACAATGCATGCATTCACCATTGCGGCTCCAAAAATTAGTTCAAATGCTAGTTTCCTGTACCATTTACTTCCCTTTCGTAGGCAGTGGTTGTATGCTTTTATTTGATCCGACCAATCTATGAAAGCCTTTGATTCGTTATATTCTACAATAGCTTCCGGTTTTTCTAATTCCTGCCTCTTTTGTCTTACTGATATTCTATCATCGATGTGTTTAGTTGTTAGCATAAGAACGTCTCTAGTGTCACGCCATTTGAGCATTACAATTCCGTCAGACCGCTGCCTGGCAATCATCTCGTGCCTTTTCAATTTTTTTTTTGACAACTTCTCTTTCGGTTTTGCCGTAACGTACCAACAAGATGTGTTTTACGTTTCAAAAGTTTCTCCGCGAGAGAAATGCTTGTATAATAATTATCAGTGTACAGTGTGCGTCCATTATCTAATAAGTTTTGCAGTAATGTTATTACTATGTTTGAAGATGTATTCCCACCTTCTCCGTCTCGCCCACAATAGATTTTCAAATTGTAGGTATATCCATTTGCACAGCACAACTTGTACAATTTGATGCAAAATTTATGTCGTTTTCCCTTGATGTACTGCCTGAATTTCAAGCGGCCTCGAAACGGCACCATAGTTTCATCTATGCACACTTTCGACCCTGGTATCATAATTTCTTGGAAACGCTCAATTAGTTTTTCTAATAAAGGAGTCAATTTATGTAGCCTATCGACTGTCCCATTTGTATTTCCAACAGTTTCATTATTATTGAAATGTAGCATTGAGAGGAGTTGTTCAAAACGATTACGAGGCATAATTTTTCTAATGTTGGTTTGATACAAATAATGCAAACTCCAATAGTCTCTCAGTTGTGGTGCTTGTAACAATCCCATCCATATAATTATTCCAAAGAATTTTTCCATTTCTTGGGGATCTGTAGGAACCCATGGTTTTGTTTTTGAACGTTGGGATGGTGGTTTCTGTATCAACTTTTGTTGAGCATAAACATTCGTCTCATCAACAATGTAATTTACTATATCTTGAGTCACAAATAATTTGAAGAAATCGTATGGAGTTTTGTTGAACATATTATAGTAATCAAATTTGATACCAACATCCACAGGATCAAAAGAAAAGCTATTTAGTTTGGATTTTTCTACTAAGCCCCACACTAGATTTGTGTAATTTGTGGTCACTTGTTCCGTATCCGAACTTTCCGAATCTACCGTGGAGGAAGCGACAATATCTTCAATTGTTTGCCGGAGAGTATCTTGCTGCAAAAAAAAAAACATAATTTTCTCCCAGAAATTGCAGAATGGAAATCTATTTACCTGTTGCTGTAAATTATCTGATACAGTATTCTCAGTAGTAGCAGGCGATTGACTTCTTTGGGAAGTGGTAGGAATGACGGACGAACAGGTGGCTTTGATGTTTTCAACAGTTTTATAAGAACGTATATCATTTCGTCTAGACATTTTCGATTGTTTTATAGACAATGACCGTATTGATGAATCAGATTCATCTTCTTCACTTGGCACATATTCATCGGACGAAGTATCGCCAAAAAGATTTTCCTGTCCGCCATCTTCGTCAGACATGAATTCGTCCCATAATGCTCGCAGTTTGTCTTGTTCAGCTTCATAAGAACTCATGATATAATCACTATTTGTAACACAATATACAATTTGTTATTGACTAGACGATCACTTTCACTACACAAATAACGGTTGCACTTCGCACATCAATTGCATCTGGACGTGTAATAATATGACATAATACAAAATTGGGTCACGCGGTCCAGATGAAACTCTTTGTCTCCTAGACCGCGAGACACAGAAGCTGTGTTACATGAACAAGAATAAATAAAATACATAATTATTTTTTCTTTGCTTGCAATACTAAATAAATTTAAGAAAAATAATCGCCGGTCCGAAATGATTATGAAAAGAAATTAATAGCGGGGCTTAACGTGTTAATGAAAATGTGATCCTAGGTAAAAGTGAACTGATCTTCGTTGCAAATAAAAGACAACTAATAAGTAAAGAAAAATTATAATTTAAATTACGTTAATCCAATAATTAGTGTGTGTAATATCTGCAGGTGTATTAATTTAAAGTAACAGTTTTTTACTATCACAATTATTCATTACTTATCACCTCATAAATATTTGACAATAGTATATTATTTTACGAGTTTCACAAGAAGGCTTATTGTAACATGAGTGGGGTTGGGGTACGACGAGCGAAGCGTAGCAAGCTCGGAGTGCCCCAACGGAACGAGTGTTACAATGCCTCTTCTGAAACATGTAAAATATAGTATTTTTTTTTACTTTGCGTCACCTATTGAACAAAAAAATGAAAAATACTGTCAAAAATTGGATCTCCTTTGTATATGGGGAATTTTAGTTGTAATGCGTGGCAACACTGAAAAACCTTTCGTTTTAATCAAAAGTCACATTAACAAGTTATTAATTTTCCTTATCCAGCTTCATTGTGCGTATTCTGTTAAGTAACAAATAAATAATGAGTTATTTTGTAAAATCTATTAAATATTTTCAATTAAAATTTGACTAAAATTTCCCCAAAAACAGTTTCACAATGAGCTTCATTGTGAAACTGTTTTTGGTATCACAATGAGTTCATTGTGAACGTAAAGTAGAAAAAATATATTATATATCTCAGGGCCTAATGTAGTTATTTAAATTTGAAATATTTCTAACTACTGTTAAGTAACAACAACGAGGGCGTTAATCGACAGTGTAAGGTAATTAATTTATCGAGCGCGAGGAGCTTTTTTCATCGCACTTCAATAAATTGCCAATCAATATTGTCTCGTGCAATGCAGGTTGCCAGGCACAGAAAACGTTCTAGTACATGAAAGTTTAATGTAAATTACGCCATCGATCGCTTTTATCCGCGTTTCTTTCATGCAATATTCATATGCATGCGGCGTGAAAGTTACTTGCTAGGAGGACAGGATAAGAGATAAGACTCAAACACTTTTTTAGATCTACGACCTTGATAAGCTGAAGATATGAATCTGCATATGTACCCATAATATAATTTCTTTAATACATGTACAAAATAATTCGTTTCATATTTATTAAATGATTAGAAATGGTGAAAAATCTATTTTAAATTTAAACAAAGAACAATTGTGGTTTCAGTTGAGAAAATAATTGATAAAGAACTACTTTTTTTCGGTTTCAATGAAACTTTAGTAATAGATAAATTGCAGTTATTCTGATATAATATCAGAGTGCACCCATTATTCGATACCTACCTGTTCAAAGCTCGCATTCATGTCATTGCCAATACCAGCCGATGTTATTGGCTTCCGTTTGGATGAAAATTAAACGCAAACTTCTCTGCAGCTGTGCTTACACACGCCCCTCTTGCTCGGATCGGAAAATTGTCTCCACGTGCCGCTTTTCCAGAGGTTTCTTTTCCGCTACAATGAAGCGCACTTCCTCAATTATTATAGCATCTAACAATTTCAAATAGATGAAAGCGCAAATGTTAGACGTCTACATTTCGCTAAATTGATACATTCGTTTTCAAGACGAATTGCTTTTCAGAATATAATGCATTCAATTAACTTTTGCAAATTGTGTTTAATAATTTCTGAACGAAAGATATGCAAATAATTCTACTTATTGAAAAACGATTAGGTTTACGTTTTATAAAAAGAAAAATGCATACCCTTATGGCGCAAACCATATATCATTTGGATGTACCTGATGTACCTATACCTACATATTGATAATCTCTCAATCTGTCATATTGATAACATCGGTCAATTTGGTAAATATAATCATCAGAAACAATCTCAAAAACTGTAACTTTTTTTATTGAAATGGTTGTTTGGAGAAAGAGAAATTTGTTGAATTAACAATGTGGCAACCAATGACTCCTTTTATTGAATAAACAATATCGTGTAAGTATTTTTATATTTAAATTCGCTGTATTTTCATCAAAAGCAATATTTATTTATTCAATTAAATTGATCAAAATGATCGATGTAGGGAGACTTTTCTTCTCCGCGTAGCAGAGAAACAAATTTGGCAAAAGTGATATAAAGAAAATTTCCTACAATAACTTGAATAGACTGCAGAGACAAGCACCTCCATAAATATTGACTCTAATTTCTCTTAAAATTAAAAATAAATCAAGAATAGAAATCTTTATAAAGTTGCAGTGAGAATACTTCATTAATTATACAATTTTAATAAGGAATAACAACACGAAAGAAAATTTTAAATTTGAGCTACGAATCCTTATTTTTCTGTTTCAGGAATTCAATTTAGTTAAAGAACATCACACCATCCAGCCACCACACAACGTTTCTGCCCAGTCACTAACAGCAGAACTCCTGAAGACGCCATTAGATATCTGTTCCAACTCTGGCGCTCCGCAATTACAACACCAGTCTAAATCATATCCAGGCGGTCAGCCACCCTTATGCCGAACACCTAGCGTTTCCTCGCAAAGTAGTTTAGATAGTGGAGCATCTCGTCAGGTAATTTGAAACTTCTTTAATTCAGCAGCAGAAATTAATTGCTTGAACTGGCCTGCTTGCATCTCCAACTTCTTCAACTGCTTTTCTAAGTTATTTGTTTCCAATCAGAAAATAGGCTTTAGTTTTATGGGTGAAATCGAAGTGCTTCATTTGTAATACAATTAGAAGATATTACAGTGTTTTTTCTTAATCAGGGCCATCGAGGTTCTTCACCTCAAATAAGAACGATTGCCCCAGATGGCAGAACAGCTACCGTACAACATCAAGAAGCAACTCACTCCAGCAGTTATCCACTACGAAACGCCAGCAGATCTCCGTCTCCACTGCGAGCAGCTTCGCTTGATATCAGATGTTCATCTCCAGGAACTTCGACGGTAAGCGGAGGAGAAATTCGTACTCCATCACCTTCACAATCCAGCTTGACTTCTTTGACCGGGGGCTCCGCCAGTTCCGCTTGTAATTCGCCAGCACCGGTATCTCCGAGAACGCCGGCAAGCCTCGGGCGATGTCTTTCGCCTCTTTTTATACCATCCAGGGGCCACACTCCTGATTTAGGAGCGCCTGCCCCACCGGCTAGCCCCCTCGGTGCCATTCAGCCTGATTTATATACGAAGCAGGATGGTCCTTTGTTTATTGGCGGAAGTCCGAAGTACGGATCGAATTTGGGGAGGCTACATTTTAGATTAAAATACGACTTCGACAGGAGCGATCTAATAGTCCATCTTATTGAAGGTAAATTATATAAATAGTTACATTCAGTTTTCTTAAAGAATTCACATACAGAGGGACTGTTAATTATTCCGACAAAAAGAAACCACTAAAAGAATCTATACCTGACAAAACAGGAAAAATGTTACAAGAATTCTATGTACTTTAGTTTTCGAGAAATAATTAATAAAATTATACTCAAAACTACAATATTTCCCTGGTTAAGAAAAAGCAGTAGATGAATGCGATCGGCGTCGGGTATGAACTTGATATTTAGAGAGCGTTTTTCCTAACTTGCGTTTTGTTTTATTGTTCGCTATCTGTCAACAAAATGCCCTCGGAATCTTTGCAATGGTTTCTCTGTTGCGTTATTTTCTGTTAAAAACATAACTGCACTCCAATTCGCCGGCAAATTGCAGTCGATTGTGTTCGATATACACAGAGAGAACGCCTATCTTGTTTTGGTGTAACAAACCGCAACAGAAAAACTCCAGTGGAGAAAATATTGCGGATATCACCAATTGGCAAAGAGAGAATGCCTATCTGTTTTCAATGAAGCAGCCTCGCAACAGAAAAAACGCAGCGTTAGAAAATAATTTTATATACCGAAATGTAACAAGATTGTCTTTTCTTTATGTTGGTAATCTAAAAAATATATTAATTTTTTTATAAACATTTGTAGAAGTAGAAAACTTAGTGACAGTCACTTTTTCAAACTAGGTACTTCTTAACCAGAAGAAGAAATACGTAATTCAGTTTAAAATTTTAGTTTAATATTTTAAAGGTTTTAGAAAACATTGTAAAAGTTTAATAAGTTGTTCATCTCCATTTACTTTAATAAAATACGTTGATACCTACAAATAATATTGTTACGACTTCGGGTTCACAAATTTAAACGTTATTTATTTATTTTAAAACACTTTAATGTCTACCATCATTACACACAATAAAAGTACAATAATATCGAGCTGTACACTTATCTGACAAAATAACACTTCAACGTTATTAAATTCGCTTGCTACACATCGCTTCCTAAGTAAGACTGATTTAAAAACCGCGCTCCGGCTCCTCTTTATAGCAGTCAGCCCTCTTCGAGAACATCTTCGAAAGACTTGCTAGATTTTTCCAGTAAATTCGGTGCGTGTCTAGAATAGATTAGAATCCTGTCTGCGGCATAGGTGGCGCTACCAGTATATAAAAATATAGTCTGCTTCTCATAATGTAATAATATGTATACAAGAGTGACATTTTCTTGTTGCAATCAATTTCGGGTCAGGGTGTATATCTGCTTACTGTACATATTTACTATTTTCATAACTCATTTTATGCCTCTTAAAAAACTCATCTCATTTGTATCATTTGAACATTTCCCTGCGTAAAACTTTATGTCCACATAAACCTTTCTCTTATTGCCCCATTTACGCTTATTTTGATGCCAAACTCTATCAACATTAACAATTTAATAATCTATAAATTTCATAAACATAATGGATACATCAACTTGAAATATTACATTTTTACGAGTATTTAATGTTCTTTTAATTTGATTTTAATAATATTAATATAGATTTCCGTTTTTTAAAATATACAGTCTGTTCAATTTGAACCATTCACCATTGCTAATTTTCTTTTTTAAAGATAGAAATTCTGTTAAATTAGCAAAGATTCTCTCATTTTCATGCTGATTCTTAATTTCCGACCAAGAAAACAGTTACACTGCTAGTTGCCAAAATATTTGTGCAACCGTATTTTTTTAAAGTAGATTTTAACATTTGCGACTATCAAGTGTTCAATTGAAAAGTTCATCAAGTAGCTTGCGATTTTTTCGTAACATTGTGAAACAAGTCTTGAATTAGACAACTTTCGATTCAAAAAGTCTCAAGTTCTACATCATTAAACAACAGCCAATATTCTCATCTTATGCTTAATTTAATCACGTGTTTATTTCCCATGGGAACACTCGTCCATTGTTACTTCACTACGCCACTTTCTTACACATTAAATTGATATAAAGCTACATCATTTCTTGTTTATTTTAATCAAGACTTTAGTTAAACACGATCTTAATCATAAGATGTGAATACGGGATATTATGTCTAGCCATGAAAACAACTGATTTATAAAAAGTGAGCAAAAAAATCAGATTAGAGTAGGCGTTGCAAAGAAAATGTACAGTCGTGCGCATCTTAAATGCTACAAATTGACAGTTCTGTGAGCCTTGTACTATAAGGTTTTAAGAGTGAAATTTGCGTACAGGAGGTGCCTGGGCTTGTATGTCTGTGATTAATTGTAATACAATACAACTGTCAAATTTATTGACTTTTTGCTCACCGTTTAATAACCTCACTCAAAGGGGAACTTAATTCAAGAAATGAACTAAACACATTAGACAATGTTTGACAACTCTCATCCGTTAAACGTCAATCGGTCAATTGGTTTTTTGTTGAAAGAAACCAACTTGATGAACTCTTCAATTGAACATGCGTTGTAATCACGAAGGTAACTTGGTACATGTCTGTCTCAGTTAAATCGTCGTACAGTTAGCTCTAGATCCTGAGGTTTTCCTGCAACTGGTTCTGGTTTGTCAATTCCTCAGAACTCGTAGATATTGGGTTAGGTTGATTTATCGCAGCATTGACCATCTCTCCCAAGTCAGGCTCTTATTTACTTTATAGGAATCTGGTTCAGACGTTACAGTTGTCTTTGGTAATTTCTTTGATTTTGGTGGTTAGATTTCGAACGTTGATCAACATGATGTTCGAAAATGTGCCCGTCATCGAGCTTGATTAAGTAATGCAGACGTCCGAATTTTTTGATGATTTTACCCAGTTTCCAGTAATTTTTATTATTGGGATAGTAATGGATTTGTTCAAGTTCTCTCGTGCTCAATTGTTGCGCTGAGTGGACTGGAACATTAGATGATTGCAATTTGATGGGTTTCAATGCATCAAATTGAAGATGAATGAATTGTTGTTCTGTGGATGTTTCGTTGGAAATATTATTCTGCGGGTGTTATTCCGTGGCTTTGTATCAAAAAAGAATTTCTCGTATCTTTTTGCACATCGACAAAGATTCTCCAATTATTGCTGCCAGCTTCTTTTTAAGTGTGCTAACTCGTTTATGGTAGAATCACCTGGAGCAATAAACTTGTTGAAGATTCTTGCTTCTTTGCAAAATTGTGGGAACTTTTCGCTGGTAAAAATCACGGCGTTATCTAAAACCATTATTTCTGCGAAACCATGACGAGAAAACACGTCTCATAGTGATCCGATAATGGATGTTGATGATTGCGATGACTTGTCAGTATGGTTCTATTTCTACACATTCTGATTTTGCATCTATGATGACTGTGAAATAGTCTTGAAAAGTCCCAGCGTAGATACGCTGCCAATTATTCTCCGATTCGTCCCAAGGGTGTAGGGGTGCCTTTGGCGGACTGTTTTTGATGCTCGCACAAGCGAATCATGAGAGAACATGAGCATTCAAGCCGTTCAATGTCCTTGTCGATCATTTCCTAACAAACATAACGGCTTCATTTTTGAAATTTCTAAGTGTAGTTCGTCCAAAACCTATGATGTTGAAAGAATCACAATGGTGCATTGTGTTCTCAGTAAATGATGTCATTGTCAGAGAAAAATTCGGATTCTGCTGTGCTGTTTTCGTAAAATTTTTGAAAGATATTGCTCGTGATAAACAGTCTGCGTTCGTTTTTTGGAACCCTTCCTGAATACGACTCCTGATAAAAAAAGCTGCGTATTCCTGTACTCGTGAAGACGTTTGTCGGCGTGTTTGTATTAATTTTTTATTAACATAACATGAACAACATATAAAAATTGATTAACAAATATTGGAATAAATAATTGAACTATATGTTTAACAAGGTACTAGATGACCTATCGTCGTCTAGAAACCTGAAAGGTGGTGTCACTGGTAGAGACAAGTCTCATGAAGGAACGTCTTCAAAATGTCTTGGTTCTTATAATATTTCCTACTTCATCTATTCAACAGCTGGCTTCGACGATGTTGACAAATGTGTTTGGAATTTGCGTGAACTCTTGACAATGGCTGCACAAGAAGCTTGTGAATATTCTTGACAATGACTGCACAAGAGACACTGAGCTGGAACGGCTAGCTTCTCCGCTTTTATATTTGTAAACTTTGCTTCATTAGTCTGAATGTGTAATCGAATCACCGAGGATTAGAGCTATATTTTATTCGTCAGGGGGTGTTTTTATATGTTTGCTTCGGGAGTTGTCTTAGCGACCAAATTCAGGATGCGATCCTATTTGCGGACCAAACGTGAACGAATCTTCATTGTTGCTTTGTTACGTAGATGTCAAGGTGACGCTTCACCCGTATTTGTCTATATGTCGTTGTCAATCTGATGTTTCTTTACGTCTGTCATTTTGTCGTTTGTTGCCACATGTCATTGTGAAATGATTCGTTGGTCGCTAAGCAACGTAT
This sequence comes from Dorcus parallelipipedus, assembly GCA_958336345.1. NCBI lineage: Eukaryota > Metazoa > Arthropoda > Insecta > Coleoptera > Lucanidae > Dorcus > Dorcus parallelipipedus. Next base: position 34,838,714 of record OY284481.1, on the reverse strand, counting down.
GAGTCCCCACACGTTATTCGACAATTGCTATCGATTCTCTGTTAAGCTGCGAATAATTTTATTGGGTTCATGAATGAGATGCAAATGCATTTGGTCGTTCCTGGCCGTCGATGATGTGTGATAAAACAGAGGCAACACCGATGCGACTTGCAACACATGCCAATTGAATAGGTAGTTCCGGATTAAATGGCTCTTTCACTCACGATTTCTTGAAAAAAAAAAAAAGTTCTTCTTCAGTAGATGACGTAACGGAAGGGTGATTGTTGACGCTTTTGGGACGAAACGGGAGTAGAATATTACCGAAAAACGTTTTTACTCCCCTCAATGGTTTTGGCCTTGGTGTTTCGATAATAGAACGAATATTCAAACGGCGCGGCGATTCAAATGTAAGTCGAATAAATAATTGATTGAGAGAAAATATTTGTCCGTTTTCGGAAGCTCTCTGGGGATTTGGTCGATGATTCTGTTGAATTTTTATGGGAAAAAAAGGTCGGTACTTGCGATAAATTCCTCGATATGTTGAAATTATTTGAATTTCACTTGACTGTTCGTCAACCGAATATGTCTTCCATAAATCCAGTCAGCAAAAGTAATAGAACCTGAAGGCTGTTGGAATATCCAGATTGGGTAGTGTACATCCCTCAGACGTTCGTTTACGATAATTACTTTAATTTTTAATTAGATAGAACAACGAGGGGGGTCACCAGTCATTTTTTTCCAATTTTGAAAGAATGGCACTTAGTGAAAAATATGTTTTGCTTTCTCTTGAAATTTCAGAGTTGCCTTGAAGTTTGGAACACATTCTAGCTTTTCTTCGAAAATATCCGAATATGTTGTGATAAAATCGTCAGTTTCGTTGATGCTGTGAACGGAATGTGCAAAATGTTTTTGTTGACTAATTTCATCCGAGTTGATTTTCATTGTTTGTAGTAAACAAAAAGCGCGGCTCAATTTACATTCTTTAAAATACTATTTCGCATTCGAAACGTCAGGGAAAATATTAACATGCGCATAAATTTCGATTTTCCATTCGCGTTTTAGTAATGTAATTCAAATTGTAGGTACTACATATTGTTAAATGCTTTTTGCAGCACATGATTTAGCCGGGAGCGATCAAGGCGGTTTCAATGATCCTTACGTAAAATTATCAATGATACCGGAAGTCGATTCAAGGAAAAGGCAGACGGCGATTCATCGCAACGACCCGAATCCGTTCTTCGATCAGCATTTTAAATTCCCCGTCTCTCACGAGGACCTACAATCCAAATCCCTCACCCTTCAAGTGTTTGACTACGATCGTTTTTCCCGAAACGACGTTATTGGTGAGGTGAGGATGTCTATGGACGAATTCGACGTGACATCGAGCGTTGAAGTGTGGGGTGAAATAACAAAAAACAAGAAGCCACCCGAAGAGCTTCAGGAGATCCTGCTGTCGCTGAGCTATTTGCCTTCGGCGGAGCGCCTGACCGTCGTTCTGTTGAAAGCGAGGAACTTATTCCTGCCGCAGGACAAGGACAGCATCGGTAATGTTTTGCATGTAAACAGCACTAAAATTGAAACGTATGTGCAAATATTTACGTTGCAGATCCGTATGTCAAAGTGTACCTTCTCGTTAACGGCAAACGCGCCAAAAAGAAGAAAACTGCCGCAAGGAAAGCTACTTGCAACCCCGTATGGAATGAGGCTCTAACTTTTAGTTTATCAGCTTCCAACCTTAACAATGCAGCTATTGAGGTAAGGCACGATCAACTTTCTCTGTGCCTAAGGCAAATAACTTTCCGATAATATTATATTTAGAGATTTCCTAGTCTATAGCCTTCATAAAATTTAATTACATTACAGTAGAAGATTTAAAACGAAACAAAAAATAGTTTTGCATTATTCAGAATATTTAGGGATTGGGTAAATCAGAAGTTGCACTTTTTCTCTTCTTTAAAAATAATACATAAATAGGTACTATACCGTTGTTATTTAATTCGTGAAAACCTATGTAGTACTATGTACTTGCGATTTGTCAGCAACATTTATTTTTCACTTCTGACGAAGCTATCAAATGATGGCGAAATGTGTTTAGTTCTGTGCTATTTTTATGTTATCCGTTGATAAAGATATTGGCCGCGTTCAGGTAACTGCAGCAGCTCTGTTGCTGACTAAGCAATCGTTTGTGATTGGTTCAAATTAAAGTAATAGCCAATCACCAACGATTGCTTAGTAAGCAACTCAGCTGCTGCAGTTACTTCAACGCGGCCGTTGTTATAAAAATTTCTGGCGCCCTCTAGATTGATGTGTCTTGTTACAATTTCACCTCCTACACCCTCGATCGTTATGCCAATGATCTTGACATTGACAAGACCACTTATTTCAGTTTACCCTAAAATTTACTATTTTCCCTTATGTATTTCGATGATTTTAAGAATTTTTTTTAATCAGGTAACCATAATGGATCAAGGAAATGATCTCGGTAGCAATCCTTTAATAGGTTGCTGTTTGATAGGGCCGAAAGAATCTGGACCGGAAAGGGACCATTGGCTGGACATGACTCACAGCCCCAGGAAGGCAGTTGCTTGTTGGCATACCATGCGATAAACTTCGATACGTCACTGCTCAAATCAAGCGAGGGAAGAACGTAAGAAAAACAATTGAAACATTTCATTGTCATGCTAGTATGATTTTAGATGAGTATTCAATGTAAGAGAAACAAGAAAGCTTGTCGTTGTATTCACATTTTAGTCTGTATTGAATTTTGTGTGTTTATGTATCGATCTATATGTATCCAAAATATGTTGTTTGTTAGAAAAAAAAAGATGTATTTATTATGTCCGATTAGTTAGTTCTACGTGTATAAATTTTTCTGTGATAAGTCTTATTTGCTTCGAATGAATATGAATGAAGTATACAAATTTCTTAGTAGACGTAAAGAACCCCGATTTGAGATGCACCAAATCAGTGCCTCTTTGTTATTTTAATAAGCAAACTTACTTTTTTTTAAATACTTCATTCACCTTCAAAAAAAAAAAGAACCTGATTTCAAATTAAGTTTTTACGGAATAATTCGTCAATTATTTCAAATCAAATTTTCAAAATGCTTATTTTCATGTGAACCAAAAAGCATTAATTAATGTACGAAGCCTAAAAGACGAAGTCTCACGAATTTATTTAAAAGATAAAAGACAGAAGTTATACATGTGTAATATTGTCTCGATGTACAGAGACGACGAATGCAAACCGCTGGCGGTCTACATACACGCGAAAATACTTATGATTATATGTGTCCTTGAATGTATTTTAGACAATCAAGTTTCTTTTTCGCTGAAATGTTCTCTATATATGACCTTTCAGGAACTGGTATTTGTAGTTAAACTTGACGGTATACTATATATAGAGGTGATTTTGAAACTATTACTGCAACTAATTTTATTACACTAATACACTAAATTTTGAACAACTATAAATTAAGTTAAACATTTTTTTAAAACTAAAAATTAAAAAAAAAATCATTTTCAAATTTAAAAATAGGGTTAAGAAGATTTATAGAAAGAAAACAAGCAGAGGAAATTCTATTTACCTTCTGTTTTTTTAAAAAATCCACTTTTGTAAATGTAATTGATAAAAATGCTAAGAGTATCAAATTGTAGCTTTTTTGATGCAAGGGGAAGTTCAAAGATTATCTACCTAGCCATGAAGAGGAAGAAAGGAAAAAATTTTAACAATTTTATTTTCCAGTTGTTAGAAAAATATAACCCACTTGAAAAAAACTTCTTTTGGAAGTTCCACAAAAAAAATGTCTACCTACAGCATCGTTTAGTTAGAGCCTGATCAAAAAAAAAATCTTTTTAAGATGTCGAAATAGTTACCAGATCTGGACTATATGGAGGATGATGATACTTAATTTCCTTAACTTTTCTTGCTTTATGAGCTTACTTTACAGAGCTTATGAGATCGTTTATATCAAGAGCGTTTTTTTAAGTTTTGAAGTGTATTTCGGTAAGCTTCTGCATTAAATGTTGATCCTTGTGGCATTTATTCAATTTTAAGGTAACCTTCACTATTCCAAAAAAAAATCGTAGCCATCAATATTCCTGCAGAACTTTGTGTCCGTGCATATTTCGGGGGTGGAGTACCTGTATGCATCCATTACATAGATTCTTGTTTTGTCTCAGGATCGCAAAAATGAATCTAAGTTTCATTGCCAGTGATAATCTGTGAAAATAGATTTGAATTCGCCTCTAAAGAGGCTAAATTTGTGCTGAAATTTTCTTGTGGCACAATTTTTGTTCTGGCGTCAACGACTTAAGTACAGTTTTACTGTCGTGGAATAAGGACGGAATAACTGTTCGCTAAATATCCTTTAACGTTCTTCCATATCTACGTCACACCTAGGTCACGTTATTCCCTTATTATTCTAAGAATAATGCTTATCCGACGATTGTAAAATCAGGCTTTAGGACCCAGCGGACAGACACTTTGTGAAGGTCTAAATCTAAGCGCAATTTTCTTCAAATTGAAGCTTCAGATATTCCAACTACTGTGATAATTGATGATTAAACGCAAAAACGAAAACACTCTTTTCACAAAAATGTTTATTAAAAACTAGATGTACATTTCGTACGCTTACAGAACTTATTGTTAAAACTAAAGGTGTTTTGGTCCATAACTAAGAAAACATTGTAAGGATCAGAACACCTTTAGTTTCAACAACAAGTTCTATAAGCAAACTTTCGGCACACTTTCGGTACAGCCATAGGCAACCCCCTTTCCCCGTTCCTAACCAACCTTTTTCTAAATAACTTAGAAATTGAAATAAAAGGCAAGTACAGTAACTTCCCAAAATTCTGGAATCGGTATGTAGATGATGTTCTAGCTATAATTCCGGACACTGACATTTATTCCGGACAACTTCGACACTGACAATTTCTAACTTCATTAATACTCAATATGACTCAATCAAATTCATATACGAACTATATAGAACAGCGTGATAGAACAGAACTGTAGCTTACTGTTACTGGATTTGAAAATACTAAGAAAAGACCAAATATTTGAATTTGAAATCTATAGGAAAACCACACACACTGACAATTACATCCATAATGATTCTTTCTGCTACTATAAATACAAACAATCCACTTTCACCTTTTATTTACTCAATCGCTTACTGTCAGTTCCTCTCTCCGAAGAAAAGTACGACCAAGAACTCAACTATATTTTCAAAATTTCAAACATGAATGGTTATAGCAAAACTCACGTGACCAGAACTCTGAACAGAATTGAACAGAATAAAATCCTGAAAACCACAATAACACTTATACCCACAGAAACTTCACAAAATTGCGTTTGACACTATTGGGCAACACTTGCCTTCAGCAATAACGACAGCTTAAAATTAAAACTCACGGAAAACTTAGAAACCACTGACTCTCTGCTAAAATCAGGCATTTATCAAATTTGTTGTAATTCTTGTCAAAAATCCTACATAGGGCAAACTAAGAGAAACATACAGACAAGATTCAAAGAACAGATTTCATTTACTAGCCTAAAAAAGACTTTCACCCATTCCTAGAAAAGTCCGGCCAACTTTCACTCTCTTTTACCCTTAGATATAAGTGCGAAGTTTTGTAAATATTTTGTTTAACTGACGATGTACGCATCGCATAAGAAATGCACATCTAGCTTTTAATAAACATTTTTGTGAAAAGGGTGTTTTCGTTTTTGCGTTTAATTATATTTCACAAGTGTTCAATACATCAAACTATAATTGATGATACTTTCAGACGTCGGCCCTTCATCACTATATCCTCAACCATTTTTTTACCTACCATTTCTACATTTCGAACTTCTAAGAGCTTTTCACCTCTTGGATTGTCCTGAAAGGATTCTCTATCCCACCGGAACTGCTTTGAACAAAGTCTGATTTACAAATATGGGCAATCATGGTTGTACATTGCAATCATTCTCTCATGGATATGCATTTTTTGGAGTGTTCGCTTCTTTAGTCAAAAATTCTATTACACTTTGATGTTCTATCTTTAAATTACTAATTTTCCACTTTTAAAAGTTTCATAAATATAATTGTTAAGAATCAACAACTTAGTTATTTTATTTCATGACTGGGCAGGTAATTATTGAATCTCCTCTCGTATTAATTACAGTATTTCAAAAACTCATACAACTAATACAAAAAACTGCTCCTTTTTCTTTTACGACTTAAAATGAACAAAATAGTTGGATTATTTGAAATCGGTAGTGTGGGATCAACCAGCATAAATAAGTTCTCAAAACGGAGGAAGTCTGAAAGAAAGGAAATTCGGTCTGATGATTCCAGTACTTGAACAGACAAGAGAAATTTGACTATTATATCAGAATAATTAAATAAGATGAAAAGAGTAAATTAAAACACAGAAAATAAAGAGAAAAGAGACGGTGAGAAAAATAACTGAATGGTAATATCGACGGAATAGAGGACAAGGTGAGAAAACTGGTGATCAAAGAAATAAAGAGTATGCGAGTCAAAAAACTGTCAAATAAAATATTTTAAAGAAAATTTGTAATCCAATAAAAACAAAAAAAATTATAAAAAAATGAAATAAGAGAAGAAGACAAGTATTAAAGCAGAAAGAAATAAAATGGCGCTGGTACATACAGAAAAGAGAAAGAGGAAGAACGAAATGAAAATTGATAAAGAACTGGACGAAAAGAAATCTAAGCCAGTTAAGGTCACCAAATATTTACAAAAATTGAAAAGTAGACGATGGAAAAGGAAGCTAACAACTACACATACATAATTGAATAAATAATTATTGAAGTGAAGTGCAAGAGTAAGAAAAAACGAATCCTTAGAGCTCTTTGTAAGTCAAAATTTTAAAAAAATCGCTTACTTACTTACAACTGTCTACTGAGAATTTCATTACCTAATGAAGCTTTTTAAATGACATATTCAGAAAGTACTACAGAGCTGTTACATAGGATTTTTTTTATTTACACTAAACACTGCACAATGAAGCAGACCACTCGATCATTTTAACTTGATCGAGTGGTTAACTATGTTTTATGAAACTGGGCCTAAGGTCTAGTTGTCCAATTCCGGCTTAACTCTAAGCAAAAGCGTAACCCTCAACGACAATTGTTGATTTAATCGTTGTTATGGTATTAAGCTTCAATCCTACTGAATCCTACACATCTGGAATGGATGTGATCTAATATTTTTATATTACAAGCATAAACACACAACTCAAAATTATAAAGAGATGTAACAATAATTGTCAAGTATATAATTTGAAGGCTGCTGAAAAACTCTCGGCACAATTAGAATTAGAAACACGTGATAATTCTGATTAAGCAACAAGGACTTCATGAATCGAAACTGATTCATCCCAGAAGCGCATGCCATAGGTATGTACCTCAAGTAATAATCACCATTCTTACAGAAAAAAATGTTTTAAATAAATTTCTAAAGAGTCGAAAACCCAACAGTCAATAAGTTGTATCTTTTGTAAAAATAAAATTAACATAGAATTAAAAAAAGACATATCTTAATGATCAAAATCAAAATCTTTAAAGCATTCCTCAAAAATTTCTTAAGTTATTCTACTGCATCTGAACTACTTACAGTAGTCAGAAAATGTGACGGATCTGTGGGCGAAGCTTATTTCAGCTGAATTATCGTTATTTAAAGTCTGTTCGATAGCTCTGCACTTTCTACACTTTTACACTTATAACACCTTTACTCTATTTTTCTCACTCCTACTTATGTTATGTCATATATATTGCACTCTCTCAGGAGCGGTTGATGCAAAAAGTGTAGAAAGTGCAGAGCTATCGAACAGACCTTTATGTTTACAGCATTTCGGCAAGCAGTGGCAGTTACTCAAGTGTAAACACTGAAACATGAAACATCAACAATAAAACACGACCATAACCCATAACACCCCTCGTATTCACAATGATCGGTTCGACTCAAATCTGTATTCTGTGCGGGTCACGTGACAAGTCCTTCACATTTTCCGACTATACCAAAATTCCTTTTCATTCGCCCTCATCGAAATAAATATCCATTGCATTAATTGGCGTTCTCAGTGGAAGAGACTTACGCCAATACCTCTCCATTACTTTTCAGATTTTAATCCAGTAAATCTTTTTGAATCTGCGTCGAAATTGTTTCGGAATGAAAATTACAGAAATATTAAAAAAAGTTAGGCGAGTCCAAGTCTTTAGGTATATTCCGGCAACTATAGCGTCTTGAACACATTGGCAGAAAAGCATCACCGGTTTTAGTCCGGAAATCAAGAAGTACAAATGAACGACGGTCGCAGAAATCTCCAGTTATACTTAATGATGTTTTCATGTTCCATGTTCACCAATAAGAACAGTATTTTATTGAAACTTTGTGAAATTTTTAAAAAAGATTTTTTTTTTAATTGTTAATAATTTGTTAAAACTATAATAATATACCTAATTGACTAATTTTGCCAATAGTATGAATTAATAAAAGTAGTTGCAGTAATGACCGAGGAAGTTCTGCACGTATTATAATATCCTTATTTTTGTTTCACGATGTTCGATGTGTCGATATTCATACCTACAGATAATTTCATCGATATTCATGCTGATAATTATAACTTCCCACGTTCTCTATACACTTAAAACGTGAAAAAAAAAACGCTTAAAAAATTTAATCAGGGATGTTCGTATTATTACATATTGAGGAAAATTTAAAAAAACTTATTCATATCTTTCAACGTCCCTATATATACTTATGATACGTGTTTGCTAATATTTATAAATGAATATCTATGTCTGTGACAAAAAGACGTTAACGTACGTATATGTTTTTAATGCACTATATACATATATATATTTGTTAATTTCAACATGATATAAATATATACTGAATGTTGTTATGTATTGTTAAAATCGTTCTAACAATGGAAAAACGATTTTTCTTTTTAGTAACTAAAATGTTTGGAAATATAATAGTTGCCCAAATAAGATGCGTATTTAAGGATCCATCCAGAAAGTGTATGTTTATTTGTTACATTTGTGTAATGCATGTACCTGCACTGTATTATACCTATTATAATGTTACGTGTTAGAAAGTAATAAGTATACAAATTAACATAAATGTAAATGAATTTTGTTAGCATTGTTTTATGACCAAAGGCGATAAAGTAAAACTGAAAAAGTTGTTTCCCGTTAATATGTACATATAATAGAATCTTCACTAAATACTGCCTTGAGTACTAACTTACTTCCACTTCAAAGTTATTGTATTAAGACCTAAGAACTTTTAAATATTTTTTTATTTTTCAGCAAAGCATTATGTTAAAAACTATTACACTTCCATTTTCATTTTGAGCTCGAGGCAAAGGTAAAATGGAGGCTGCGGAAAATGAATTCATAAAGTACAAAAAAAAACAATGAATCATGAAGAACAAAAACGAAACAGATGTAAAACAACAAATTTTAATAATAAATTCACAACGTAATAAGAAAATAAAGAAATGAATGTATGTTAATTTGTATAGAACAGAAAGACAAATCTAAAACATATATATTCTGTACTTTAATTCAAGGTTCCTATATATTTTTATTAATTTACTAAGTAACAATTTGTATAACATATTTATCTAATTATATTTACGATGTATATTTATTTTAAATAAACACAATTCAAAAGAAGAATCGCTTGTTCTGAATGGGATGGTGGGAATGTTCTATATCGACGAAATCCTTGACATTGTTCCTTTTTACCGCCAACTTAATCTGGTGTATGTCAGAGTCATGAATGGGCATTGCAGACACCTTTACGGTACATCCAGTTTCGATAAGACCTTTCTCATGGGCTGCTGCTAATTGGTTAACTACGCGTCTTTCGACTTCATACTTAATTGATCTTGCTCCATAATTTACGTCATACCCGTCAGCTAATGCAGCTTCAACACTGCGGTCCCATTTTAAATTAATTTTGTGTTTATCTTGAGCCTGTAATAATTATAAGTAGCAAGTATATGATAAAATTAAATAACAAAAGTACTAACTCGTTTCGCCCAAATTTTCATTTCTCTGTCGACTAACTGAATCAGCTCACTTCTTGAAAATGGTAGGAAGTAAACAATTTCATTTATTCTCCCCAAAAATTCGTCTCTTTTGAAATGTTTTTTTAAGATTGGTTTAACAACTTTATCTTTAAATTTCTTGTTCACGGTGATGTTAGTAGAATATTCCTCTTTCTCATCTGAAATTAAATCCGAAATCAGTACTTAAAACGATAACAAATTCCAAGTGCTTTTCCAAAACGAATTACATTTCTAGAAAAGGATTTTTAAGTTTTGAGATAAAGAATTCCAAGAACAAGTGTATTAAAAAACTTTATCACAATAATTTAAGCGACTGAACATAATCACATCCAAAAACTCGTATCAATAAAAACGTATAATAAAATTCATTGCAGTTAAAACAACAGAAAATGATAAATAATAAAATTAAAACCTGTATTCTTCTTCAATCGTTCTGCTCGTATTTTATCAATTTCCTCCCGTAATTCCAAACCATGTTGAGCTATTTCATCACTAGCCAGATTGGAAGTCATTATGAAAATTGCGTCCTTGCACTCGATCGTCTTGCCTTGGCCATCAGTAAGCCTGCCTTCATCAAATAACTGCAACAGAACCGTTAAAACATCTGGGTGAGCTTTGTCGACTTCATCAAAAAGTACAACGGCATTCGGGCACTTTTTTAATTTTTTTGTAAGCTGCCCGCCGTCTTCGTGACCTACGTAACCAGGAGGCGCACCTATCAGTTTAGCAACCTAAAAGAGCACGAATTATCGTCTTGCTTCGGTATTTAAGCAAGTTTAACCTCGTGTTTTTCTTGATATTCGGACATATCCAACCTTATGAAAGCTGCGGATTTTTCTTTGTGTATGTACGAAGCCAATTGTTTTGCCAATTCTGTCTTGCCGATACCAGAGGAACCAAGGAACAGAAAGACTAACGGATGTTCATCATCAGACCAACCATTTTCCTTGCGTCTAATTGCTTCATAAATTATTTTAGTGGTTGCCAATATTAATCAATTTTAGAGTAAAAATTAAACTTACTGGCAGACACAGCAGTTATGGCACCTTCCTGTCCCACTATAAATTGTTTTAATCTCTGTTCGAGGGGAAACCTTCTACGTTCTTCCAATTCTTCCTTTTTCTTTATATCTTCAAACTAAGAATCAAAAACTATAATGTCATATAAGTGAAAATCAAGAGAATTTTTTATTTGCTGCACAAATAGTTTAAATACTTGCTAAATAATAAATAAATCATTTTTCTATTAAAAAAAAAAAAAAACACCAAAATATTACCTTCGCTGAATATTCGTGCAACAATAACTTCATTTCATCTCCTTTGGCATATTGCTCTGGTCGATGACCAGCATCATTCTCAATTAATGGATTAGCTCCTCTAGCCAACAATAATTTAACTACGTCTGCATTATCAGCTAATACTGCATAATGTAATGCAGTAAATCCAAGGAACGTTGCCCTATTATTCAACTGGCTACTAAACTCCTCATCTCTAGCCATTAATACTACAAAATAGACAATAAGGGGCGTATGCGAGTTGGGCCACAAACGCAAAGATAATCTCCTAATAGCAAAATATAGGGATTAGTAAGATGGGTGAGTAAGATCCAAGCAAACGTCTGTGGTGTTCTTCTTGAGTTAAAAAAAATTGAAGGTGATACAACGAAATCAATGTTAAGTAAAAAGGGACATAAATTTCAACCCACGTGTCCCCGCCGTATAGGCAACACATTGTACTCCGTTGGCAACAATGCAGTGCTGTGTATTAAAACGTTGGAGGTTGTAATGTCTGCGATTTACAGAGGCATCGTAATTTACATTAGAGATGTGTCGTTCGTTCATTTTACACAGATCCGATCGATCGGTGATTGATATCCAAAAAGATCGAATCTTTTGTATCAATCATTCGATCATTCCTGTCGTTCAACACGCAGATGCGACGCATTCACTGCGATGAATGATTGAAATAGTATCTGCGATTGAACAGTATTGTGATTGAAATTATATATCATTTGAATTTGAATCTGTCGACGTATACTTAACGAGGTCAATATTTTTATTGATTTTTATTAATTAGGACAAATGAATCTAAAATATAAGTAAATACAGAATCTGAATGATAGTTAGGAATGCGGTTATGATCGAACATTGTATTTTAAGACTGCGTTTTAGAGTTAACACGCTTCATTCATTGGTCCTCTTTTGAAATTTATTTATTATATTATCAATATTTCTTCAAAACAGGCTAACAAAAAGATAGATGCGGAAAATGTAAAAAAAAACTCTGCTGACTATGACATGATAATAATAATATAATTATTAGTTCATATTCCTGAGCATTATTTAAAACTGCTCGGGTTAATCCTTCAGAAAAAATACAATCATATATTATCACCGACTCCAATATCGAAAGACCGAGACGAATGAAGCAAGAGCGGACAATCGATGTCGCGATCGATCGACTCCGTTGAAACAAGATTCTATCATTGAATACTTTCAACTCAAGTGATCCAATCCCAAAGATCGAATCATTCACGAATGACACATCTCTAATTTACATCATCATCTGGGAATGCTTGGTTAAACTGATTAAACACAACAGAACGCCTACAGCCATGAAAGTCAATGACAAATACGTGCTCTAGTAGCATTCCTTTCACAAACTAGAACAGTTCTGAACAGCTCAAGTGCACCAAGCCCTTGTTTCATTCACTAATGTAGGTGGAAGTGCATCGCGCACTAGAACAATTCACACGAGTTTCCCCTCACCCCTCATGCAACATCTTATGAGGTGGTGCTCGACGCATTGTGAGGTTATGTTGATGGAATTTGAATTTTGTTTCTTTCAGAACAGTACAGAACAGTTCAGTGTGTACACTGAACGGAGCGTGAAGCTCGTGAAAGGAATGCTACTATTTGAAACAGCAACCTCACTTTTCTCAGTGTTGCCACTTCTAGAAAACAAAACCTAATTCAAATTGGTCACGTGCAGGGTTGGCAAGTTGTAATTTTTACAGTTTATGTGAAATGTCACATTTCTAACCTCAAAATTAATTTTCATTTGACGTATTTCATATTACGTTTTTGATGCTTTTTAATGCTTATATACAACACTTTTATCCATTTTACATCAAAATAGACATTAAATTATATATAAATATTTAATTTTAACCTGAAAATGAAGAAATAGAAAACAACATAGTTTTTGAAGTAATTAATTTCTTACGACCTAAATAATTAAAAAATCTACTTGTAATTAATGGGTATTTATATGTCTCATTATCTACGTCCCAACCCTGACTCATGTGGGTTGGAGTCTTTTTTGATTTCCCTGTATATGAATGTATTAATGGATTTAACAACAACAGTTTTGAATAGAAACGTACTATGTATGCATTTTCAGTTTGAAAATGAGAATCATAAAATGCACACATTTACCTACATTCAAAAAGATGGTTTATGCAAATTAAAACTTACCTTCAAGTGTATGCATACCAAGATCAGTTGCTGTACGATTTGCATTTACAAAGTGATCCCCCAAGTTAGGATCTGCCCCCGCATCCAATAAAATTTTACAAATATCTGGTCTGCCATTGACAGCAGCAAGCATCAAAGCCGTCCAACCCAACTGATGTCTAGCATTAATGTCAATAGTACGTGATGCTATTATCCGCTTAACATCATGTTCAATACCATACTGTATTGAACGAAAGAATCTTTTCTCATTGTGCTTATTATTATTGATGTACGAATCGCACAAAACCAAACCAATGCCCAAAAAAGACCAGGTAAATACATTTGATTTACGTTCTGACCACCAGGGATCTTCCTTTCCTTGATTATGATTTCTGTATTTTTCATTATCGTTTAGGACGAGGTTTTCTGTCCTGGCATTCGGTAGTATTCTATATACATTCTCATTTAAACACTGTAATTTGAGGTTAGGATATCTTGTGGTGTTTGAAATAGGTAACTCAATGAATTTTAATGGTCGGATTAAATTCTTACATATCCTAACTTTCCACATTGTTAATTCACTTTCATTTTAATTGACTCTTAAAACTTTCGCTTTTAATCACCCAACACTTCAACCTAAAATGGTACATTTTTCAGTTTTTCAGGAACCATGAACAGTTGTGCCAAAAATGCAAATTGACTCACAGATTTATCAAGTAGCCAGATTCCCTGTAGAGAAAGAGGAGTTGATATTAACTTAAGAGTGAGATGGTAAATACACCCGTTTAAGGGTGCGTTTCGTTTGCACGCTCACACGCTTATAAGCGCTGTTTTCTGTTGTTTCCTTTGGCGTTTAGTCGCTTAAGCCGTGATAAACTTATACGCAAAGGTGTTTCTTTTGACTTTTGTTCGCACAACGAATTCATAACCTTAAAAATATAATTTTAGTAGTGAAATTGATCCAGTCATAGCTGCTGCAGCTGTTTCTGAAGTGTAATGTTTGTTTATAATCTGACTATGATTAGCTGATTTCATACACGTCTCATACGTTCCGTTAGGGACATAAGCGCTTACGCTTTTGCTGCCCTACCTCCATGGAATAAGCAATTGTGAACGAAAACTATGACGTCATATGACGTTATCATTTCGTCAGCTGGCGCTTTGTAAGCGTTTGCAAACCCAAACGGAATGGTTTAGGGTGCGTTTCGTTTGCGCGCTCACACGCTTTAAGCGCCCACGCTTACAAGCGCTATTTTCTGTTGTTTCCTTTGGAGTTTAGTCGCTTAAGCCGCTTTACGCAAAGGTGTTTCTTTTGACTTTTATTCGCACAACGAATTCATAACCTTAAAAATATAACTTCAATAGTGAAATTGATCCAATCACAGCTGCTGCAGCTGTTTCTGAAGTGTAATGTTTTTTTATAACTTGATTATGATTAGCTGATCTACTCATACGCATCTCATACGTTCCATTTGGAATATAAGCGCTTACGCTTTTGCTGCTCTACCTCGATGAAATAAGCGATTGTAAGCGAAGACTATGACGTCATGCTCAAAGCATGTGATCGCGCAAATGAAACGCACCCTTAAGCAACGCTTATTAGCGCTTAAAGCATTTAAGCGCGCAAATGAAACGCACCCTAAAAAGCATTGCTCATTCTAGTCACGTGACATACGAGGTCTGTTCAATAAATAACCGAACTTCATTTTTAAAATTTTTATTTTTCAACTTACACATTATTGGTCCTTGTCCCTTCAAAGTACTCCCCTCCCCAATTCACACACTTTTCCCAGCGGTGTTTCCACTTTGCAAAACAGTCCACTATTGAATCGGCAAAACCATTCGTAACAATGCATACGGCCTAGAGCATCGTCACCATTATTTTTTTTTCAACACTTGAAATGTTTCGGTAAATTTTCCCCAGTTTCACGCAAAATTTCACGTTACATCGAAAATCGCATATTGTAAAAATCGCCACGACTAGGACTGCTGAAACACCTTGCACTCAAAAAATAATAACGCGGGAATGAAGCGAGATATCAACAATCCGTAAAAAGCAGATTACTCGGAAGATTATGACGAACACAGTGTTGCCAACCGCGCGACGCTACGATACTTCGTTGCTGCGCAATTTAAAAAGTTCGGTTATTTTTTGAACAGACCTCGTAGGCCAGTGACATCCTTGTCGGATACATGAGCCAAAATTACTCACAGATATTCACTATTTCACTCACATGCTGATATCAATCGAGAATACAGGAAACAAGGCACTGGCTATCTACGACCTCCCAGATCATTGAAATTGACTATAGCCCAGTGTTGCCAACCATGTAGTATAGAAACTAAGCAATTTCTAATAGCGTTTTCCACTGGCTGCACTAGTGTGCACTGAGTGTATTTTCATCTCAGTTCAGCTTTATGTAATAAAACGAGATAGAGATATCCTGAGTGCACACCGGTGCAGCCAGTGGAAAACGCTGTAAGCATTAAATTTGTTTAAAGCAATGCTGGGCACGTGAATTCTGGTAAGTCATCTCCTCCACTCTGCAATAACTGTAATCAGCGACAGTCGAAAGTATTCGCCACTCGTCGAGACATTATGGCTGGGTTCGGCATAACGCTCGGGGCACACTCTGAGCAGAAGTGTGAGAGAGAACGACTGCGTTTCGGTGCATGTAAGAGTGAGAAGAAGGAATACTCCGAGTGCTCGGAGCGTTATGTCGAATGCACCCTATATTGTCGTTGGTTCTAATCGTGCCGATTTCAATTTAAATTGGAATAAGCGCGAAATACTTGAGGAGAAGTATAGGTGGTGTTGGTGGTACAGGTGGTGGTACTGTTCTCCTAAGGTACTAAATCAACACTCCGTACAGCTAACGCAATCCCATTCCTCTCGTGAGAGGATTGAGAAATAAAGATAACAAATATAATTGTCGCAAGTGCAATAATTTAAAAGTGTGTTAGGTTATGTCTAGTTAGTTATTTACCAATCAAAAAGTTGTTATTTTGAGAAATGCAGAATGTTTCTTTTACGAAAAGGACGGAATCATTAAATGTCATGTGATAAAAGTTTGGGATGCGATATTTAAGCTGGATTTACATGGAGCGTTGAGCGCGTCAAAACGTCGGGCGTATTTTACTCCCATTGGTTAGTGCTCGTTACGTAAAGAGCAGTAGCCAATAAGAGTACAGTACGCCCGGCGTTTTTACACGCTCAACGCTCAATGTAAATCTAGCTTTAAGCTCAATTTTCTTAACCACTGACAGTAACTTTGACAAACGTCACTTCAAATAATATTTCCAACTGTTTTTTATCCCTAGATGTCTAGATGAGAGGAATGTGCGACAAGGATAGATATAAAAAATCACTAAATGCGTTACCTCTATACGAAGTATGTTGATTTAGTACCTTAAGCAGGGAATACACGATCCCACATGTCTTAACACATGTACGCGCATACATGTTCGCCGAACATCAACGTGCGTGTGTTGGCCCGAAAAACGCTTCGAACATGTACGCACATACAAAAAGTCCGTCGAACTTGTTTTCTGGATTTCCTGAAAACAAGTACGTGCGTTGATGTTTGCGCGTACATGTTCGATCGTGTGGTTGCCAAACGCACATGTTCGCCACGGACTTATTCAATGCAGTACGTCGACGTCGTGCATACTCTTTTCCACAGCATCTCGAAACAGCCAATTTATGATTTTTAATAAATAAATTTCCGGAAATGTGTGGTGGCAGATCCTGCAATTGGAACTATTAAACTGGCGACTTATCACAGCTTAGTTTATTATTATTTTTTTTTTTGTATTTTTGTTTTACTATAATAGCGCACGCCAGTACCACCAAAGATAATTCTTCCGACGTCGTCTTGGTTGATAACTGGACTATGATGTCTTAAGACAAGTTCGATCGTGTGTAGTATGGTACTATGTACTATGTAACGTTGATGTTCGGCGAACATGTACGCGCGTACATGTGTTAAGACATGTTGGATCGTGTATTCCCTACTTATAGTTCTCCTAGAGTGGCCAACGTGAAGTCGATTTCTATTGGTCGGGAGCAATTTTCGACTTATATACCAAGGCATATTTGTGCTAAATGTGTGTTTGGCGCGGCCAGAGTACTATGGTTGGGTGTGCTGCAATTGGTTGTTCCAATCACACATCGCAGGGATTTTTGATGAAAGCGTTTCCTCGAAATCCTGTAAGGAAGAAACTCTTTTTCTGTGGAAGAAACAATGGACTGACCAAGTTAATCGAAGGGACTGGGAGCCCACAAATTATTCACAGCTGTGTGAGGTAAGATTTTTGCCAATGTAATAAAAGTAATGAAAGAAAAGTGATGATACATGTGCAGCAAATAAAGAACATTAATATTAATTAATAGGTTAATAAAGTAATCCTGGATGTAAACGTAAACAAACAGTATTTAGCATAAAGTACTTTTAAAACAAGGATGTTCTAAGTACCGATTTACTTGCGTAAATGTAGCAATGTCAACAATTTAATTATCTCCTTTGCACTGCGGAATAAGTGATAACTGAATCTTTACGATAAGCACAGTAACATATTAAAAATATCAAACTAACTAAAGTGTGTATTTTTTAGGTACATTTTGCACCTGAAACGTGGGAAAAGCCCAGAGTTGATGGCAAGAGAATATTAAGAAAAAAACCCACGCAAGCAAGTCAATGATGGCATCACAATTGTAAATGCTATTATATTTGTATATAAATGATGTTTGCTGTGAGTTTATTATTTATTTATTATATGTGTTATTGTTTTAGATCTACATCACACGACATGTTAGCATAATGTAAATTTTATTTTATAATAATATAATATAATGATTTTCTTTCTTGAAATGCAGTCGTGCTAATAATCGAAGGAAGAAAATGTCAAATTAGGATAAACCAACGGACGACAACCTAATTTCAAATTTGTCTCCTAAGTTAGCACAAATATGGCGTCTGGTTGGCTACACTCTTCTATGTTCTCCTAGTGTGCCCGGCACTGGCTCAAAGCAAAATTTTTGCCAGATACCGGTATGATACGGTAACCCCCCATTGCTAAGTTCTTGTCTTACTCTTACCGCTTCATTCGAGAAAACAAAAAAAAGCAACGTGCAAAATATGTAAGTGGCAGAATCTCTAATAAAAAAGTTACGTAGTATCGCGCCGCCCCCAACCCCGGTAAAACGAATTTGTGCTCAGATTGTTTTTCTAATTAGAAAGCAACATGCAAAATATGTAAGTGACAGGATCTCTAATAAAAAAAGTTACGTAGTACCGCGCCGCCCCCAAACACCAATAAAACGAATTTGTGCTTGGATTGTCTTTTTAGGTGCTGCCACGAGACAATATTTAAAATACAGGGTGGGGTCTAGAAACTTCCTTTTTTTGAAGGTGAATAACATAAAAATTGATATGCTGATATGCATGTTTTTTTGTTTTATATTGAAAGAACATAGTTTCAAATTTTATATCATGCAGTTTTAAACAAAACATCTGTAAGGTGATGTCCACCGTTTTCTATACACTGATGATGCAACCGATTTCTGAAGTTCCTCTCTACGCGTTCCAACTTCTCCATCGGAATTCGGGCTATTTCCTGCCGAATAAGATTTTTCAATTGAGGCAGGGTTGTAGTGCGGTGTTTGTAAACCTCTGCTTTGAGGTAACACCATAAAAAAATCACACGGCGATAGATCGGGCGAGCGCGGCGCCCACGGAATGTCACCCCGGTTCAAGATGAGCCGTCCGAGGAACATTGCCTTAACAACTGTCATCGAAACTCTGGGCGTATGGGCCGTGGCACTATCCTGTTGGAACCACACGTTTTGTAGGCGCATTTCTTCAAGAGCTAGCTCGAAAACAAATCATCATCATCATCTCGAATCGAGGTGACATTCCGTGGGCGCCACGCTCGCCCGATCTATCGCCGTGTGATTTTTTTATGGGGTTAATTCAAGGCAGAGGTTTACAAACACGGCCCTACAAGCCTGCTTCAGATGGAGAATCTAATTCGGCAGGAAATAGCCCAAATTCCGGTGGAGATATTAGAACGCGTAGAGAGGAACTTCAGAAATCGGTTGCGTCAGTGTAAGAAAACGGTGGACATCACCTTACAGATGTTTTGTTTAAAACTGCATGATATAAAATTTGAAATTATGTTCTTTCAATATAAAACAAAAAAGGTGCATATCAGCTACAATTTTTATTTTATTCACCTTCAAAAAAAGGAAGTTTCTAGGCCCCACCCTGTATATAAGCGGTTAGCGGTAAAGTTTACTGATCTTTATGATTTATAGCTGGAAAATATTGCTAGAGTTAACTCCGCTGACCTCACATAGGACACCTAACCGACATAATTCGCTTCACTTGATTTATTCGCGTCGCTCGCAAGTAGACGCTCACGCAGGACATAGCGTTTAGGCAAGCATGAGCATATCGCTTCGCCTTTTTCGCGCAGCAACGCTCCGCTTCGCTCCAAATTCGCGTCGCTTTTAAATCGCCTATGTTAGACACGACCACAGACACAGCGGCGCGGCGTTAGAATGGATGTTTGAAAAACATACATAAATTAACTACTCATCCAAGATAACTTAGATTTTTGTTTATTAACCAAAACGTCAGTGTCAAAAACTTTAATTTCCCGAAAATTTTTTGAAATTATCCGCAGATTTGAAGTATTTCCGCTAATTGCGTTTAAAGTTCGAAATGCCCCATGATGCTTTATCATTTTTCAAAGACTTTATGGCGGGCGGTATCTCCGCTGCAGTTGCAAAGACCGCCGTGGCTCCAATCGAACGAGTAAAGCTGCTTTTACAACTACAAGCAGCATCCAAACAAATCGATCCTTCAAAGCAGTACAAAGGATTACTGGACTGTTTTATTCGCATACCAAAAGAACAAGGATTTTTAAGTTACTGGAGAGGAAATTTAGCGAATGTCCTGCGATATTTTCCCACACAAGCCTTAAACTTTGCATTCAAAGACTACTACAAACAAATCTTCCTTAAAGGAGTCGATAAGAAAGAAAGGTTTTGGAGATACTTCGCGGGCAATCTTGGATCTGGGGGTTTAGCCGGAGCTACATCTTTGTGTTTTGTCTATCCACTAGATTATGCTCGAACAAGATTGGGTGTGGATGTTGGACGCAAAGCATCAGAGCGGCAATATCTTGGGTTAGTGGACTGCATCTTGAAAACTATTAAATCAGATGGTCCTGTCGGTCTTTACCGAGGCTTCGTTGTGTCTGTACAAGGAATAATAATATATCGAGCAGCATACTTTGGAATGTTTGATACATCAAAACTTTTTCTGCCTGATATTAAAGATACACCATTTATAGTGTCCTTTCTTGTAGCTGAATCTGTCACCACTGTATCAGGTCTTATCTCCTATCCCTTAGATACTGTTAGAAGGCGTATGATGATGCAATCAGGACGAGCCAAAGAAGATGTATTATATAAAAATACTTTGGATTGTTGGTATAAAGTAGCGAAAAACGAGGGAATAGGAGCATTTTATAAAGGTGCGTTTTCAAACGTGCTTAGAGGTACAGGTGCTGCATTGGTACTCGTCTTCTATGATATCCTTCAAGAATACGTAATTGATCCTAAAAATTGAAGTATGCCGTTCTGTAATAAATTATTATTAATAAATGTTTGTTAGCATAAATGTGTTTTATGAACTTGAATTTGCAAAGCTTTAAGTTACTGTTGACAAATAAAATGTATTTTGTTCAATTATTCCATGTAGGTTTCTTTTTTCTTGTATTATTGGTGTTAAACAAATAGTATTAGGGATTATAGAATAACGAAGAATGCTTAGCTCAATTTATTTTCACTGATTTGTTATAAAAAATCTCATGATCAATTTGTAAGAATATATTAACAGGTTGCGTTTAGATCATTTTTGTATTACGTAACTATCGTTTTACTGGAAATATGCATATAAAAACAAATAATAAAGTACGTACCCAAATAAGGTCTAATAATTTGTATAAAATCTTTAACATTGGACTTGATTCTCAACTAAGGAAATACACAACTGGAGTTACATAGTTAAGTGTAAATCTTTTTATTATTACAAATTAATTTTATCGAACACAGCAAAATCTACAATATTATTTCTCTTTCCTGTAAATCGTAAAAAAAGACTCTACTTCTAAGAGATCGTGCGTGCAATCCGGACTTGTACCTTAATTTGTTTGCTTGATGAATAAAATCCGCCCGGATTGTGCGCGCAATTAATAAAAAATAAAATGTTGAGTTGGGATAAAATATTTACTTAATTATTTTAAATGAAATATATTTTATGTACTGTTTCATGATGAGTTACTATTATCACCATTATCAGTGCCGTAACTGTTTGCATTTCCGTTTACCGCGAAAGATGTACCAAGACCATATAAATGGCCTGAAAACTTCGAGTCGTCTATCGTATCTTCAAAAAACATCTGAAACAAAACAGATGTATGAGTAACGCTTAACAAAACATATTAATTACTGCTAAGAAAATAAAGTGCTTGCGTCAAACTAAATTGGCACACTTGTTGGAGTTACACAGTTGACCAAATTGAACTTGTATATTTTTCCACTAATTACAAATTAATATAAAAGTAGAAAAACAATTGCATGTGAATTTTTCAAATTTGTACCACAATGCGGTTCTTTAATATGAAACATCTCTGTATATCATCACCATGATTGAAAAGAACATGAGAAGGTATGCAAATTACAACAAGAATAAATCTTGTGGGTTTCGATTTGACTTATTACATCCAAAACGATTTTAAAATAGATATAAAGGTAGTGCAATTACAAGGTCTATTCAGTTAATATATTTTAGAGAATAAAAAAGTAGAGGAATTAAGTTCAGTAAACGTAGTCATCGACCTGAACTGTTTTTAACTATGTTAAAGATTTCCAAAAAATCAGCTAACTTTGCAATCCCCATCATAAAAAAGTAGCAATGATGTCAACTTACCTTAAAGCAGATTGTATATATACAATGATGATAGGGTTTGTTTTGAATTTTATATTTTTTTGGCAAATTAAATTACAGGCTGAGCCAATGGTGCGTTATCGGAAGACAGCGTCTTTATTATTGCAAATGTTTAAAATCTGTTTTCGCTATTACTTACGCATGGTGTAGGTGGATGATTTAAAATTAGTTACAATTTTACAGGGTGATCAGTGTGGCTGTGCCAAACTAAAGTTATGGTTTTTAAATGGAACATATTGTAAATTATAGCCCATATCAATTTGCCTTTAAGAGTAGAGAGAATGCTCGAGGAATCCACTGCAATCAAGACTGATTTGCAACAAAATCTTTGATATTATTAACAAAAAAAAAAGTTGAAAGCTGGAATAAATGTTGTTTTTAGAACTTGAGGTTTTACTATGTATAAATTTGATGTGTAACATACAGTGTATCCCCGGATTGAGTTCACTATACGTATAATGGACCAAAAATTTTTGAATTCAGATTTCATGTTCTGCAGTTCAGGTCTGCTTGGCGTGAAACGAATTGGTGCCAAATTTGACGCGGAAAGTTTTCAAGGTGGCGGAATTAACACAAGAAGAAGCAAAATCTGTGTAGGTAAAGTTGTCTTCCTTTTAAATTCCAACATCCTAGGAAAAAAAAATTGAATTACTGAAAATTAGGATTTCAGTACAGTCGTAAGACATTAACACTGTCAGATACTAATATGGACGGAGTGTTATTTGAATAACCATATTTTATTTGTTCTTGGTCAATAAATATGTACATAGATGAATTTTACAACTTTACTGAAATATTATTTATAATCACATAGTAATTTTTCGTAATTCAACTTTTTTTCTAGGATGTTGGAATTTGATATATCTCCCTAGTTTGAAATGAGAATCATTTTATCTTACTAAATTTTTCTCCTAAATTCAAAAGGAAGACCACTTTACCTACATAGAGTTTACTTCTTGTGTTCATTCCTGACTTTCGGCGTCAAATTTGGCACAAATTCATTTCACGCCAAGCAGACCTGAACTGTAGAACATGAAATCTGAATTCAAAATTTTTTTATCAATTTTACGTATAGTAAACTCAATCCGGGAACACACTGTATACTGAACCTTTTGTTACTGTAAAGCTTAGTCGAGGACGTATTAAACTTTAAGTTTAATAATTAAAGCTGGTTCTTGTCCGATGAAAATTGTATCACAAACTCTTTTAAACGGACACTAAATGGCGCATAAACACTTAACGTTTCGCAGTCGTTCGACAGCTTCGTCAGAAGTGAAAAATATAAACTATTATAAATATTTATATATATAAAGTCGTTCGACAGCTTCGTCAGAAGTGAAAAATATAAACTATTATAAATATTTATATATATAAAGTTTATATTTTTCACTTCTGACGAAACTGTCGCACGGCTGCGAAACGTTAAGTGTTTATGCGCCATTTTGTGTCCGTTTAAATTTAAGTTTAATAATAATATATAGGGTGTTCCATTTAAAATAACCGAGTAAAATAAACATCCGTGTTTTTAATCAGCCTGTTCAAAATAATAGGAATAGTTTCAAAATGACTACTATTTTCTGATCCAGGTTATGACAGGTTGACAGGTCTGACAGGTTATGTAATATTAGTGTAAAGTTTAAAAACCTAATTGTAATAAACATCTGGTTTATTAAATACCAAAAAGTACCATTTTTTTACATTTAAATGTCAATATCTCAAAAACTATTAGTTCTAAGTACTTAGTACCTTGTAATAAATTGATCTACTCTTAAAGTCAAATTGGTATGGCCCAAAATATACAGTATGTTTCATTTAAAAAAGCATAACTTTGGTTTGGAACAGTCACACGAATCATACGTAAGTAATAACAAAAACAGATTTTAAAACTTTACAATAGTAAAGACGCTATCGTTCCGAACACGCACTATTGGCTCAGCCTGTATGTATAAGAATTAATACTAAGAATGCTATGTTAAAGAATGATATTATATCCAGAGTTATACAATACAAAAAATTATTATTACTTTAAAATGAAGTAGTTCAGTTGATAATCAGTACATCTATTAATATTCTTAACATGTACAACTCTGGTATTTGGAGAAAGTTCTGGTAATGACATAAAAACAATATAAAACAAATCCTTATTTTGAATAATGTAGTAAGTCTTGAATATTTAAAAAGATGAATTTTTGAGTCTTTTAAATACAAATGTGCGCTCAAAAACTTGTAACTTACTTCCTTCATTTTAAAAAATGCCATGCCTGTGAGAAGGGAATCTGAACCAGCCTGATGTTGAGGACCAATTCTTTCTAAATCTAACTGTTCCGCGACTTCCTGAAGACCTCCTTTTAAATTTTTACACGATTTCATAAGGTACTGAAATTAAGAAGTTATCAATGAAATATCACAATCTGTAAGATTATGAATTAATTTATTTCAAACAATTGTCGACTTTATTAATTTTTTCCAGAACAAACAAACTTCTGTGAACGTGTTAAAAACAATTCCATCTACTAAAAAAATTGTCAGCAGAAATAAACTGGACAAGTAATAGAGAATTTTGCAATCACAGTTATTGCATTTCTGTTCTTGTTCTCTTAGCTACAGAGGTAATATTTCAGATTGTTTTAGTAAACATGAAACAAAATGACTAATAACAAACAGCCCCTACTTTTATACTTAAACTTTACGTTAACACGCTGCTGTAGTTAATTATGGTTTAATTATACATACCTTTACATCATAGATTGTTGGAAAATATAATTTTAATAACTCGAAGAAGTCCGATTCATCTTGAGGCAAATTGTTATCCGTTAGAAGTTTTATAAGATAACCGAAGTCGTATCCGGAATGAAATGAAAGCCACTTAATATTATCCATAAGAACAATACCCGATGTCATTAGCAGTTCGGCAAATTCCAGAGGTTCTATTCCTTCTTCCTCGTGTTTCTTAAACTGGATCCCAGAATTTTGTAACAGCTCAATGCTATCCTGAGCATACATGTCTTCCCTATTAAAGAAACGAATAATACTTACTGTTTAATTAAAAAGCTTTTACCTATTTCTATAAAACTGAATAGAAACAGAATATGCAGCCAAAATCAAATTATAAGGGATACATTTTGAAAACTAAGGTTGTTTATCTAAGAATAAATAAGTTAAGAAAATGCTTACGATAGATTAAATTTGAAATTAAATTGCCACGTGGTATAGGATCCCCCGGGAGTTTTTCCATTCTCATCTAAAAATGTAAGTCCCAACTGTATTATCCTCAATAAATCTACATTACATCGTAGGAGCTGGTACTGATAATCTGCTGTACTTCGAAATTCTCCGATTGGCCTCGCAACTACTCCTGGAAACTCCGTATCCATCGCTACATAAGGAAATTTTTGGACGATCTGCAAAGTATCTTCTAGTTAAGTGTGTGTTTGTAGGAATGCAGCGAGTCACTAACTTGTCGTATCGTTCTGAACTCATCTTCCAGATTATGTGCCCAAACATCCCGAATACCACATTCCTCATTATTTGGATGTTGGGAGCTACCTATAGTAGCTGCTGGCATATCCGTACCTCTTTCCGTGTTGGTCAATTGTGTCCAAGGGTTCTGCACCCAAATAACATTAGTATGCGAAGTTCCGCCACCTCCACCTGATTTATAAATGATTTCTGATATTGTCCACAGATTATCCTCTTCCTTGGTGTTTACTTGCACCCCAATGTCATTATCATTCAACAATCTCATTGATGCAATTTTATGTCTGTAAAAGGTTAAATTGGTCATATTATAGAAACTTTAAACACGAAGTGACGTAAGTGACGTCTAAGAGTAGATAGAAATGGAAATTTTTAGTAAACAGAAATTCCAAAAACTATGGAAAATTAAAAATTAACCTCTCAACTGTATGACATCAAACATCAAATCCGAACTACCGCGATTAAATAAACGACTTCTGTGAAGATGGGCACAGTTTTTGGACGTACATACCCATTTTATAGGCAAAAATCCGCAGGAAAATACGAAAAAGGCAGAGATATTGTTGTTGTTAATGATAAACTACTAACATTCTTTATTCTCTGTTAACATTCACATTATTTTTAGTTCGGTTGCAAACCCAACTCTAAAAGTCAACTTCAATAGTGTTAAATCAAAATTAAAATAAGCCATAATAAGTTTGCTTTAGTGCTTCAATATTCAAATAATTTAATTAAAAATCTACAATGTAATTAATTACGTTACTTATTTAATGAATTTTACAAAAATAAAATGAGTTGAACATTTTTTCTACTTCACAGATGATGTCACTACTATCATCCCATTTAAATGAACTAATTCTTATTAAAGTCAACGAGGTAATAACATCAGGAGAAAGTCACGTTAACATTAGTTTCTCGTCTAACCTGGTTACTAAATATGGTCGCTGGATGTCATAGGCGCACATAAACGTTTTACAAAATTCTGGAACGTTCACAAACCCACAGTTCATCATTGTTTATAACACACTTACTACGTTATTACATTAAATTTAACTGCATAACAATTGAGAAATGTCAATTGTATTCTTTATGCTGATCTATCATAAAAGTACTTCGAAGGAACTTACTTATATTACGCTTGCATGCGGATGATGCCAATTTAAATTTTGTAGTTTTCTGGATTCATTAAACAGGATATAGACCTGACAATAAATTTTAATATACCACGTGTCCAACGAGTGTGGTGTTCTTTTCTGGTGTCTAAACTGTTTAATATAGAAAGAAATTTCAAACGCTATCATCCTCTAATAAAAAAAACTCTACACGTTAAATTGATTTGCAATTACACAGGGTGTTCATTTTACATGTGTCAGTAAGTGCCTTTAATATTTCAAATAGAATGCCCCATATAGAGATGGAAATAACGGCTTTATTTTGATAGCATACTTAAACGTTATGCTTTTTTGAAGTAGCATACTTTTTTAAGCTTATGCTTTTTAAGTTTATCGACTAAACGTTGAATCACGGTACGTTGAATAAAGTCCTCATTGCACTCCTTTTTGCTGTTTTACAGTAAAGCTACGACATGCCGTCCAAATTCCATGACAAGAGTTGATAAAAAATTTAAAAAATCACGCGTTATAAACGTATCGCAGCGTGCGTCGCTCTTCAATTATTTTAATTCTCGTTATAAAAAGCACATCGTACGATTTTCTTTAACTTAAATATAAAAATTAAATTAATTAATTTAATATGTACTACCTACATACTCTTATTCATAAAATACATACTGGGTGAGTACGCGATTACGCTCGCCGAGCGCTCTGATCAAAAGTGTGAGGGAGAGCAACTACGTTTCACTGCATCACGGCTTCCTCGATTAATGAAGCCCAGTGTGCTTCATCCGGCTAGCCGCATTCTTAGTTCAAAGCTTTTTTTCTGTGCATAGAGGGAGCTACAGTACAGTAAAACATCATTTGACATTTCTTATTTGTCAAGTCACGATTTCAAAGTTGATTTTGGATGATGTTGAAGTAAGTCATGATCATAAGTTTATTAGTGCTCTTAAATAAATTGTGTAATGGCAGCAGTATCAACACGATCAGCAATGATCGTTTATTAAGCTTTGGTCCGGCTGGCTTTGGCAATGGTTATTGTGATGGGTGTTTGCATAACGATGAAATCTTCAATTCTGACTATGAATTTTGATGTGATTGAAGCATAAAATTTAATGCTAAGTGGAAGACACCTTTAAGCATTGCAAGTTATGTGTATTTTGTACATTTGAAAATAATTTATTATTAGTTTGCAACTTCAGATCTGACACATTGGAACTGTTGCTTCAACTAAATCAATAGGGCCTGTTCAGGTGACCGTAGCAGTTGAGTTGCTGAGTTATTGTATAATATGTTTTCATTCTGAAAATGGAGTGGTTTATTGTCAAGAAATGATTTATTTTGGACTTATCAATCCGTAGCTGTTATTAACAGGCTAAAATTAGACACGGTAAGTAAAGTTGTAAAGTTTAATTTAATTTTAAAAGTTTTCGTTTTTTTGTGTAAATATTATTACTTTTTTTTCTTATGTTTTGTGTTTGCAGATTACAATAATTTGTTAACAGTGGAGGTATTAATTTCGATATAATAATGTTACAAATATTGGCGTTGTGCAGTTCACATGAGAACATGGGATTACCACTGAGATATGAGACAATTACTTTTTTTAAAATTATTTCCAGTTCTTGTTTGGTAATATCTCTAGGATAACTTGTATTACATAATGAATTAAGCCAACAAACTTTTCAGAGGGATAATTCAGTTTTCCTCTGTCCTGGTTATAGATCAAGTCAAGGAGAGGACTGGTTTTCTTGCAAGAATCATCATGCAGAGTAAACAAACATGAATTACATTCCACAGTCTCTTCAACTTTCATGATTAAATATCCACATAAAAATGCAATTGCTGCAGATTCAATCGAAAGAGAACCTAAATAACTGCCTTCAAACTCCCTCATCATTTCCAATTTCTTAATTGTTATCTCGCTTAAGGTAATGCTAATTTCATTATCTTCTAAATTTTCCTGAATATTTCCAAGTTTTGCAGTGCTGGCATAATGAACTTTACTCATCGTGTTACTGGTGTTTACATTTTCAATCAAACCACTTTTTAAAATTTGCCGGAGTGCATATTCAGCTGCTCTACAATCAGTCAAGTCATTTGAACCACCACGAAGTCGAATATTTGCAAAAATGGATTCGACAGCATCAGAACTAAAACACCTGGTTAACACATAATGAAAATTTAAATCACGAATCAAATATGGGATGCAGAGATGTGCTTCTGGCTGTGAAAACTAAAGCTTCTGCTGTTTCGTTAGTTAATCCAGCCATACCTGCTTCTCTTGATGTAAACTGTATGTCAGCAATAAAATAGGTAAATTCATTAAGCAGCCATGAAAGACGTGCATCTTGAATATCTGTGTATGGA
The DNA here is from genome assembly GCA_958336345.1 of Dorcus parallelipipedus. Classification (NCBI taxonomy): domain Eukaryota; kingdom Metazoa; phylum Arthropoda; class Insecta; order Coleoptera; family Lucanidae; genus Dorcus; species Dorcus parallelipipedus. Next base: position 34,809,208 of record OY284481.1, on the reverse strand, counting down.
GCAGTGTTAGGTTCTCTTTGATGGATGTATTGAGTTTTATTGCTGACATCGTGAATTTGAAAGTATTTGTACATGTTTTCCATATATTTTACTGTTGCAATGCAGTCTTTGAAGTGAGAATATTCTGCACCACCATGATGAATAAGATAGTTCAAAGCTGCTGTTACTTGAGGAGAAAACAGATTAACAGCCAAATTCACTTTCATTTTCTCTAAATTAGAAGGGTAAAGATGTTTCTTTGTTAAGTATCTAACTGGTTTAATCACAAGGTGTTCTTGAATTTCAGCCAAATCAAAGAGGTATTTAGCTGAAATTATACCATCGGATGATGTCATGTCATGAGCCAGCATTAAATTTCTCGCATTTTTTATTGCATGACAATGGTCAAAACTGAAGAATAGCTCAAGTCCTGGATTGTAAGGATGCGAAACAACATTTTTAAGCATTCCATTGCCGAAATGCTTGAAAAGAGCTACATGGGATCTGTGGTTATCAGCTACCATTCTTATCACGATAAAACCACAGTCGGACAGTAATTTTAAAACGTCTAATGTTAATTTGTATAAATCTTTGCTGTTTAAATGTCTATGAAAATGGTAACTTGCTGGTATTATATATTTTGTTGACATTCCCTGAATTACGTAGCAAAGCCGTTGATTAGCAATAACAGGTTTATTTCCTATTTCATCATGAGATTGAGGAATAGTCTCTAAGCCAAATATACGATCTTCTGTTTTGGAATAAAACACTGCTTCACGTACTGCCATGTCGTCAAGAATTAGTGAACATACTCTCTCTGAGGCACGTAATGTTTTAATTTCTGATGTTAAGCGATCCTTGATTAAATTTTTGTTGTCAGTTCCCATATATTTCTTTAGAGTGGTATGACTTGGTAACTTAAGAATTGAATTACTTGGAAATTTATATCCTTTTGGTGAACAAAATCTCCAAGCAATACAATGTCGAATTGTAATCTCAGACCATCTGGGAAGCTTTTTTTTATAATTTCGAATTTGATCTAATATGAATGTTGCACGAGGATTCATTTGATTGGCATCTTCTGTAATTTGTTCTAAATGTTTCCAATATACATTTTGTGTTTTCTGCTTTTGTGTTTGTAATTCTTCTTTCATTTTATTATACTGTATTTGTAAACGTCTTAATTTTTGTGTGACACATTTATTAGTATATATTAGATCTTTTATTTCAATGGTTGGTGCTGATGTTTGAGTTGCACCAGATATTTTATATGGTACTTCAGGCGTTAAATTTTCCAAACAAGTTAGATTTTCATCGACAAACTAAAATTATTATTTAATGTAATTGATATGTATGTGTATATTTTAATAAATAAACCTCAAATATAGAAGGCACAGCTTCTGCAGTTAATAATTTACGTTTCTGCGTAACTAAAAAACTGTCGTGGGAGAAATGTTTACTGCAAACTACCGCATACTCCGATAAAGGTGCAAAATCTAAAGAAACATAACGACTTTTAATATAAAGTAATTTTACAGCATTAATGTTGTACCTGTATGATTTAACAAAATCTCCTTCCACTTTAAATTTATTTCCATATTTGCTGGTATGCAATGGAAAGAAACATTGTCTTCTGAATTGCAATTGCTTACGCAACATCTCCGCCGTAAAGGCATTTTTTTTTATAACGAAATCAAATTTAAAATGAATTATTTGAATTATCCGTCAAATCGTACAAATATTTCAAATTGACGTGTACACATAGTTACTTAAAAATTGTCCAGAGGGCGATACAGTACAGTGCGTCAAGGTCATTTTTCCAGGAACAACTTTTTTTGAAATGCGGCTAGCCGGGTAAAGCACACTGGGCTTTACTAATCTAGGAAGCCGTGCACTGCATGTAAGAGTGAGAAAAAGAAACACTCCGATCGATCTGAGCGTAAACGCGAACTCACCCACTGTTACAATAGCTGCTTTCCTTTTACCCTATTTATCAGATGACCTCACCTTACCTCACTTATATGCGTGTTACATTTGTGGCGTACGAAACTAGGCGGCTAGCCAAATTAAGAAAATCTAAAAAATCTCAGATGGTTATATATGAATTTTGTTTTAAAAAAAGATAATTATTATTCAATAAAAATTGTATTTGTCAGATTGGTTTTGGAGACTGAATATAAAATAACTTAGTGGGAACATATTATTTGATCACGCAATCAGTCAAACCCACAATTGGTGACCTCCGACGTTTCCAAAATTGATAAAATATTGGCACAATGCAAAACAACTTGGAGCAACAACCGACGAATAGTGAAAACAACACGGTGCATCGAGTCAGCATTCGAGTACCACCGTACTCACCGTGGCCAAAAGAACCTGCAATGTGGTTTGCGCAAATTGAATCACAATTCATGTTAAGTGGAATAACGCAGGACTCTACAAAATTTCATTATGTCGTCGCCAACCTTGAACCAAATGTCGCAGCTGAGATAGAGGATATTATCGTTGGTCCACCAGCTGAAAACAAATATTCCTACTTAAAAGAGCAACTTATAGCTAGATTATCAATATCTGCAGAACAGCAGATACGTAGACTCCTGGAAGGTGAAGAAATTGGTGATCGTCGCCCTTCACAGTTCCTTCGTCATCTCCGTAACTTGGCAAGAAATGCAGTTAATGACACAGTTCTTCGATCTTTATGGATGAGTAGATTACCGACAAATGTTCAAGCCATTCTTGCTTCACAGTCTAACAACTCACTAGACACAGTCGCAACATTAGCAGACAACATCACAGATGTTATGATCAGACCTCAAGTATCGACGGATGCAATAGAGAATGCAGACTTACGTCAAGAGATCGCCGGTCTCCGACGGCAATTCGAACGTTTGGAAAACAATTTGACACGTCGAAGACGATCCCGCTCACGCTCCAAATCACAGCAAGAGCAACGCAATAGTGACGAGTGTTGGTACCATAGACACTTTGGTGCCAATGCAAAGAAATGTACTCCACCGTGCAAATTCGATTCGGAAAACTCAAACGCCAGTCGGTAGACGCGGCCGATGGTGTGAACAAACAATCGCGTCGATTGTACATCACTGATCAAGCATCCAAAATGCAATTCCTAATAGACACAGGTGCAGATTTGTGTGTATTCCCCCGCAATCGTGTTAGAGGAAGACCAGCGCGTTCCAATTACAAACTATTTGCTGCGAATGGATCAACAATAACGACCTACGGTGACATCTCATTGACACTTGACTTCGGTCTACGACGAGATTTTACATGGCGTTTTGTCATCGCTGACATTACTCGTCCCATAATTGGTGCAGATTTCCTGGCGCATTATGGTCTGCTTGTCGATCTCAAACACCGCCGTTTGGTTGACGAAAATACAAACCTTTGTGTTAAAGCACGTTTCGATTCCCATAGTGACACACCAAGAATAAAAACTATATTCGGGAACTCCAGATTTCATCATATCCTTGAAAGCTTCCCCAATTTAACGCGACCTTGTGGTTTTCCAAAGGAAGTCAAACATTCAACGGTTCATCACATAAAAACCATACCTGGACAACCATTTTCTTGTAAAGCACGACGATTAGCACCCGACAAACAGAAAGCAGCCAAGAAGGAATTCGAAGTGATGTTGAAGATGGGTATTGCGCGACCATCAGACAGTTGTTGGGCTTCACCATTACACCTAACACCTAAAAAGTCCGGTGAATGGCGACCTTGTGGCGATTACCGAGCACTGAACGCCAGAACTATTCCAGATAAATACCCAGTGCCACACATTGAAGATTTCGCGCGAGACCTTGCGAATAAGAAAATTTTTTCCACGATTGACCTAGTGCGAGCGTACCACCAAATTCCAGTACATAAGGATGACATCGCTAAAACGGCTATCATCACACCATTTGGCCTTTTCGAATTTCCAGTAATGACTTTCGGACTTCGAAATGCAGCCCAAACATTTCAACGTTTTATCGACGAAACATTACGTGGTCTCGATTTCGCGTATGCTTATATCGATGACATTCTTATTGCATCGTCTTCAGAAGAAGAGCATGAAGAACATTTACGACTATTGTTTACGCGACTAGAAAAATTTGGTGTTGTAATCAATGTGTCAAAGTGTGACCTAGGCAAAACCACAGTGAAGTTTTTGGGTCATCTGGTATCGGAAATAGGAATACAACCCCTGGAGGACAAAGTTCGTGCAGTACTCGACATACCGCCACCACAAACGGTAAAGCAGTTACGCCGTTTCCTTGGAATGGTGAACTTTTACCGCAGATTTATCCCGAGAGCTGCCACCATCCAGTCATCGTTAAACAAGTGCCACCAAGGACCAAAAACGCGCGGAACAACACCTGTACATTGGACTTTAGAGCTAGAAAAGGCATTTCAGACCTGCAAGGAATCGCTGGCCGAAGCTGCACTTCTAGCACACCCGAATTCGACATCACCGTTAGCAATATTCAGTGACGCGTCAGATTTTGCCATCGGAGCTTCACTGCAACAAAGAGCTTCAAGTGGTTGGGAACCGCTAGGATTTTTTTCCAAAAGTCTGAGCCCAGCTGAATCCAAGTACAGCGCATTTGATCGTGAGTTACTGGCAATTTATAAGTCTATAAAACATTTCAGACACATGATAGAAGGCCGCAAAGTGACAATTCTTACAGACCATAAGCCTCTCACGTACGCATTTCAACAAAAATTAGAAAAATGCTCACCTCGACAATTTCGTTATCTAGATTTTATCGGTCAGTTTACGACTGATATTCGGCACATCGCCGGAAAAGAAAACATAGTCGCAGATAGTTTGTCGCGTGTGGAAGCGATAGATAACTGCGTCGATTTTGAAGCATTAGCTCCTTCACAAGAAGATGATCTCGAACTTAAGGAACTTCGCCAAGGAGAAACATCATTACAGCTTCGTCACGTGACAATACCTGGTTCCAGAGTACCACTTCTTTGTGATTTTTCAACAAAGAGTGCTCGTCCATTCGTTACACAGCAATTCCGTCGCCAAGTGTTCGAATCACTCCATGGCCTGTCACATCCAGGAGCACGTGCTACTGGACGACTTGTTGCTGATCGTTATGTATGGACCAACATGCAACGCGATTGCAGACAATGGGCTCGAGAATGCTTACAATGTCAACGAAGTAAAATAAACAAACACGTATCAAGTCCAATCAGCGAATTTGCGCTTAAAAGTGCGCGTTTCGAACATGTTCATATAGACTTGATAGGTCCATTACCATATTCACGCGGTTTCAAATATTGCCTCACTTGTGTTGACCGTTTCACACGATGGCCCGAAGTTTTCCCCATTGAAGATATTTCTGCCGATACAGTCGCTCGAGCATTCTACGAAGGATGGATTTCGCGATACGGTGTTCCTTTACGCGTGACAACAGACCAAGGAAGACAATTCGAATCAAATATTTTTCGTGCACTTACGAAAACAACTGGAATGAGTCACTGGCGAACAACAGCATATCACCCAGCTGCAAATGGAATGGTGGAACGATTCCATCGACAACTTAAGGCTGCCATCATGTGTCATGAAGATGAAGAGTGGTCCGATCGACTTCCAACAGTCCTCATAGGCATTCGCGGTGCATGGAAGGAAGACCTAAATGCAACTGCGGCGGAACTAGTTTTCGGGGAACCAATTCGACTAGACCTGGAGAGTTCCTCGAACCAACAACAGAACACGTCGACCCTACGGACTACGTAACACGTCTACGCCACTACTATAAACAACTCCAGCCAGCAAAAACAGTACGACACGGAACACGAAAAGTTTTCATATACAAAAAACTTGCAACTACTTCTCATGTTTTCGTGCGAGTAGATGCCTCTAAGAAATCACTGCAACAGCCGTATGAAGGACCTTTTCCTGTAGTGACACGAAAAGAAAAATTCTTCGTCGTCAACATGCGAAATCGCAATGTCAGTGTTTCTATTGACAGATTGAAACCAGCGTACATAAAAAGTGACAACGACATAATAGATACACAAGCAACTATGTCAAACAAAGACGTACAATCTGGGCTGTCTGTCATACCGCGACGCTCAACGCGTCGTGTACAATTCAAAATTTATGAAGGCTGATTTTTGGCATACACTTACTCACTGCCAAGGGGGTGATGTGGCGTACGAAACTAGGCGGCTAGCCAAATTAAGAAAGTCTAAAAAATCTCAGATGGTTATATATGAATTTTGTTTTAAAAAAAGATAATTATTATTCAATAAAAATTGTATTTGTCAGATTGGTTTTGGAGACTGAATATAAAATAACTTAGTGGGAACATATTATTTGATCACGCAATCAGTCAAACCAACACATTTAAAACTGCTGAGGAATTTATCACCCCCCTTTCGTCTTCGTGAGCTTACTTTTGTTCGCCCTCACTTGCTTGAGTTCGCTTTTTATAACCTGCATTTTATCTTATTTAAATGTGACGTTTTGCGCCAAACGTGTAAACGCTATTGATGTAACGTGAGGTTGAATACCGTAGATCAGATAATTTTTTCTTACTTAATATGTAAATGGAAAGCAGCTATTATGAGAAGTAAATTCTATTTTTATATACCGGTCGTGCCACCTGTGACGCAGACGAGATTCTAATTCTCGACACGCACCGAACTTACTAGAACAATCTAGCATTATTCGTCCCCATTCTCGAAGAGCGCTGGCTGTTATAAAACCCAGCCGGAGCGCGACTTTTAAATCAGTCTTATTTAGAAGGCGATGTGTAGCAAGCGAATTTATTAACGTTTAAGTGTTATTTTGTCAGATAAGTGTACAGCTCGATCTTATTGTACTTTTATTGTGTGTAATGATCGTAGACATTAAAGTGTTTTAAAATAAATAAATAACATTTAAATTTGTGAACCCGAAGTAACAATACGTATATTTACAACATAACTAGGTATTTAAAATTTACTATAACTGTACCCTTTGCAATTTTGCACGCAAAGAAAAATATGTATGTATAGGAATATCAGTAATTTGTGTATCGCGTATACAACAAAATACCGTTAACATCAACGGTCACAGTAAGCAGACGAAAGCAAATACTTTGTTTACTGACTAAAATAAGTAGTTCAGAAACATTAAGCATTTAGCGGCAAACGCTTTTTCCAACGAAACGACATCCTGCGATCGCTTTTTGACCTTTGATATTCCTTAACGTAGGAGAAGTGTGTATGTATAGTCATAATTAGAGAGCGGATTTATAAGCACAATAAAAATAAAAAAAGCTTAATATTTTATGGAAAAAAGCTTTATTTTAATAGAAAAAGCTTAAAAAACAAAACACATTTAAAACAAAATAGCAAAAATTCTTAAACCCATCTGACTTAACGTTGACAAAGCAATACTTTTTTAAATCAAACTAATTTACATATTTTGAATAACATGATTTTTGTTTTATAAAGTAATTTGTTAAGAAACAAATAGTTACAAATAAAAACATTACTATAAACATGCTATACTTCGTTTTTTATAACAATAATTTTTATAATAGATATGGAGGAAGGTTAAAGGATATTTGGCGAATAGTTATTCTGTCCTTATTCCACGATTGTAAAACTGTGCTTAATAATATAACTTGTAATTGGATTTTCTTATTTTTTTTAACATCTACTATAGAAAAAAAATTATACATGATAAAATTAAAACTGCCAAAAAGTAATTCACTCGCGATTTCATCACTAGTGAATTATGTAATACTTTCCGCTCGTCGATAAAATTTAATTTTATTATACAGGGTCTCCCAAATAGAGTGGCCTATTAAAAGTTTTCGGAGAAGGGAATATACAAAAATTCTGAAAATTAGTATACTGCCCTAAGGGAAAGCGGTTTTTCGGATTAAAATATTTTCACTTTTATATCACTTCCGGTTATACCGGAAGTCGCCGTTAAGTTTCTTGTTTTAAATAGAATGCTATACTTTTTATTGCAAATTCTGATTCTACACATTATTTTAAATAAAAAATGTTAAGACTTCTCTATACTTAAATGTAACCGATTTTGAGATATTTTCAAATTTATTTAAAAAATTGTTTTGGAGACCTTTCACTTGAGACAATGTATTTGCGCCAATTTCAAATTTAAAGATTGAAGTGACCTGTCGTTTAAAAGTATAATGTTCAGACTTTCAAATCATATCCTAATTATCCCCGAAAAATTCATAAGGTGGTCACAATATTGTAACGATTTTACGGGTTCTATTAATTCTTATTTTAAAACAAAACACGAAACTAATTTATTTATATATACCGTGATTTTATTTTAAAACGAAACATTGCTGTTCATATTACTATGGAAACTAATTCCAATTTTTAAAAAAGTCGTTGCGATCGTCGTCGTTAGGGTTTCGAATGTCATATCAAATAAAATTTGTCTATTTTAATTTGGAACATCTGACAGGCGAAGAAAGCTAGTGAAAATGTATCAAGATCAGGAAGAATTAATTACCTCTGGACAAGTAACTAATGCAATTAACAAATTTTATAATCGTTTAGGATGAGGATGGAGGTAAATGAACCATGAGTATAGAGGTAAATGAAGATATTTTTGAAAACTTGTGATGTTTGTTTTGATTTAAAAAATTTCTGTTTTCTTTATGTTTTAAGTTTACTTATATTAAACAAAAATAAACTTATCTAGTGTAATTGAAAGAGTCGCTATTATTTTGTAGTACAAGTATGTACCTATATCGAAATCACTAATAACAGAACAGATTCATGACAGCTGTCATCTCATGTTCTATTTCAAAAAGGACAGTTTAATTTACAAACTGTAAATGTTGCTATGGATTCTCAGATTCGTACGTAACAGCCAAGTACAGCAATGTTTCACGTTAAAACAAATTCACGGTATATAAATTTACACTATAACACTAACATTTATTTACAAGCTTAAATCTAATTTATTTTAACAGCCGAGCGAAAAATCTAACGCGACTTTAATTCCGAACTGTCTAATGCTGAATTGTCTTCCATTCACCGGCCGCGTGCTTTTATAAGCCGGGGTTGTTTTTCGCGAACATTCCAGTACGCGACGGAATGTCTAGGGTTGATTCCACCGCTAGCGTAATCTTGAGATACCCGAAGTTTCTGGTCTAAGGCGCGTCGACGCCGCGCCGGCTGCTGTCGGCGAATCATTACAATATGTTGTCGAAAATCATTATGTGTAACTGCCCAAAACCAAATTTTCGTAAATGGAACACCCTGTATACTTTTATATCATGAGATACAGAATCAAATCTACATCGATTGGTATTAGCATTCCCTATAAATATATCTTTCAGTTTTCTTGTTATCAATGATAGCATATAATGAACTGTTACTTTTTAAGAAATAAATAATTGCTAACGATAACATTATTTTGACGTACATCATAGAATAAAGCTATTAAGTAAATTCCTATACTAAGTTTACCATTTTCATAAAGGAGCGTCTTTAAAAATTAAGCATGCTCTGAAAAACAATTTTTTTGTCAATTTAACGTTTTTATTAAACAACAAAAGCAATACTTACAATTGGTAAAGTGGTAAAAATGATAATGAATAATTTTATTTATTCTAGTAAACAGTTTATTTTACATTCAAGGAGAGTGCAATAAAATGGTTAGGAGAACGAGCAGAAAATTTAATGAAAAGTATACGCAGTCACCGCCAATGACAGAAAAAAAAATACAGAAGATATGAACGTGTTTTTTAAGAAATGGCTGATAACAAGGAAACTAAGAGAAATAGGTATAGGGAATGCGAATATCAATCGATGTAGAATTTGATTCTGTATCTCATGATGTAAAAATATACAGGCTGTTCCATTTACGAAAATTGAGTTTTGGGCAGTTAAACATAATGACTTTCGACATCATATTGTGACCACCCTATGAATTTTTCGGTGATAATTAAGATATGATTTGAAAGTCTGAACATTATACTTTTAAACGACATGTCACTTCAATATTTAAATTTGAAATTGGAGCAAATACATTGTCTTAAGTGAAAGGTCTCCAAAACAATTTTTTAAATAAATTTGAAGATATCTCAAAATTGGTTACATTTAGGTATAGAGAAGCCTTAACATTTTTTATTTAAAATAAGGTGTAGAATCAGAATTTGTAATGAAAAGTATAGCATTCCATTAAAATAAGAAAGTTAATGGCGACTTCCGGTATAACCGGAAGCGATATAAAAGTGAAAATATTTTAATCTGAAAGATCGTTTTCCCTTAAGGCAGCGTACTAACTTTCAGAATTTTTGTATATTCCCTTCCCCGAAAACTTCTAATAGGCCACCCTATTTGGGAGACCCTGTATTTTTTTAAACTTTTATTATATGTATGTCGATCTTATAGACCTGACAGTGAGTTAAGAAAATATACGATAAAATGACATGACAGGACAAAAGCCGTAAGGTTGTTTCACGAAAGTTAGAAGAAGATAGCTATATAGAAGTCCTTTGACGTATCGATCGATGGGCATATATTAAAAAAAATGAACTGTATAAAACTTCGCTTTTATTTTTTTCGATAACAGATCAAAAATTTTAAATAATAAAAATTAAAACTTGGAAAAGCAGTAAATATGCGTATAAAATTAAATATGCATAAAAATAACAAAATAGCAGAAAAAAGCATTAAAAAATATGCGTCAAATAATATCAAATTTTGAATTAGTTACAGTGTATGAAAAGTTTTGCATTGCTTTTATCCCTCATGAAAAGCAAAAAGGCTAGAAATCCGCTCTCTAGTTATTAGTGAAGTTGTATAAACCCCTTCTGCTTATGCATATGTTTTAACTTCACTTTTAACTGTTTAATTATTAATTACTAAACGTTAGTTGTTCGTGTTAGTTACTCTATTAGTAACCTTCATTTTATTTTATATTGGAATATTTTTTAAGGTATTCTATCATTAAGGTTAGAAATGCAAGAAAAACTCTATTCATACGAAATCATTTTTGATTTTCATTTTATTCTTTTCAATAAAACTGACAGTTCCTGAATAAAAAAAAAATAGTAGACTCTAGTTAAATAATGATTACTTTTTATTGAGCTCAAGTCTAGAATAAATTAGTACCATGTTACGTTGGTAGGTAAGTAAACAGCAAATAGACTTTTTGTTTATTTTGTAAAAAAAAACATATTTCAGGAGGAACAGAAAGTCAACGAAATCAACCTTTAATATTATACAACATTCAAACGCTTAAGGGAAACTGTTATCGAATGCTTACCCCATTTCTAAATCAAATAAAAACAATATTAGAGCATTTCATTCAGGATATAAAGGTTAGAAAGTGTGGTGCTGAAATTGGAGCTCCTTTGGAGAACATCTTCACCTGCTCCATTTTTAAATGATATAAGGGTAGCCTTATCATTAGAGCATTTCGACCAGCATATGAGAGTTAGAAGGTGTACTGCAGAATTGGAGATGCCCCCATGGCTCATTTGGAGGACCCTCTCAACGTACTTTTGCATAAATCTCGGAGTAATTCCGATTCCGTCTTCCTTCACAGAATTTCGTGAAAGGGAGCACAAAGATAAAAGTCACAAATAAACGAGCCGTACGCTAAGATTCTGAAGACAGACTGAATGCGAGCGAACGCCATGTTCTCTCCTACCATAAGTTCAGACAGAGGTGGTTACGAATGAAATCAGTTTTTAACCGGACGACAGAGTGAAATGGAGATATACTGTAGGTCTAAGTAACAGCATGTGGTCTAATTGTGCAACATTGAGAAATATGAGGGCAAGTCACGTGGGCCAAGCCTGCCCATAAGATTCTCACGCTTCTCACGCTAATACAGGGCGTTCGGCAAATATTATGAAATAACATAAATGGATTTTTCAACCGTAACAATTCATTACTGAGGAAGGGTTTGTGGTTAGAAGTGAGGTAAGATTATCTTAGAATCGGTGTAAAAGGAACGTGACTATTATATTAATTCCTGCGACATCAATGCACTTTTTACACTTGAAATTAAAACGTCAAAGAAAAGGTTCTTTTTTTCTTGGCGCAAAACAACTGTAACATACTTCATCGTCCAAAAATCGTTTTCCATGAAGTTTTTTCTTCAAATAGTGAAATAGAAAATAATCGCAGGGTGTCAAATATGAGTTGATGATGGTGGTATAATTCCTCGAAATCTAAATCCTTCAGGGAATCACAGGAACGTTGTCGTGTAAAATCAACAGTTTTTGCTCTGCCATTTCTGACCGATTTTGTTAAGTATTACGTAGAATGTAGACCATAAAAACAAGAGAGTTGAGTTTAGTTTATAAAAATAAATTCAAAAATATGTAAGTTTGTAATTTTGATTGTTATCTTTTCAAAAAGTAATTTTTTAGTGCATATCTCTGACGAGGGCCAATAGGGCCGAAATAATTCACGTGATTTATAAGATATTCTAATTCTCTAATACTGCCAATTAAACAAATCAATTAATTATAAAAATAACATTCACATTTTTCATGACATGTAAGTCCTGTTTTTACAAGAGTTTCACAATAAACTTTATTAATTGTAAAATTAAAAGTCGAGGGAAACGAGTATAATGCGGTTGTGATGAAATTATTCCTCCGTTATATAGAGATGGCGCTGCTCTTCGCTGCAAGCTGGAGTCCTTTATAGAGTTAGTAAATGCATAAAGTGGCAGTTTGGAAGATTAATCGCAAAATACATAGCTGGCCAATCAAAGGCGGATTGCTCTCTAGATGGATTTAGTTTCTGTATTGTGCAACTTCACAGTTCACTTAAGGCAGCCCTTATATCCACGAATTTGGTGCCATCTGTTATCAAAATGACAACCAAATTTACCATTCACTTAACGCGGCCTTTATATCTACAAATTTGGTGCCATCTATTACCGAAATGATAAACAAATTCGTCATCCACTTAACGCAGCCTTTGTATCTACAAATTACTTGTATCTACAAGTAACAACATGAACATCAGCAGTGGCAGCAACAAAAAGAACAGCAACAACAATACTTTTGTGATAAGGATGGAACGTCGTCGGCAAGAAAAAAGAAACAGTAACGTGGTGTCTCCAGAAGCCGCAAAGAAAGTACAGTTTATGATGCCCTTGAAAGAATGAAAATGGACAAAAGAAAAACTAAAAAGAAGAATAGTTTAGGTCGCGACATCCTGCGGCCTAACAAAACTGACTAGCGACAAATTTCCAAAAAGAAGAAGTACTATCGATATCATAAAAAACTAGGACAACTTTTAAATCCAGTAGCCATGAGTTTCCATTATTTTATTATATTGAATCTTACTTTGCTGTCAAGTCAGTAACTGAAGAGTGTAACTTCTAAATGGTCTAAGCGCCAATTTTGTGTGAAATTATATCTTACCGTTAAAAGAGTCTATGTGCTATCCCCAGTGCCTTACTGAAAGCTCTATGTGCCAACACAGTATTTTATAGTTCATTCACGGTTAGCAAAATAGTTCCAACCATAAGCACCTTAGCAGTATTATATAGGTTTCCGGTTCTATTTCTTTTTAATAAAATTGGCACTTAGACCTTTTAGAAGTTACACTCTTCAACTGTATTTTTGTTAACGCTGAAATTCTGAACAATTACCGTAACTGTGACACCCTTTTCTATGCAAGCAGCTATTCTAGCTTTTAAAACAATATTCACTGTAGGCATGATTGACAATGAGTGACCGTTTCAAATGATTTTAAATTTATGGTCAGTAGCAGTTTTACACAGCTTAAAAAATCTTGTCCTAGTTTTTTATGAAAGCAATAGGACATGTACATTAAATTGATTGGCTGCGTTTAGTTGATAGACGAACCGTCAAAGTTTAACGAGCTCGGGCGGACTGTTTTCTAAACGGAACTCATACCCACCGTGGGTGCCTAATGGTCTCATCTCAAATCACGACTACCGTGACCACTCAGCTGATTATTCAGACAACGTAAAATAACTACGACTAAACGAAATCGACAACGTCGCCCATGAACTAAACGCAGCCTAAATACTGTTATAATTTCGCCTAAAACAGTTGACCTTGAATCCGATAAATGTCTGCTTATCATAACATATACGTAAATACTTAAATAGATGAATGGCGTAGATTTAGGACCAATTCAAATGATATTAAAAATGTAAAACTGGCCTAATTTAGAAGAGCAGCAATCAACTTGTACCCGACAAACCAGAAAATTAAGTAAAATATTGGGGGAAACCCTTAAAATAATTTTTTTACCTCCCCCACTATTGATTAGTGCGATTTGTTCAATGAAAAAATTATTCCTCGCGTCCGAAAACCAATTTAATTTAAACGAAAAAAATCACGATTGATTTTCAAAAAAGAAATTTTTTTACAAATTAAAAATTGGCCAAGTTTCGGGGCCCCACTCACTCCCCCGGGGAAAATTAACGCAAATTTTCGTCATCACGGCATTTCCGAGGCCGTCCGTAAAACGCCTTCAAAATTTCAACCCCCCAGCTCGTCGCGAAACTCCCGAAACCGCCCTCGAAAAATTTTATTACGAAAGGGAATTCCGTGCTGACGTCACGCGTTGATTTACTATATTTCCGAGAATCTCAAGGTCGTTGGGTGTTTATGAATGGCCGCCGTACGATTGTTTTATGCAAAGCAGCTCGGTCCTCGGCAACAAATTTCGGGAACTTTAAAATCGCTTAGGCGAAGCAACGAACGCGACGTGAACTTGAATAATGTCGTTTTAATTAGAAATAAATAGTTTAAACAATCGCGAGGGTTATGTCTCAAGCGAAATTACGTTTTTCGTTTTCGGAAGTTTCGCGTTAAGCAGTTGGCGGTACTGCGTCGCCGCTTTTTGACGTTTGGGTGCTATCGTGCCAGCAAATCGATTTATTTAGTTTAAAAATCGATAAAAATTGGATAATAAAGATCGAGGAAGATTGAACAATAAGGTAAATATAGAATTCCGTGTGAGAACAGGTTTTTCGACGGAAATTGTAAAACATAACCTCAAAATTTTTGGTTGCTGTAACAGCAATGCTTTTTGCAGTGGAAATTTTAAAAATATTAGTTATTCTTTGTTGCTAAAGTTGACTGTGGACATTACTTATTCATTTCACACTTCTTTTCAGGGTTGGCAGTGTTGGCACACATTGATTGTAAAGAAAATGATGACTTAGCTAAGTGGTTTCTAGACTCGACGAGAAGGAATCTGAAGAAACTAAAGCTGATTAAAATCTAAGCTATCTTTGAGTGCCTCTCTGTATTTTTCCGATTTTGGAGTAACAATTTGGGGAAGGAAATGTATCAAAGGCGAACATAAAACCCCCCCTTTAGCTGACAATCGGTTTTAGTAGATTCCAATTTGAGGAGTTTTTGGTAACCCGAACAGGTATGGGGCTCTGCTATGGTGTGGAGTTAATTTGGGTTAGCCAACTCATATTTGTGTTTGTGAAGAGTTTGTTCTACTGTTAAAGCGGGGGCCTTCGTTCAATTCTTTGTAACGTTCTGCATTTAAGACCTCTCCATACAAAGTACAACTGTAAGATGCGTTTTTTTTTTGCGATAACTCTAAGGCCCAGTTGTATAATTCAGTTTAATGATATCACGCCCAGTTGTATAATGCCACTTAAATTTAAAATCCTACAACTTTTGTATTTAAAGTATTTCTCTGGCTTCTAACTACATACTTTGTCTGTACTGGAAGAATTTTGATAGTGTTAAGTTCCTTTAGGGCTTTAATTTTCGCCCCTTAAGGAGTGCTACTGAGCAAGTGATAATTCCAATGAATTGCTGAGTTACAGTTAAAAAAATCACTTCTGCAATTTCCTTAAAAGGTTACTGTGATTTTACCGTAGTTTTGTAGGGAAGGTAATCTATCAGCAAAATTCCTTTGGAATCCAAAAAAATCGTAGCCATCACTTTGTCAGCCGATGGTTGGACTTTAAGTTTCTTTGATGTTAGAGAATGGATATGCTTCAATTGCATTGATTCTTGTTTACTCTCAGGATCAAAGTGATGGATCCACGTCACAATTTTCTTAATAAAGTTCTCTTCCTTGTTCTCGTCCTTCACAGACAGTCAAAAGTTGATGTGAACTTTGAACTCTCCGTTGGTTATCAAAGGAAGTGAGCATTCGGTGTACTCGTCTTGCGCGCACCTTTGACATTCTTAAATGATCATATTTGTGGAAAACTCTTTATCCATTAATGTTTAAATCACAGTTATCTGATTCGTCGAACTTTTTTTCGAGAAAATGTACTGTAGGACATTTCAAACAAGTCTACAAACAAGTTAAGAGACGTGTAGAGACTAATACAAATTGCAGGTTATAAAAACATTATCAGCGGAATACAATCTACAGTCTGTGGCATTTAACCGGGTTTCTTCATTAACGCCGTTCCTATTGAATATATGGAAAAATGTTTTATATAAAAGTATCATCCCTTCAAGCTCCGCATAATTTAAAATTATTTGCAAATATACGGGCTGTGCCAATGTGTACGATGTGTAACTTCGTTATTTTAAATGGAACACCCTATGTTTTATAACGAATTTGAGCTTCTCAGGTTATTTTAGGGTAAGTTTGATAAGAGTTCCCTATACCTAAGTCCTATGGTTTTTAAGATATTAGGCTTTGTTTACGGTTTTCGGAAAATACAGATGGAACTTTTATAATTAATATCTCATTAACGAAGAAAGTTAGATTGCAAATATTACAAGCTAAGTGGAAGGTATCGACCGCAGTAACAAAGTCTACTTTTCTTTAAACAGGGATTCCGTAAAACTATTTCCATTTCGACAACAATTGAAGAGCAATAACTTTTGTTTTTTAAATGGAACGGTGTTATTTTTATATCGGCATTAGATACTCCATAAAATTGTCTTTCAATTAGCTATACACTTCCCTATACCAATTACTGACGGTTGAGGAGATATTTAATATTATTTCATAATTTCTGCATTTTAATATATAAAATTAAAATCTGGAGTGAGTATTTACTTAAACATTTTACTTGTTTTAAGTAAAAGGTCAGTTTGCAAAGTTTTTAAGTGGCGTGTTTCTCAAAAAACACAAGACTACAAGTTAACAAGTTACAAGCTACATTAAATATTTCACAAGAACTTGTAAATTGTGTTGCTAAAACAATTTTACAAGTCTCGTAGATTTTTTTACAATTGACAAGTATAAAAACACAAGTGCAATCAGCTTTTAAAAATATTGAAATTATAAGTAACCATTCAAGCTATGCGTACCGTAGGATTTATATTTTCTTAAATTTATTTGTTAAATAATTATTTAAATGGCTAAAACGGATAATAAACTGACTGTATTACGTCAAATATGGGATTCTAAAGACATTCTTTTCGGGGAATTTATTTAGGTTATTTATAAAGGAAATATTTAATGTTCATCAAATAAGTTAAATTAGTAAAATAAAATAAACACATTTTCGTTTATTACCGTAATTTGCGGGTACTGCGTTACTTATAACTTTAGGAAGGGTTGCTTAACACTCGTAGAAATTTACTTATATTTTAACAAGTAGCAACTGTTAGAGAATATTTTGAGAAACGAAATTTACTTACACTTGTAAAAATTTACTTGTATAAAAGTCACGGTCGACTTGTCAAATTCAAATTCAAATTTATTTATTGTACGTAAGCCATTGTAACAGAGGATGTACACGTCAATTTAAGTATAATATGATTAAATAAGTAAACAAACACAAAACATATTAAAAACATTTAGTTCTAAGTCATGGTCTCAGCCAAAGAATTCGGCGACGAAGTGATTACAGAATAATATAATATAAATTCATAACAGATAAATTACATACTAAAACATTTAGTTTAGAGCTATGGTGTCGTCGGTTAAAAATTCAGACACAGAGTAATAAGCTTTACGTAAAAGGATTTCCTTGATGGAGTTTTTAAAGGTTATAATATTTGCCGTCCGAAGCGTTTCAGGTAGCCTATTGAAAAATTTTCGACCCATATAGCTGGGTGAATATTCAAATTTAGTAGAACTATGACCGGGAGTCGAAAATAATTGTTTAGAACGTGTATCATAATCGTGAAAATCAGAGTTAGTATTGTAATTACCGCTATTGACTTTAATGTATTGAAGGCATTTGTATATATAGATTGCCGGAAGCGTCATCAGGCTGTGCTTAATGAAGGTGTCTTTGCACGATTGTCTGGGTATCAAGTTGAAAATTAAACGTATGAGCCTTTTTTGGGCGGTGAAAACTCGCAAACAGTAGGGTGCATTGCCCCAGAGGATTATGTTATAAGTAAGGTGGCTATATGCTAGTGCATAATATATGGACAGTAATTGGTCGATGTTAATGATGTTTTTAAGGTGAAGAATAGCAAAATAGGCTTTGTTGAGTTGCTTGCAAACATTATCAATTTGCTGTTGCCAGGTCAGTTGATCATTGACATAGATACCAAGAAATTTGGTAGAAGGACTAGAAACAACGAAATTATTATTAACATTGAAAGTGACATTACCAGGATTCTTTCGATTATAAAACTGAATTACACAGGTTTTGTTGACGTTAAGTATTAATTTGTTTCGACGACACCAATCGCCAAATTGAGTGGAAATATACTCTACTTTCGCATTGAGTTCCTCCGGGGTCCGTGCAGAAACTGCCATAGACGTGTCGTCTGCAAAAATAGTAATATGGTCAGCAGAAATATATTTGACAACATCATTAAAGTAAAGTAAAAAGATGAGAGGCCCCAACACAGAACCCTGTAACTTGTATATTACAGGTGTAATTTCCTAGAACTTAAACTTGTGAAAAGTTACTAGGTGAAAAATCTCTACCTTTAATATCAGTGTACAGTTCAACTACGATTTTGATGTTAATTATTTTTTTCTTAATTATCTTACGGTTTTATCTGTACATCAACTACTGTTTATTTACACTTCACTTGCATTATTAAAATGATCCGCGGTGGCTTCACATAATATTTCATATCGACTGGTACATTCAAATCGGGTATCTCGAGTAACTGTCCCTAAATTTAAACTCAGTCCTATTTATAGTCTTGTTAAAAAACTCTGTTATCCGTCATACCGTGGTGAAATGGAAACAACATTTTTTTGTGAGAATGCGAATTAAATTTCTAAATAAAAAACAACTCCGTAATTATTCAACTCTCGCACTCGTACTTAGTTTCAAATGAATCCCCATGTAATTCTGACTGCAGTTATGAAACAAATGTAACCGTACATGTAATAAGATCGGATATATTGGACTTACTCCTGGTCTGAGAAGTCCAACTTCGGAGATGCCTTCAAAGAGCTGTAAATTTTCCACGATGTTGTAACATCCGAACTGCTTTTAGACTGGTGTGTGTGTGTGTGTTAGTCTAACACACGACTGCGCGATTGCATCTTTTGATTGTTGCTCTCAGTTTGTTTTTCTTAACAAAAATGTGTGTTTTAGTGTTAGCAACATTTGAGTCGAAATACCTTGGGATCATAATTTGTCTTGATATACAAATTTAACTAATGTATGATGAATCATCAACTAAATTACAATTAATACATCATAATAATAAATATAAAAATATTGTTACTGCAATTTTCAAAACCTTAAAACTAAAATAACATAGCAATATGTATATCTTTCTCGCGATTTTTAATCCGCTTCAGAAAGCCGTATAAGCACAAGTGCAGTGAAAAATTAATTTTTTACTAAAATTGTTCTAGTTGTTCACAAGTTGATGTCTCTGTTTTTTTATATTTTTGTTATAACACATTTTCATTTTATCAAAATATGAGTTTACTATTGTAAATAATGTCGACTTTTGTGTCTATTTTTTTCCATGAAAAATGAGGGGCCGGCCATATGACAACTTATATGTCCAACTTTCCTAAAGTCAGCCAGTTGTTTGAACAAATAGATAACTAGTTCTTTTTTTTTTAGAATTAATATGTTAACTAGCAAAAAGGTAAACAAAACAAAGATTTGCATAAGTTAAAAAAACAACGTTTCTTAACTGATTCATAAAAATATGAAATTTTTATTTTATTCAAATATATTTTTATATTATAAAGCAAACAGCAGTTTGGTTCACTCAGGAGCCTCGGACCTCCCTAATACACATTTACTTATTATACATAATTACAATAATTATTTTCCTTTTTTGTTATTGTTTTCTGCAAATAAAGTTGATTTTTAAGTATATTATTTTTGGCAAATCTGTACCTTTTGAGTATTTTTTTTTATAATGTTTCGTTAAGAATAATAAGTTCATTGTATCTAATTAATACACATATAATATAATTTTTAAGTGCCCAAAATGTGTTTCATCGACTCTGGCTGACTACTGGAATGTTAAAGTCTGACATTATGTCTTAACCGGCTGACTATAGGCAATTTTGTACTTATACACAAAATTAATTTTTCTTAAATTTGGTAGTGTTAAATAATATAACTTTTGTTATTGGTCGAAAACTTATTAATTTTTGTAAATCATGCAATTCTTGTTATAGCTAACCGAAAAAAAAAAAAATTACGTTTAGTGGCTGACTACTGGAACATTTACCCTAATAATTTTTGCGATAAAGTTTTCCACCTTGTTGGAGTCTTATGATCTTGCGTAAATTGTTAACAAGCTAACAAGAGTAACTAATTTATCCTCGATCCTTTTAGATTTACTAATAGTAGCAAATAAGGATATTTTTACTACTGCTGATACAGTAAGTTTGCATGAATATTCGGATCATGAACTGGAGTTTTGTAAGAATGTATTTACTTCTAAACCTGCCTGTATAAAACAAACTTACAGAAGTTTCAAAGATTTTTTCTATGAACAATTGACTTCACGTTGACTTCTTTTACTGCCAAAAGAAGTAAAAGAAGTCAACGTGACGCGGTTCCAACCGGAAGCCAATTCAAACAACTTCAAACTTCGTTAAATATCTTTATTTAAACATTAACATTTTTTATTACAATTCAGTTCTAAATTTTATAACATCGATTTGTAATAATAAACAATATATGTTTTTATCTACGACCACTACTGTAAATGACGAATTACGTACAATACATAAACTAAGTAAGCCCGTGTTACAAACGTCGTGCGTAAAGTAAGAAAAACGCACAACGCACCTACCTACTTTACGCACGCTTATAGTTAGATCTACATAGCCGCATCACATTAGATTGACAGTCGTCAAAATTACAAGTGTCATTGCTGATTACTTTGAAGGTAATTTTTGTGGTCGTAGATAAAGTATAGTACAAAACTCGAGTTGTAAAACAATTACGCACTTGTGGAACTACTTGCATTCGCCGCTGCGCGGCTCATGCGCAACTTTTCCACCGTGCGTAATTTGCTATTTACAACTCTCGTTATGTAATATACTATTATAGACTACTTTTTTTTTATAATAATTGCGTGAATGAATTTCATGATGCGAGCAGCGCACACTTAAATATGACAGAATCTGTTCTGTCCTCAACACTTTTCGGAAACTTTCATTGCAGCATAACATAAATTTGCAGTGAATGAGGAACAAGACGAAAGATTCCATCAAGATATAGAAACATGCAAAAACGATATCAAGGTCGTTGGAATGTGAATATAATGTCACATTACTGCTGAAATTTAAAGCGCGATTATGGGTCTTCCTTGTATGAAAAATTAAAAAGAAGACTCTCTGGTGCAGAAACAAAACGGGCATCTAAAAATTACTCATAAACAAATATTAAGATATTAAGAACGTTAAAATATGTTAATCGAATAAAATAAATGCTGAAATCCTTTATGGTCCGTTTTCACGCTCAAGCAATTTGCGCAAATGAGCTTGTGCTCATAACCTCAGTTTGTAAAAATTCATATATTTTTTTTTGGATGTTTCTTTACTGGATCTTGTGAAAAGCATAATTGTAGAGAAGAAATAAAAATTCCTTTTCTGGTTTTTCATATTTTTACCATATGTATTTTATCACTTTAATGTACAATTTTTTAAGCTGTTCCTTTATTGGTTTGAACATGTTTCTTCATTGGGTGATGCAATTAATTTTTTTAGTTGTAGACAATGGAGCCTACACCAAAGCTCAAACTCTCCAATTATTCTCAAAGCTCTCTTGGAAAAAGGAGTAGAGGAGGTTCGCACTGAAGGAAGATTAAAGGAAATAGCGAAAATGTACGGAATTCCTAATTCCACTTTGAGAAAAAAAAAAAATAGGACCAAATACACTTTTAGATAAAGAAGAAGACAGAATATGTTCCTATATCTTGAACAAAGCAAAATTGGCCTTTGCCCTACACAGAGGACGTTCAGAATGCTCCAGAAGATGATACAAGAAATCAATAGAAATAAGGATGTTTCCATCAAGGTTTTAGGTCGAAACTAAACAACACTTTGTTTCTTATTATATATATATAAATTGATTATCAATAATTTTTAAGTGCAAGTTAAATGATTGCAAAAAGAAACGACGAAGTAATATCAAAGGCAAGAGCAGGATTGACGGAAAACAATATTTCGTCGCTCAGATGTCAAAACCACGTATTTCAAAAAGGACAAGTTTCCAGAAAGTAACAAAAACATATTATTTTTGTCTTTAATTCGAAGAGTTTTAAGATACGAGGAATTTAAATTTAGCACCACGATTGCGTGTTGGCGCGGTATTAAGTTACGAGCTTTCTTAACGTATGCAATACAACTTTCCGAAATTGGTAAACCTCATATCTCAAAATCGTCTCATTTTGAGATACGAGGTTTTGACATCTGAGCGACGATTTGTCAGTAGTTCTTAGAATTGAGCTCTTTTTTTGCAAGAGAACAGTTATTAAGAAATGCACGATCCAAGCAGAATATTTAACGCAGATGAAACAGGTATGCGGTTTTGTCTGAAGTAATGGGCCACAAAGAGAGAATATTACTATTCTACGTGACTATTCTGCTTCGGGTAGGGCTGTACCTGCAATGGTTGCTTTAACATATTGTAACGATTTTAGGGGTTCTATTAATTTTTATTTTAAAACAAGACACGAAATAGTTAATAAAGTAATTTATTTTAACAGCCGAGCGAAAGTCTAACGCGAACTTTAATGCCGAACTGTCCAACGCCGAATTCTTACCGAACTGTGGTCCACTCCCGGCCGCGTGCATTTATAAGCCGAAGGTGTTGTTCTCGTACTTTCTAGAGCGCGACAGACTGTCTGGTCTAATTTATACCGCCGCCGGAAATCTCTAGGCTGTCGCTTAAGACGCGTCGGCTAGACGGCTGTGACGCAAGAGACAGTCTGACGCCGGCTGATGTCGACGAATCATTACAATATAAAAGAATTACAAGGATGTAGCATTTTCCATTCCAGAAGGCTACTATATTGGAAGACCTGACTCGAGGTGGATGATATCGGAAACATTTTTGAAATGTATAAGTAATTGTTTTTACCCGTGGTTGCTAGATAATAATGTAAAATTCCCGGCAATCTTATTCTTAGATGGGCATAAGTCGCATATAAGTACAGAACTAGCTAATTGCTGCAGGAATAAAAAAATTCATCATCTATTGTCTATACCCCAACTCAACCCACATATTACAATTACATATGTGATATTGCCATATTTAAGCCCCATAAAGGAAGAAGGAAAAGGAGAAAGAAGGAAGGAAGGAAGGAGGAAGAAGGAAAGAAGTTCTTCATTATAAACAAGTGACGAATAAATATATCATGCATTATTTAAAAACGCCTTTGACTTATGCCAGATGCGAAGATACAAACATTTAAAGCTTGCGGTTTGTTTCCTCTAAATGAAGAAGCAGATAATTATCAAAAATGTATTTCTTCTCGTCAAACACAACCACCATGTAAAAGCGAGTTTCGTCGGCAACCTCAAGAACGGAATGATTTCGCAATAGTGCTTTATGTGATGAAATATAATGCCCCGACTTTAGTGGAAAACTTTACGGAAATGGAAAGGAAACACTTTAGCCTATACAGCCTGTATACTAGAGAAAATGTGATAAGAAAACGACCGCCTATTATTTGTGTATGAGTTTCGAAAATGTAAGTGTGCCTTTACTGGTGTCATGGTCATGACCTTAAATATGCAATACTTTAATAAGTACAGTTAATTTACTGTAGTTTAATGTAATGTTCATTTTGATTACATTAATTTTTGTTTCATTAATGCCGAAGAATAACCTTTTCTAAACATGTTCCCGAAGTTTAATTTGCATTTAGGCTCGACTCATGTGAAATCGTAAGCAATTGATAAACTGATGACCATAATAATATCTATTAAGTTCAAAACAATGTATTTATAATATAAAACTTGTTTGGAAAAATCAGCCCTTATTTTATGAGTGTAATTAACTTTTTCTGCAGCAGCGTCGTCAGTGCTCGACGCGATCTCGTTCACAATCGTTGCGGCAGTTTACCTTTGAACTCTCTACAGAGCCAATCGTCCGCATGCTTTCCCGGTAGAACGGTGAATGTATGACACTTATAAAATTCGTATTCCTTGAATTTTAAACAAATGAAACCCATAGGATGTTTTAGGTGCCATTGGATTTCGTGTGTGCTGTTCAGTGTTTATTTTAAAACAAAGTGTTCAGACACAATCTGTTTTTAGGTTTCTCATATTTTTTGTTTCAAACTTGTTTATTGTTTGCGAACTGATATTTCCTATCAACTTGCAAAATGAAGTCCTGCTAGGATAAATAAGGATTAAGGTCAGTTTACTACCTTTAGTTGTTTACATTCAAAAGTTTAACATTTTGTTCGTTTTATCTCCATGTATTTAATCTTTAAAAATGTAAAAAAAATGTTTTGAACTTTTGTTTATAGTCTGCCAAAATTTTCTTTCCCTTAAAAGCGCTCGCCATATACTTTGTTTATCTGGAGCAAATATGTGTTCATGAATTTTTCCTCCGCACGTACAGTCAGAAGTTTATGTTGATTTATCATACCAGTCGCTTTTAGAATATTTTGTGCATAAAGCCGAATTTTGATGATTTTGCAGGTCACGTCCGGTGCTAATCGCATTACATATTAAAAAGCGTCAGTTGTATTATCGATCCGTCGACTGTATTATGAAGGAGTTTGTTACGTGAACCATTAAATTACTAGGATTTACTTGCTAACATGTTACGTTCTATTTAGATTAATTTATGCTAAAATTTACCAGTTTACTAACTGTTATAGGTATCATCCCCCGAACGTACAGAGGTGACTAAAAGGGAAGTTAGGGAAGATCAAAGCTTTTTTCTGAATAAACTTTTAATAAAACTCAATAACGGAAAGTAGCGGCAAGTTGAAGCTAAATTAATTAACAAGCAATCGTTACTAATAAATTGTAGTAATAAACTACGTTTTAAATTCAAACGTGGGATATCTAAGAGTTAGTTGATCAATGTTTAGTTAAAATAATTAATAAAAAATTAGTTATATAAAAGTTACGGCTATTTAATCTTTTCTTTTAACGTTTAAAAACTGCTATTCATATTGAGATCCACTGATTAATTAAAGTAAAATTAGAAAACAAATTGATTTAAAAATTTACTTAATTGTTAATTCCTTTAAGAGCCCGCGCAGACTGCAGACTTACTATCGGCCGATAGTTTATTCTGCATCAAGCTACGAGAAATGTGATACGTGGCTGTACATTAAATTATTAGAGGCCACGTAATCATACTTCTCGTAACTTGATTCAGAACAAACTATCGGCCGATAGAAAGTCTGTAGTGTGCGCGGGCTCTAAGTGTCAGAGTTAACATAAGGTCCGTTCCATTCGTCAGGATTTCGAGTTCTGAACCGTTCAAAATCGTACTGAGCATGAGCAGTGCACAAAATTTGATATAAATTTCATACTGCGCATGATTTGAACGGTTCAGAACTTGAACTTCTGTCAAATGAAACAGACCCATAGTTTACCGCTAAGGTCCGGTTTCCCAACCACAAGTTAACTTTAAGTACCAGTTTTTTCTCATAATAACAATTACGAAAACAATTGTTCCTATGCGTTGAAATGGGTCAACGTTTTGTCACCTATTGTGAATGTTTTGGTTTTGATAAATTTAGAGTTTATTCAATCATAAAATTTATTACTACTATTAATTTTTAAAATAAATTTTTTGTTGGGTACGTACTTTAAAATTAAAGTAACAGCAAACTATCAGCATTTGCAAAAAATATGTTTCTTTGGAAACGTGAAAACTATAATATTATTTCTAATTCTTCCTTAGTAATTTCAGCGATAGTCAATAAGTGGTCGTAAATTTGTAAGAAATTTAAACTGCTGTAACTTTCTTGTTATTGGGTTTAGGGCAAAAGCGAATTAAGAAAAATAATTTACTTCGATCGTCCTTTGCCACCCCTTCAATCTCCTCTGTAAGTTATGAGACACCTTGTATTGTGTTTAACTGTGATCCTATCTAGAGAGTGAATTACATCCTACCTGATAAAATATAATCAGTCATGTCACAGATTGTAGGAAAATGTTTAAAAAATTCTATTTTAGGCGCGATTCTACAATCATCTGATAAACTGAATATAACTGTATTCTTGGAATAACAATGACTTAAATATGAGAGAAGGTTAAAGGATATTCGACGAATAGTTATTCTGTCCTTATTCTAAGTATTATCCATTCCTTCATTATTTGTTATAGCAGTAGGTTGGCTGTCATGTTAAGTTAGACAAATTTAATTGGATGTCATTATAACATACGTTAAACATTAAATTGTGACAATTAAGTTAGGTAGGTCAAAAGGTGTTCTCAATTCTCAACTTTATAACAAGTGTACAAAAAGTTTTCCCATCTAGTGTGTTGCTCTCATTTTTTCGCATGTTCACGTATGTTCGTTACTTGGGCTGTGTTCATAAAAGACACTCTAGACCGTTCTAGAGTTACTCTTGGCTAATATTGCGGTCTTTCTCGTTTAAATGAATTTATGTATTTTGTTTCTCATCTATGAATCATAAAAAACTAAATCAAGCGTGGTTTCCATAGCAACAAATACATTTTCTACACCCTACTTAAAAGTGCGGTGTAAAAAGTGCGCCCGTTGTCATGGTAATACCCATGTAACACACCAAATATAGAATATGTCTAAAACACGTTTTGAATTTAGTCTAAATGTAGAATATTATAGACTAGTATTTATACATATGAGTGACAGTCTAACTAACGTCTCTTTTTGGGATAAATATAACGTTTAGACTAAATGTATATTTATAGGGTACGCGCAACGTTTATACATGGTTTATACTAGACGTAGGGGAGACTGGGGTAACTGTGCGCACTTTTGCTTCAGACCCCCAGAATATAGAAAATAATAAAGATAGTACCACCATTTTTATTTACACAATGCTCCAGATATTTGCGGAACAAATTTCAAAGCGTAGACATCTTAAAGGGAAAAAATACGGACAATAAAAATGTTTTCGGGCATTAATATTAAAAATATGTTGGAATAAAACATTTCTAGAGCATACTATATGCATATATTGTTATAAAAAAACATGAATAATAAAACAAAAATACAATTCTTTCAAAATAAAAACTGAAAAGAAAACATGTACTTCTTTTTTGGTAATTGATACCTCAAGGATTATTTTTGAATCGCAAAAATCACAAATATAATTCTCGGGAGTGTCCCAATCGCTGCATAATTCATACGCCCATCTAGAGCAGAGAGTGCACCTAAACCATTGCTCAGTTTTAAGTGGCAACTCTCCACAGATTAGGCACGTGTCTTCCTCTGGATTTCCTGCTATGTCATCCAGTTCGTCATCATCACATATTTTATTTTCACCTAAGCTTGAATCAGATTCAGTTTCTAGAAATAACTTATTTTTTTACAGTAGTTCTCTTCGTGATTACTTTGGAATGTTTCTTTTTTACTGCTTTTGATTTCTCCTTTAGCAGAGAAATTCGTCTTTTTTTTTCTATTTTCTGTTTCCAACAGTTTATTTTTGAAACGTGTGGCAGTTAAAATTACACTTTTTTGTTTGAGTCTAGATGTCTTTCTCGTTGATGTAATTGGCTGAGGCACAGGTGACAAAATCTTAACACTTATTTGATGTAGCTCTGATTCACTTGTGGCATGGAATGGAGGAGAAATGGCTCTGCTATGAGATGGTTTAGGGTCAGTTTGTGATGTTTTTTGTTTCAGTGTATTTTCAGCGTTTTGATTGGGCTGTGGGTTATCCACTGTTGTTACTGGATTAAATTGGGCAGCTGGGGCAAAATCTTCCTGCGTAAATTTGTCCATTTGTAGTGGATAGATACCAGCAGCGTTAAAACCGGACACTGCCTTCTCAATTGTTGACACATGAATAAATGCTTTATTAAAAATTTCTGCCAAATCATACATAGTGATTCGTTCTGAATTTCTTAAAAAATTGTCGCATTCCTTATTGTAAGCCGCTTTCAATGGCCCGAAATATGTATAGACTGTAGTCGATGTGAAGTGTGGGGCGGAAACGTTAAAAGTGATACAAAGTTTTCTATGCAGAAAGTATAAATTGCCAATGATATATGACTGGAGTGGTTATCTAGGATAACGAGAACCCGGTCTTCTTTAGAAGGTTTTACAGATTTTACAAAATGTTTTAGCCACTCTAGAAATAGGATGTCATTGCTGCAACCTGTTTTCGAACAAGCATAGACAGCACCAATGGGACCATTTTTTTCCAAAAGATTGGTCATTCTTTTCCTGGGGAATACAAACATAGGAGGAATGTATTTACCACTGGCACTAAATGCGCAAATGACTGTAACATTTTTCCCTCGCTCTCCCGAAGTCTTACAACCAAATTGTTTGATACCTCTAGGTCCTAAACATTTAACTGGCTTTTGCACAGTCGTAATTCCCGTTTCGTCTACATTGTAAATGTTCTCAACTTTAAATTTTAACTGGTCACAAAGGCTTGCCAAGTTATTGAAAAAGAGATTTACGTCTTCTGCATTAAATGCTTTAATTCGGTTTAAACTGGTGGGCTCTGGCTTTCTTAAAGATACTTCTTTATTTCTTTTTAGAAATCCAATATACCTTGTCAATTCCCGCTACTTTTTTTCTCTATTAAACCTGTGTTTAATATTATTTGCCTCCGCGAAGTCATAAGCCAGTTTCCTTAAATTCACTCCAGTCATGCCAAAGAACATTTTAGCCAAAAATAAAACATGATCTACAAGTTCTTTTTCTTGTTCGGGACTAAATACAGTAGTTCTTCCTAAGGAATTCTTTTTATACCTTTCAGTCTCCTCTATTTTAATTTTTTTTCTAATAGTAGCCTCAGGAATTCCATGCTCTTTAGCGGCTGCTCTAATTGACAATTCGCCATTTTCAATGTCTTGAATGGCATCTTCCAGCTGCTGCGGAGTCCAGTTACCTTTGGTTGTTTTCCTAATGTAGGTCCTTGGCATCTAACAGGAAAATTTTAAATTACGTTGCGTAAAGGTAAATTTTGGGGTAACTGTACGCACGCACACTTACTCCTTCGCAATGCGTACAGTTTCCCCGTATCTACGCTCTTTTATTGTTATTATCATAAAATTGTAAAAAATTGAATTTCAATAAATATCAAATGCGCAATGCATTCTTTAAATGTTACTGAATAGCATAAGACAAAATTGAAATTAAAATATGTATACTTAGTTTACTTACCGTTTAAGTTTTCGAAATTCAAATATACATTGAAAACTTATTACTGCTGTGACGCTGTACTAAACTTGATCGGTAAAGTGGATACCATTACGGCTGTCAAAAATTAGAGTTGTAGGAGGCTAACATAGATTTCACCAGCAGTCATTTTGCGTAAGACTATTATTTTTTGAGATAAATGGGTGCGCACACTTACTCGGTGCGCACACTTACCCCAGTTTCCCCTATATTTTGGAATTATAAAATTATTATAATTATATATTTATATTATTACAACTTATACTAAAGAAGCTGTGAAACGTAGAGCGAAATGTTGACATTTAATTCAACTTTACCAAGTGTCTGTTCGTTTGTAGTAATTACATATTTTGTGATGATTTGTAATGGGCAAGAAAGTTCCTGCGGTTTTGACTTATAAACAACAACTTTAGTGAGCAACAGTTTAGGTCGCGACATCTCGC
The DNA here is from genome assembly GCA_958336345.1 of Dorcus parallelipipedus. Taxonomy (NCBI): domain Eukaryota; kingdom Metazoa; phylum Arthropoda; class Insecta; order Coleoptera; family Lucanidae; genus Dorcus; species Dorcus parallelipipedus. The sequence continues at coordinate 34,779,124 of OY284481.1, read as the reverse complement.
GGCGAAATTTATAAGATACTCATATTTTAAGCTCTCATCTTATGTAGTGATACAATGTTAGTAGTTTTATAGAAAATTTACTATGTAACAAGGGTCACAAGACCAATTTGGATAAATATTTGTTAATAAATGTTACATCTAAACATTCATTATACTTTTTTAGATTATATTATAAATTTTAATGAGAAAAATGTATGTTATGGGCCTACGCCTACATGATAAGATGGAATTTAATAATTTGATAAACGTGTTTTGCAAGTCGCGACATTTTATTACAATTTAATGAAAACGTATAGTTAACGTATCACTTATATCCTAGGGTAACCAGTACTATTAAAATATGAATATTTTTGGTATTCTATATACCATTACCAAAAATATCCCTGTCTGTCGTATATAAACCGTCTAATGAACGAAATGGTGTTGCTTGGGTAATATAAACACAAGACTTCTTGGAACAGATAAGCGAGGCGCAAAATAAGCAAATAATCATGATTAAGAGAGATACGATTACACGCTCAAGGTGCACTCGAAGGTATATTTTATGAACGCAACCCAAATCTATTTAACCTTGACATAACGTCAACAGAAAATCATAACCAATAATTACGATTTATTACGTATTTGAAACCAAACAATAGGGATTTTCTACCGAGCTAACTTTTCCTAACCACAGCAAACCACAGTCAACTTTCAATTTCTACCGACTAACTACCCCAAACTATGACGTCAGAGTTAACTAGAGTTAACTAAATTGAATTACTCAGGTGGTGGGATAGGTAAAAGTGTGGTTAATAGCGTTATCTCTCTCATATTAGTGTGTTTGTAGACAAATGCATGTGCTCATCAGGAGGGACACGTTCAGAATTTGAACACAGGGAAATTTGGCTCTCGCTAGCTAGGTACCTATATATCGTTTTTTATTTAATTTCCAAGAACATATGAAATAAAATAAGTCAGTTTCGTCATGTGTGTATTAATGTATCACCGTTTTTGAATTATTGACGATTCAATGTCTATGTTACTAGCTTCTTCAAGTTTTGTAAGTAGTACTACGAATAAACTAGCAGCGTGGACAGCAAAATGAAGAATATACGTCGACTTGGCAAAACCTGGAGTAAAATTCGTATTGTTGGACGTTTGTAAGACGTGTTCATTGCAACGAATTTTTATTGCAGGGAAAGGTAGTACTGAAAATGAATTTCCGAGACATCAGGTTCATGACAATTATAAAAGTAGTCACTTTTAACGTGTTGCCCCAAGAATTTGAGGTAATAATAATAATTTACACAAAAATTAACCGTCGACAAGAATATACCAGAACGTGCCTGAACCATAACATAACTACAATTTGTCCAATTCCGTCAGAAAAGATAACTCATTGCGTCATTACTTGAGTAACTGTAGTTTGATGTGGTTAAGAAAAGTTAGCTCGGTAGAAAATCTCTAAAATAAAACATTGAAAATAACGTTGAACGTGAATTCACAATAGATGTTGAAAATGGCCTCCGTCTTCTTCGAAGCATTTTCTAACTCTTCTGCGACATCCATTAATAACATTTTGCAACGGCAGTCAAACGATAAGGGAACATTTGCAAGTCCTTTCTTAGAATAGTTCTGCAGGTCCCGACAGAAAGATGAACTTGTTGTGACAGGTGACGGATGGAAGTGCGAGGAGCATCAGTCATAATTTGTCTCACATTTTCAACTACCTCATCAGTTCTTACTTTAGACACAGCATAAATACAGCAGTAGGTTCACTCTCCCTGGCGGGAAAATTTTCCGCGCAAACTGAGCCGCCATATTCCGAATGGATAATCTGTCATGTGACCTGTTAGATCACATTCGACTGGACGCACGGAGTGTTTCTACTCTTACATGCACTGAAAGCAGTCGCTCTCCCTCACACTTCTGCACTAATACGATCAGTGGTGTCTCGTGTAATTAGCAGGATAATAGGTGCTTTCGATTATGCATGCTGGGACGCTTAATTTTTGATTTAAATTGCGCGCTCATTGGAATTGTACCTGATAATACAGAAGGTCTGTTCGTTTGTATTGCTCGAAGTTACTCTAAAAGCTGTCAAATGTAGTTTTCAGTCAAATTCGAAGTCTTTCGGCGCGACATAAACGAATTTGACCGAAAACTAGATTTGACAGCTTTTAGAGTAATTCCGAGCAATACAAACGAACAGACCTAGATTGTTACAGGTAAGAGTGATGACGTCACTGACATTTTTTTTTAAAATGACAACCCCTACGTTTGAGTTGATATTTCAATAGTCCCCGTGACTATCAAAACGATGCTATAAAAATGTTAACTCCTTTCATAAGAAAATTTTTGACAAAATGAATGATGAAAACTGAAAAGCAGAGTTTCAACGTTCCTAAATCCATTTTAATTAAAAAGTAGATACATTTAGAACGTAAAACATTGTAAATGAATAAAATTATTTCAAAGTAAATGTTCAAAGTGTCCTTCATCAGCTTTTTCAGAATTTCCCAGTTGAAAATAATCTCAATAATCTCAATAAGAAAATTCATTGAGCAGTGAATCCAGATTTACATAAAAGTTACTACTATTAGCCTGATCAAGTAGTTGTAGGTGTCAAAAAGACGCTTGTCTTTGTGCGAAGAAGAAAGAATAGAAATTTTAATTATGCTTGGATGTGGCGATAAAACAAGGACGCAAGAGGAAGTATGTCAGTTTTTCCACCCAGAGGGAGCACCTTTTTCTCAATCAACTGTTAATAAAGTACAACAAAAATTTCGAGAATTTTGTTATATGAGACACCTATAAAGGAGTGAGCGTTTTGTAATAGATGAAGATATCCGCCTAAATATGTATGTTATTGGATTTGCAAGAAAATCCACATAGCTCTAGTCGTGCTGCTGTTGCCGATCACGAAGTTTATCAAAAGTCTGTAGTTAAGTATCTGAAGAAGCAAAAGTGGCAACCCTTACGAAATGAATCTAGTACAAGAATTAAATGAAGATGATCCCCATCGATAGAATTTTCCGAAACTGTGACAGAAATATTACATCATAATTCTACGATGATAAACAGAATATGATTTTCTGATGAAGCTATATTATATTTAAACGGAACTGTAAATAAGCAAAATTGTAGGTATTGGGCACAAAGTAATCCGCACTGTAACATAAAACACAATATCCCCAGAAACTTAACGTGTGGGCGAAATTGTTGCTGACAGCATTATAGAAATACAGACAGGGCCGCTGCATCTAGAATTTTTAGAAACCGAATTAGTTTCTGTTTTGGCTTCTATTTTTCCAAATCCAGATGATCCCCACATTCCCACCGATACACTGTGGTATCAACGGGACATTACATTACCACCTGAGAGAGAATAGTTAAAAAATGTGTTTTCCAATCGATGGATTGGAAGACGAGGCCCAGTGGAATGGCCTGCCTTTAAACTTTTTCTTTGGGGATTTGTTAAAAGTCAGATACGCAAAGAGAAGCCCAATAATTTAGAGCAATTGAAAGATCGAATTAGAACAAATTATTGTTGTAACTGCAGAGCTGTACAACCCGAAACTATTCGCAATGTTCTGCATAAATTTCAATCTTGACTGGCATATTGCCAAGAAGTTGGTGGCAGACATTTTGACATTTACTTTGAAATAAATTTATTCGTATACGATGTTTTATGTCCTAAATTTATCTATTTTTTAATTAAAATGCATTTAGGAACGTTGAAATTAAAACTCTGCTTTTCAGTTTTCATTATTCATTTTCTCAAAAATCTTCTTATGAAAGGGGTAAAAATTTTTGTAGCATCGTATTGATAGTCACGGGGGGGGGGGGTATTGAAATATCAATACAAACTTGAGGGTCGTCATTAAAAAAAAAAAAACCATCAGTGACCTCATCACTTTTACTGTAATACTCTGCATATACTCTGGAATGCCAAAGAACGCGCAATTTAAACCGAAAATTGACCTGTTTTTGGAATTTTCTTAAAAATCTTTACTTTTTATACTGATTTTTCCAAACTTTATACTCTCACTGTATGAATATCTGAGCCTTGGTAAATTAGAATGAATTCAAAATTTACCCTAAAATCATGTCACGCTTAAAAATTGTAATGCGACGTTTCGTAAATAAAGTAGTAAAACTCTACCATATGTATATTTTTACAATTGTTATGGGCATATCATAACATAAATTTGACCCACTGCAATTTCTTACACATGACGCAGTTATTATCTGGTAAAGAATCAATATTTTTTTAGGAAATTTATTAAAACTTTTTAGATCGACGAGAATGTCGATGCTACAGGGACAACAAAAATAATATTAATTCATGTACCTACTCATCATATAGGCAACACATAGTACTCTGTTGGTAAAAATGCAGTATTTTGTGTTAAACACAATAGAACCAGAATTAGATTTTTCTTCACTAATTTTGAAAGCAAGTAGGCTTGTTCGGGTTCTCGCCAGGGCAGTCCTAAAACCGCCCCAGAACTGCTGCACCAGGAGCACGCGCACAGCAAAAAAGCGTGCGATTTTTTGCTTATGCACATACTCATACTCCTGATGGATCTTGGACTGCCTTTGTGAGAACCCGAACAAGCTTAATGTGTAACAAGAACTTGTGCTTTTAGGTATAAAACATTCAAAATTGAAACTAAACTGATGATCAATAAATCAATAATTCTGTTATACTCAGTGACTTGTATCTTCTGTTCACCTCATGCGTGAAGTTACAATCGAGAAACTTTATAATGCACAGTAATCGGAATGGCTAAATAAAAAGATATTAAATAAATATTAATAAATTCCTGAAGTTAGTGGCAGGTAATAACATATTTCGATAATAAATGCAACATTTATAGGCATAAATTGCATGGAAATGGAGAGCGGCTGTCGTTAAAAATAATTACCACTACAAATTTCTGTGGATACTCGATATCGCAACGACGCGACGTTTTGCTCTCTACGATCCTGATAACAAACAGTAATCAGTAGGCTTCCTTGCTGTCGCATAATTTATTGATAATAGCAGATTGCTAACAGGCAAGCAAATTTGCGGGGTATCAGATTAGCATTAGTGCGTTAGAAGATTTGCATGTATAATCAGGACTTTCGTTATCAAATATACAGAATGTTATCGATTAAGGTGGCAATAATTAATCACGCGTGGAGGACATTAAAATATTGCAATTCAATGTAATTTATCTATGTATATCCTAAAGTTTTTCGTTTCTGAGATATAACCTCCTAAAGGCCAACTTGAAAAGTATATTTCCTTAAATATCTCTGGAACGGTTTAAGATAAAGGGTTGTTTCGCAGATCGAGAGTGGTACGTTATTATTTTAGTAAATAACTTTTTTATTGTCACTTTTTCAAAAAATCCAAATCAAAAACTGAAAAGTTCGAATAAAATAAAAAAGAAATGAACTGAGATCCATCTTAGTCAGATTTACCCTTTCTGAAATATTCGGGTCGAAAGATTACATTGCTTCAGAAGTTCGAAATTTGGTAAAAAAATCAAATATACCTTGACATTAGCTGCTATTTTACGTATCAATACACATTATAACGAGTGATCAATATCTTTTCTAATCAAGTGACCTATGGAAATAAAATCGTGTGTCTTTGATTAGTTCGTTAATGCCATTTGAATTATTTATATTGCATTCGCCAATAGCAAGGAAAAACTGGTTCATTGAAGGTGCGTAAAATGTTCGCCGTTCTTTTGTAAACACAAGTGAATTCTGCGTTTTAAATCGTTAATAACATTCGCTAGGATTACTGGATTGTTATTTAACTATTCGCAAACTAACAATAAACTTTTAGGAGCAAAAATTTCTGTTAATGCATTAAACTTGCTGACAGTTATAAGTAATTGAAATGGGAATGACATTTGAAAAAAATGAATTAATGAAAGACATACGATTTTCTTTCCGTAGGTCACTTGATTAGAAAAGATATTGATCACGTGTTGCAACTGTTGCGTAGTTTTTTCTCAATTTATGAATTATGAATTAGAAATGTACTCTAATAATGATATAACGGACATGATATTCATTCTTGGTGAAAGTAGAGGAAACTGTTTAGCGGCAGTAAGGCTTTACGCAAAACAATTTTCTACTAGGCACACTCCAAATCGGCATTGAACGGCTCCTCCAGCAATCAGGTAAGTTTTCAAAAAAATATCAAAGACAAAATTGTCTTTGTCATAAATCTTGGGCTTCTAAAGACTCATTTGAAAACGGACAGTGAAGACCGTAGTTAATACGCAAGTACTTGTTCTTGAAATATTTTTGTTTCGTGTCGAATATTCACAGTTTCAATAACGATGTATCGATTTCCGTGATACTGCTTCTCGTGATTTACGACGAAGACGTCTTAAATGCTAGGGTTGTTTTTGCTTTCGCCGAAATGCTGGACTAATTCAATGTGTTCATCAATCTGACCCGGTTCATTCGGGAAACCATTTTTGAAGGACCGGAATTAATTACATAGAAATATCGCTTTTAGATAAATAATTGGTAGCTAGGTAGATGAAATAGGCATGAAATATGTATGTACAAAGAATCTGTATGTTTAATTTTAATCGATATTTAGCATATATATACACCTACAGTTCATTTTTTATTTTATGCCGGATTGATATATCAAAAAACTTTTATATAGCTATCTCCTAATATTCGTGAAACAGCCTTGCGGTTTTTGTCATGTCATGTCATTTCGTCGTACATTTTCTTAACTCAGAGCTATACGATCGGCGTATAATAAAAAAATGAACTTTATATACGAGCCCTAACAACTAAATATTCGGACGAGAACTGATTTTATAAAAATTGTTCTTTAATTCATTCTGAATTCTGGATTTGGTGTGGGGGTTGAATGAGAATCCACATGCACTTAGGCCACAATTTGGGCCCATTGTACTACCCCCGTGTTCAGCAGTGTTTAACTGTCAGCGTTCCTCGAGCCATCCCACTCTTTCGATGAAGCCGAGAATGTCTGACGGAGGGGCACTGCGAATTCCAGCCATGTCAGGCCAGAAATCCCCTAACATGGAAACTCTGATTGAGGCAAGTGCTGGGCAATCACAAAGGATATGCTCAACCGTTTCTTCCTCTAGATTACAACCTCTACAGATTGGGCTGTCTGTTAGTCCTATGCGATGCATATGCTTGTTCAATTTGCAGTGGCCCGAGAGAGTATTCCTACGAATAAACGTAGTCTTTTCCTGGGTAGTTGCATACAGAATCGTGTCAGTTTAAGCGATGGGGCCGTTATAGCCTCTTTCGCTTGGCGACACTTGTTTAGCTTTGCCCATCTATCGGTATGTCGATTCTGAGATCTCTGTTTCAGTAAGGCATTGAACAGACTTGATGACGGCATTATGGCCGGTTCGGGGCCCCAAAAGAGTTGCCCGGCTCCCTGTCTAGCTAGTTCATCTGCCTGCTCATTGCCAAATGTTCCAGAGTGTCCTTTAACCCAAGTGAGTTGCAGGGTGTTATGTTTTGCCACTTGTTCTAATGTGCTGTGGCATTGGAATGTTATCCCTAAGGATATTTTGTTGCTGTTTAGAGCCAATAATGTCGCTCTGCTGTCGCTAGCTATTCTAATGATTTTGTTCTGAATGTCTCGATCCAGAATTGCTCTTGCACCTTCTGTGATGGCAACTAGTTCTGCTTGAAAAACAGTTGTCAGTTGGCTGAGTGCTATGCTTATATGAAGGTCTAGGTCATCGGAGAAAATTCCTGCGCCTGTTCCTTTTAAGATCTTAGATCCATTAGTGAAGATGGATATATCGGGTTTGGGTGCATCGTCAGTATTCAAGAGAACGCTGAAGTGCTTCCTGAATATATATGTAGGTGGGAGGTAGTCAACTGTCGCCCCAAAAAGAGGAGTCTCTTGTAGAGCCTCCTCCAGAATGAGGTGGTGCCTACCTCCAATACTTTTGTTATTATTATTCCACACCTTTTTTGCCCGCAGCCTCAGGGCTGATCCCAGTGCCATCTCCTCCACATATATATCCAGTGGAGGGAGACCAAGGATGGCCTCTAAGGCGGCGGTAGGGGTGGATTTCAACGCGCCGGTAGCATTCAGACATGCAAGTCTTTGTACGTGCGAAAGCTCCGATGCTGTTGTCGATAGTCTGGTTCTGGGCCACCAGACCAGCGCTCCGTAGCAGAGCATGGGCCTTATAACGGCGGTGTACAGCCATAGGGCGGCTTTTGGTGATGGTTCCCAAAGTCCGCCCATCGCACGGCGACACTGCCAAAAGGCGACGCACGCTTTTGCCACTTTTACATTAACATGTTTACCCTAATTCAGTTTCCGGTCAAAAATGACTCCCAGATATTTGACTTCATCTGAAAAGGTTAGTTCCGTTTGGAAAAGTTTAGGGACTCTACGGATCTCGACTTTTCTCTTTTTTGTGAACAGAATCATTTCCGTCTTTGAGGGATTAATTGTCAAAGAGTGTTCTGCGCACCAGTTTTCAGTCAATTTGAGTGCTGTTTGCATTAGGTTGCACAGCACTTGTTCATATTTCCCATTAAGCAGAATAGTTATATCATCTGCATATCCTACTGTGTAGAAGCCTGCTCCATTAAGTTGACGGAGGAGGCTGCCCACTACTATGTTCCATAGTAGGGGTGATAAGACGCCACCCTGAGGGCAGCCTCTGCTTACCGTTCCCCTAAGAGACACGTTTCCAACAGTAATATGTACAGCTCTACATTTCAAGAGCTGTAGAATCCATTCTCTAAGAATGTGGTTTACTTCATGTTCACGTAGTGCTTGTTCGACACTGTTGAAGGTGGTTTTGTCAAACGCACCTTCTATGTCTATAAAAACTCCTAAGGTGAACATTTTGTTGTTTATGGCTTTTTCTATCCGCCCGGTTACAGAATGTAGGGCGGATTCTGTAGATTTGCCTGCTAAGTAGGCATGTTGGTTGTAGTGTAGAGGTTTGTTGACTATAACTTCCTCTCTCATGAGCCTGTCGCATAGTCTCTCCAAAGTCTTCAAAAAGAAGGATGTGAGACTAATTGGGCGATAGGATTTTGCGAGAGAGTAGTCTTTTCGTCCTGGTTTTGGTATAAATACCACTTTTATTTCCCTCCAGTTCTTAGGGATGTATCTCCAAGCGATACACCCTTTAAGAATACGTATCAGGTAGGGTAGAATTGTTTCCAGTCCCCATTGGAGGAGGACGGGAAAAACGCCGTCCAAACCTGGCGATTTGAAGGGGTGAAAGGTTTTAATTGCCCAGATTGTTCTTTCTTTCTCCACTACTCGTTCGGCAAACTCCCAATCCTCTTCCGTTAGGAGTGTATCGGGAGCCTCCATCCATGCAGGTACGGGATTGATATTGCAACCTGGGAAATGTGTGTCCATCAGTACCTTTGCTGTTTCCTCAACGTTGGTGGTAAAAGAACCATCCTCACGTTTTAGACTAGCTGGTTGCTGATGTGGGTCTTTGGCTAGTATTTTGTTGAGACGATCAGAATCTCTGGTAGTCTCAATTTTGTTGCAGAAGGATCTCCATGTCTCCCTCTGTCTTTCCCTAATTTTCTTTTTATACAGTCTTTGGTGGCGTTTATATGCGGCCCAGTCGTCTGTATTTCTAGTGTTTTTTGCTTTATTGAACAGTTTGCCCAAGGTAAGTTTCAGTTTATTAAGCTGTCTGCACCACCATATGGTGGGCTGGCGTGCCTGGACTGTTTTTACCGGACATGCCTGTTCATAGGATTTTTTAATAGAGTCTTCAAGAAGGTCAACTTCTCTTTGCAGCTCTACTATTGTTTGAATTCTTCCGGAGACAGGATGAGTCCGAAGTCTGTCCTCCAGGCACTTCAGATAAAGCGCTCTGTCGGTAGATCTCGGATTTCTGTACTCCTTAGGAATAGCTTCGCAGGTATTAATTTTGAAGCTAATCATTCTATGGTCTGACATGGTAATTTCTTGTGAGACCTTCCAGTTTTCTATATAGTTGAAAATACCGGGGGAGGCCAAAGTAATATCAATTACTGTCTGGCATCGGGAACTTACAAAAGTAGGTTCGCTACCCCTATTAAGTATCTCCATGGTTGTACCGGAAAGATATTCCAGTAGTGATCTTCCACGTGGGTTGATATTGGCACTACCCCATACAGTGTGGTGTGCATTTGAGTCGCATCCAAGTCACATCTTTAATTCATAAGAACATGTTTAAAATTTTTAATATAAAAAAATAAACAAAAAGACATTAAGAGTAACTAATAATTTATTCAAAACAAGTTTTATTTGAATATTAAAAATAGAAAGCAGATTTTTAAAGAAAAAGTATAAGTTATGCCGACAATTTGATATTCGGACGAATCTAACATTTAATAAATTAATACGGGTTACATCACTTTTCGCTTTTATTGCACTCTGGATTCTTTCTGGCATAATGTCCACTAAGGATTCATAATATTGCGGGGTGAAAGAAAACCACATTTAACCTTTAGTTCGAGAATTGTTCGTTTGGGACTTTTTCGCAAGATCTTTTTCATGTCATGTTGCAGGGTTTCGTTGACTTTTAAGTTGGGGCTATTTGAGGGCCAAGCCAACACTAATATCATTATCCCAAAACGATCTTTTTGTAGATTTGACCGCGTAACATGAAGCCTCGTCCTGTTGAAAAATGAAATTTTCTATTCCGAACTGTAACCTTGCAATCTGCATTTAAACTACCTTAATATTTTTCTGCGTTCATGATACCATCAATAAACTTCAGTTTGCCTTAACCGTTGCTGTACATGCATCCCTAAATCATAACCCCTTGCGGGATTTCATGGTTCGTTAAAACAGTTTTTACAGAAAGCCTCGAATTTTGTTCTGATCACTCTCTTCGAACAATCACCAATACAGACATCAAACCCTAATTCATCACTAAAAATTATTTGGCTTCACACTTCTTCGTCCATGTAATTTAAGATTTTGCCCAGTCGAGACGTTTTTCTTTTGTGCTTTGGTAAGCAGTGGTTTTTGTTTCGGCTTTTTAAAAATAAAAAGTATTAAAATTTAGATTCTCAAATTTAAATGAGTACTGAGTGCAATAAATAACATTTACTTTATAAAAACCGTAGCCGAAATTGCGTAACCATTGTTGGCAACATTCCCTAGATACAATTAGACCAGTTTCTTCATTCCGTTGGGACTGAATTTCTTTCAAAATACCCTATCTTTGCCGTTTGCAAATTTTAATGAGAATTCTTCGTTGTCCAGTGCTTGGTTTTCCGAGACTTTTGCTGCGAATATAAATTAATGTTTGCAGTGTTTACACATTCTTTATATTACTTCGCCAATTGTCAATTTCGATAAGTTAAATTCATTCGCAATTTTTTTTATGGTTTTATCCATGGCATATTTTCGAATTATAATTTCACGTACCCACTTTTTTATGAGTTGGTACGCCATATTTTTCATAAACAATTTGTTCTTAGTATCAAAATCAACAATTAACTTGTGTTGATAACGTTTTTGTTTTAAAGATTTTCTTGTTTTTAAAGCGTAAAAAGGTAACTCGTGTCTAAATAAAAACCTGGTCAAGTAGGCTGCATTTAGTAATTCTGCTATGTAAATGCAATGGAAAAATTCTCGATCACAACCCACTTGACCAGGTTTTTATTTAGACGCTCGTTAGATATCTGAACAATTAATTGCCAGCAAATTTAATGAATCAATCAAATTAATTGTATTAAGTAGATACAATAAATTCAATTGAAAAAATAATAGACGAAATATTAATTAAGAAGTAGGTATATGTCTTACAATACAATATTTTTTTAAATAATTATAACCAGAAAAATTAACAGATATTTTTAAAATAACTGTCTGTCCTAATATTTAGTTGTTAGGGCTCGTATACCACTTAAATAGTGGTATAATAATGTGAAGTAAATGTTATTAAGATGAAATAATTGTTGTATGATTAAATGTTAAAGTTAAATCACAATGTCACAGTTTTTGTGTACTTAAAACTCTGCCTGTATAATTTTGCAATGGCTCAGTGAGCATCGAATATCGGAGAGGAAAACAATGGTAATTGTATCGTTGACAATGCAATTTATTGGTGCTTATTGTGTTATTTACACGTACGTTGTTTCACGTTTAATTTTACAGCTTATTCAATGTGTCGAACGAATTAGTATCGCACATGGAAATAATAAAAAAAAAATAAAGCCGAGTAGTCATTTTTACAAAGCGTATAGATATGTGTATCTAGTTAGCCTAGGCTGTTTCTTTTGAATAAAATAAATTCGTGTTACCAAACAATGACGCTGAAATGAAATGAAATGTCGCTGTGAAATTTTACGTACTAATTTAAAAATTTGAAAGAAAGCAATTCGACCGGAATTGTAAAAATTGATAAATTGGAGTGTCGAGCAAACATAAAGTACTATCGCGGCCTTAAAATTTCGCACGATTTTTATCAAGTAGCCAGAATTTCTCTAAATTATAGTTTTGTAGAACAGGCACTTTCCTCAATTTTGACACCAAAGACATTTAACCAAAAGTCAGATTGTTTGGTTATATTTTAAGAACAGCAAAATAATAAAGTGTTAGAACTGAAATAACAGAATAAAAGTAGCAACTAACCATCTCCTAATTTTGCGATTGCAAAACCCTTCTCTCCTTCAGAAACTACGCGCTTTGGCATTGTGTTGCTAACTACAACTTTAGCATTACATTTGAAATCTGACGTTTGAAATGATTATTTTTGACGAGTCGTCAAAGAAAGCCATATTTACAGCGGAAAATCGAATCGTGCGAAATTATAAGGCCGCGATAGTACCTGTACTTGAAGGAGTTAAGGCGTAAGCAGATTTATAAAAGTATGCTTAAAACACTTGGTGATCGATGCCCTTCATAGGCGACCGTGAAAAATTGAATTGCGACGTTCAAAAGAGGAAAACTTTCCGTTGAAGATGAGAAGAGACCATTAAGACGGATTTCGGTGTCTACCTCCGAAAATATTGAGACAGTTCATGACATGATATTATCAGACTGTCGATTTGGGCTGAAACATATAGCTAAGATACTAGAGATTTCGTATGAACATGTCCATCACATACACTGCTCAACAGTTGAAATGAATAATTATAATTGTACTGTAAAGTACGTTTCAAATTGTTATTAAATGGTTTGCATTGTATACTGTCTCTCAATACTGTTTTATAGCGAATATTTTATGCAAGTTTTTTCATTGATTTGTGCTGTTATCGCTTTAATAAGAAAAGGTAGGAATATGGCTCCAACATGTTAGCAAGTTAGTGAAACAGAATTGCATACATCGAAGTCAGTACTATTATTTTTAACATTTTTGTTTGTTACCATAGAAATTATGCCTCTACGACGTTTAGAAACTCGAGCAAGTAGTGCGTTGGATCGGCGAAGATTTGCCACGAAGAAGAAGTTGTTAAGCGGCTGAATGTGTCGCAAAGTGTTGTAAGTCGAGCATAGAATCGCTATTTAGCAAATATATCTCCACCCATGGTAGAAGTCGAGAACGAACCACAACTCATGCTCAAGACCGTTTGATAGTCCTGAGTGTAACAAGAAATCTAACATTCACGGCTTCAAGAATTAATATCTTCTTCAGGCAAACTACTGGAAGAATGATTTCTTGTCAAACTGTCAAAAGAAGGTTGCGTGCACAAAGTTGGAGGCATTGCCTCTTTACCCACGAATCGAGATTTCATTTGTACACGTGTGATGGTCGAACATTGGTATGGAGAGAAAGAGGATAACGATACAATGAAAATATACCTGCTGGTTTTAATTAATGAAACAATGACTGCCACAAGATATCGCGACAGTGTTGTAGAGCCGCTAATAATGCCATTTGCTGCTGCAATAGGTGAAGGATTTGTTTTTGGTGATGATAATGCACGTTCTCACCGTGCAAGAATTGTAAATGATCGGATAGAACATATTGAAATTGCTAGAATGGAGTGGCCATCCTGCGCATTAGACATGAATTGCATTGAGCCTGTTTGAGCCGAGACGTCTAGGCAATTTAACCAGCTCAAACAGACTCCCCACGCCTTCATCAATTTATAGGGCGTTGCAAGCAATTTGGGAAGTTATACCTCAGAACTTTATCAACAATTTGATTATGAGTCTTCCCAATAGAGTAACAGCATTAAGGTGAACCGGGGGTGGGCCTACACGGACTATTATCTTCCCTCGATTGACAAAAAAAAGTCTAAAATACATACTTTTTTGTGCAACGAAGAGGTAATAGAGGTTATAGAGGAGCTGATTTGCAGAGCAAGGATAAACTTTGTTTTGAAAGGATTGGAGGCGTTGCGTTGTAGGCTTGCTGTAATAAGTGCGTCAATTTAAGAGGTGACTACAGGTTTGTTCGTACAGCAGCTTCCGAAACTGTCAGAAGAAGCATGCGCTGATCTAAGTTTTACATTTAATGCAGCTCTTGAAAGCGGTGATTAATTCGGTGGGCGAATATAGTTGACAGTTTCAAACTAGTCAGAAATGCTGTGCAAACAGACCTTACGTTTAAAATTAAATATTTCGAGTTCCAGGTTTTAGTTGCTTCAATAAAGGGCTAAGAATATATCAATACCTCCTCGTACATCTAATGTACGAGCCCCGTCTCAGTGAAGTTGGCCCAACTATGTATTCAAAATGTGGAAACTGAATATAATGTTACAATAAGAAAAAACTGCTTCAAGATATATAGTTTTTAATCCATCCACATGTGTTTAAAAGTATTTCTTAAAAATATTCTCATATATTTTTGCTTAGATACAATAACTAGTCTCAGGATACAGAGAATGCAAAATTCCTGTATTCGCTTTATCTATGGTTTGAGGAGGAGAGATCATGTGTCACTTAAAATAAAAGACCCTAATTGGCTTAATATGACCAACAGAAGATTACTCCATATGACATGTTTAATTCACAAAGTGTATATTACCTCGTCTCCGTCTTATCTTGTTTCATTGCTAACCCCTAGATTTCTACTCCACGAAAGGCATTTACGACGCACGAGTGGGTTGCATATTCCATCCCATCGAACTTCACTTTTTGAAAGATCATTTTTTTTTTGGTCAGTAAAAATGTATAATACATTGTCACATGAGATTAGGTCTTTGTCACTTGCGTCTTTCAAAAAGAAATATCGGGATCAGCTCTTTTCAATGCAGCGATGACCGTACATTCACATTCATTTTCATTCTCATTTATATTCATTCATTTTTAGTACATTCATTCATTTTTAGTACATTTATTCATTTTTAGCACATACAATAGTACAATAGTATATATACATATATATCGAAATATTATAATATTTACTAATTTTGTCATAGCTTTGTAGTTGGTTGAGTGGAAGAGCAGCTTAGCTGAACTCCGCCAAGTAAATAAAGGCATTTATTATTATTATTATTATTATACTTTCAGAAAGCTGCGCTCTTAGCCAGCAAGAACCGTGCCAGAGTTATGTGCTCGGTTTCAACAAATTTGGGATAATTTTCCACCTGATGAATGCTAGACTTTAGTTAACACAATGTCCAAATGTATCGAAGCGATATTAAGTCGAAAAGGCAACGTAACGCAATGATAGCTTTATCTTTAATTTTCGTCGATTTTTTATTTTTTTTATTTATTATTTTTATTTTTATATTAGATGTACCTTCGTGTTCCTATTTTTATTAGTTAGAATTTAGTTTTGTGTGTTAAAAGTTATAAACAATTCCCATATCATCACAATATTGTATTGATTTTCATAAGTTTTCCTTCTACAAGAAAAATTTTCTGAAAAAAAATTTGTTAGTTGGGCCAACTTCACTGAGACGGGGCTCATATATGAGAGAAAATGTTTTTTAATGAACTATTGTTTATATTTAAAATCTTTGTTATGAAACCTGTAACGCGCCCACTAAAGCCCTTGTTTATTTACTTTTACTTACAAGTAAACACCTGTACAAAATTGTACAAACAAACACAAATTAAAATTTATTGCCAATTTAAATAACGGTCCCGTGGAATTCCGAAAAGTCGCACAGCTGGTTAATAATACTATCTGCCCTACGGGTACACTACCTGCTACCGGCTACTGACTACTGCGCCCGTCTAAAGGTTATCTTACGGGCCTATATTCTGTACAGTTGAACGACCCTTCGGAGAATTCGCTATAATTAATAATACTGTCAGTAGGAATCTGCGTTGGATAACCCGGTTCTTCTTGGTGCATACAGTAAAACTCTTGAATGAACATAGGAGCGGATTACATTAATAAAACGCACGAAATTAGCTCTAATTAATTATTTATTAAAAAAAAAAATGGGAAAAACTCCTGATATCAGCCTCTGTGGGGTCTGATATCGTGAGCGGAAAACCCTTGCGTTTGAAATCAATACAACTAAATAAAAATTACGATTTTCAGGAAGTACAGTACAACTCGCTTAACACATTTCACTTTCGAATATCGGCGCGATCTACTTTCTTTCGATTCACACCGTTGGTGGTTTGACGTCTAACTATTCAAGTGCACAAGCTGACATTTTTAAAGTATTTGTTGCCTGACTGAAAGGCCCCAGACTACAGCGAAGGTTTCAACTTGCAATGTAATTCGATATCTTTAACCACATGGAACGTTTATCAGCAATTTTAACGCGACAAAATGTATACAAAAATTTAAGAAACCAATTTAAAACGTCAAATAGATTTGTTTTATGACGTCTGTGCAACTATAGTGCTTCGGATGTCGCCAGTTTCGAGACAGAACAGACAAGCGAGAAATGCTTCAACATGCCCGTAATTTGATATCTTTCTATATCTGACATGTATCGAAATTTAGAAAGCACTAAGCTACATGTTACGATGATTTGTTTATGCGTGTGTTTGTGTGGCCCAAAGTCACTCGAGCCGGGACGACGCGTCGCCCTGGATCGCTGGCTTATCGCTGGCTTATCGCTTGCAAAAAAAATACCAAAAATACGGACATGTGTTTGTTATTTCAAAACTAAGCATGTAATACTTAATTTTGTTTTGAAAGAAATTTAACAAACATTTCAAACCTGTTAGATATTTTTTTAAAATTTGTGTGACAGTCCTCTTAAATTATTGTTAATTTAATTTCATTAAGGGCCAATAGTACAATCCCAGATTAATTTTAAGCCAAAACTTAAAACCTTAACAACAACTGTTGAAATAATCTTTCTTATGGGTTTAAGCTTCAGCTTAAATTTAAATTGGCAACCTATGTATTTAGGCTGGGTTTCTCAGTCCTAGTTTAACTTTAAACTCCTGTTTATTTCAATAGGAACAATTGTTTTTATAATTGCTACCATGGGAATCAAGTTAAACTAGAACTGGGAAACCAACAATTGTTCCTATGGAAATAAACAGGAGTTTAAAGTTAAATTAGGACTGAGAAACCCAGCCTTAGACCCGGTATTTCAATGCAGGTTTAAACCTTTAGTAAATTAAACCGGTTTTGTTTTTAACCCAAAAGTTAAACTGTAGTGGGTATTTCAATCGGTTTATCTTAAATTAGCTTTACTCAAGTGTTTGCTGATAGTTCTACTACTGTTTCCTTAGAATTTTTAGCACGACTGCGTTCATTATTCATTATTATTACCTAATATGTTTTCACAGTACAACCGCAGACAATTTATCACCAACTGTCACTATATTTACTGTCATAACAGCGAAACACGTGTGCCGTGTACCTATTTGTAGGATACTGCGCAAACATTCGCGCACAAAACAGGTTTAAACTTTAAACCTGGTCGGGTGGGGGTTTAAACCATTCGAATGAAGTTAAACTGGCATAGTACATTGAAATACACTTTAACCAGCGTAAGAAAGTTTAACCTAAAATTTTTGGTTTAAACCTGCATTGAGATACCGGGCCTTAGTGTTTAAATTTAAAATACCTTATTAAAAATAAGTTACTAGGAATAAACGTATGTTCGCATCTCATGCCATCGCCTAATTGCATTTGCGCTTTGACTTGCATTGCCTTGAATTTTCCTTTTGTATTAATATACATTGTTCATTTCGCTCGTACACATAGCAAAGGCTAATTTAAATTTTGTAACACGGTATGTGAAAATTTCATCTGCCTTGGCTTTAAATAAAGAACACTTACTCAAAGTTGAAATATTAATATTAAAATATTCAGATTATGAAGAAAGAAAACAATACGAACACTCTAGCAGCACAAAGTTGAATACGTGATATAGGACAGCGATAATTTACATGAAGTTATCAAGAATATATTAAACGACCAGCACTGAAGTTTTGGATTACAAGAGCGCTCTCCGAGAGAAAAACTAATCTAGTTTTCGATTAAGTTGCATTGTTTCAGGAATGAGTTTATTTTTATTCATAGGGAATTATGCAAATGTTCGACTGTTTTTATTCGCGAAAGTTTGAAGCGTATGAAATGTTCATGTAAATGTATTAATAAAAAAATCTCTTGTCAATCTTTTTTAATTATTTTTATTTGACATTTGAAATTAATTACACTCAGTACTCATGTATGACTATTACCTACATATACATATTTTTTAATAAAAAATACGAAATGATTTTGATGCATTCTTGAAAATGAATTTTGTCCTTGTTATTTACAGTTCTTTGAACATTCGAGTTTTCATTCTCTGCCTAAGTTTTATTAAAGCTGCTCTATAAGTACGCTCTATATATACAGATAAACTTCATTGAACTTATTTGAAACAGGTTTCGTTATCCATGACAAGACGAACGTTGTATTACAGCAAATTTTCTTATCAAATATGAGATTCAATATTCCGTTTTCATCTTCTCATGCTTTTGAGTGTACCTGGGGGCATCTTGTTATTTTATAATCTTTAGACCTTAACTTTTGCCTTTTGCTTTCTTGAAGAACTTCAAACTTCATTATGGTAGTAAAGTAATAATTAATGTTTATTATTATTTTAAATTAAAACGTTCCCTGTTGCCCAAGAATTTTACATATTAATATTTTTTCAGGACTAAAGATGATTATTATTAGAATAACAATTTATTATAAATAATACTTAAACCGACTGTGTACTGTAAATATATTTTTACCTATGTAATAAAGAACTACGTTCATTATTAAAATTATAATCCTTTTTAAAGTAATTTTCTTAGTTTGCAAAGCAACTTTTATAGAAAAATCGATTTCTGTAGCATTATTTTTGGATTAGCGAGAATGGTGTTACGAGGTCGTAAAGCTGAATTATTCTGTTAGTCCATCCAATCAAGGGGTAAAACAAGAAGCCCTACAATGTTTATTTTATTAAGATCCCTTTCCCCAATCTGCGCACGCCTCTTTATGACAGAACTACAGCAGACCACAATCTACCAGATTACGACAAAAAAGCATGCACGTACGCATCCACTCTCACACTCACCAACGAACGTCACACGTCCTCTTGAGCGAAATCAGCAATTCGAGACTCGAATTTGAATTAGTTTCAGATTGGATAATTTAATGGCAAGTTATTGCTTTCTTCTTTTTATCAGAAGATTGACGACGGTTCTGCCGAAAGAAATATTAATAGGACATGGAGCAAATTAATGAAAGATCAACAAAAGATACCTCAATGTTAGTTCTAAAGCTAAAGTATCGTATAATTAATTAAATTCAGTAAGGGTAAATTTCATAATGGAACTTAAAGGAAACTTTAAAATTAATGGTCACATTCTGATGTATTAACAAATGTGTTTTGACATCTGCAAGTGACTTTAAATTTAAAGTATCTTTTAAATTCCATTATGAAACCGGCCCTCAGTGTTTTAAACTAATCATGTAAGTCTATTCTTACGATAGTATTTCGTGATTATTGATTAAGTTGCGCATTGTTTTATTAAAGGTAGTTACAAATTCAATTTATTTTGCACAGTGAGACAGCTCATCCAGAGAAACAAATTTGCTGGAAGAAGTAACGAATGAAAGTCCTCATTGTTTCTGCAGTAGCATTGACTACTTTTTAAAGTGACGGAATTACCTGTCGTAAATTATTGTTGGCGTCAATGTAAGTCTTTCTTTTTTGGACATCTTTGAAAACGTAATTGATTTAAATATCCTGAGACGCTGACAAACCTATTTTTGTAAAATGTCATTGCCATCTAGCTTTCCCAATGATTCCAAAAGTGTCGACACGAGCGCCAGATAGTATTGGAATTGTACGAGAATGTTCGCGAAAAAGGCACTTCTATAGAAACAGAATTGAGCGTGAGATATAATCAGATTCTACCGAGTGACTTTTAATGATTGAAGCAAATTAGTATGTTGGGAACACTGAGGAATTGGCATTACTTGAAAGTTCGTTAATTTTGCGGGAATGCGTAGCTATAGGTTAAAGTTGATGTTTACATTGATGATGAAAACTGTTTAACAGATTATTATTATTATTCAAGACCTGGAAATGTTAGCCCCTTTTGCGTAAGCAGCACCGAATCCTTTGAGATAAGTTATTGAAGACATTATTAACGTTTTAGGTTGTCTGATATTTGCAATTGCCTCTTCAATTGCCAGCTGCACAATTCATCCAAATTGTTTAATACGTATTCTGAACATCACATTATTGAAATGAGGAAATAAGAAGTTCAAATTTAATTGAATATTAGAGCAAATCATCAAGCCCCATTTGCGTAAGCAGTACCGAATCTTTTGAGATATGTTATTGAAGACATTATTAACGTTTTAGGTTGTCCGATATTTGCAGTTGCCTGCTGCAATTCTTCCAAATTGTTTAATACGTATTCTGAATACCAAATTATTGAAATAAGGAAGTCAGAAGTCCGGATTTAATTGAATATTAGAGCAATTAGGCCACCAACTAGCACTGATTAAACATCCTGGGAAAAACTCCTCTAAATAATTTATTGTGGTTCGTGCTGTGTGAGCAGTGGCGGAATCTTGTTGAAAGTAGCCATTTGCTAATTCAGTGTCGTCTAACTGGTTTATAAATGTATCCAATATAAGTCTCTGATATCTATAGGGGTTGTTTCCCGGAAGAGTATTGGTCCAATAATTCTCCAAGACATTGCCACCCAAACACCAATTTTAAGTGGATGTAGTGCCTTTACATCAATCACATTAAAGGGTTATGTTCCGACCAAGTCCTGAAATTTTGTGAATTGATAAACCCAGAGAGATGAAACCAGGCTTTATCAGCAAAGAAAGTTGTATCTTGTTGGTCACTATTATTTAGCAGATTATTGTTATACCACTGACAAAACTGAATTTATTGAAGAAAATCGAGTGGGTGAAGTTGTCGAACCATTGAAAATTTGTATGATTAGAAATGAAGGTGTTTTTTCAAGATCTTCCGAGTGGATTCGTATAGGAAACATGAGGATTCTGTTATGCAGTATCATTAACATTTTGTACAATATCGAGTGTTATTATAGTGGGGCGATCAGTGAATTTTCCTTTTTTTACATTACCGGTTTGCAAGAAACGTTCATTTATTAACCGATTTTGAACTGAACTGACTTTAAAGTGAATAGAGAGACTCATAAAAGGAATGATGTTTTGGAACTAAAATTAACATACGGTGTATAAAGTATGGTGGGCGGGAGGGGAAATTCAATCACTTCCTTATCACTGCTCGCCAACTGAATAACTAAATGGAATGCAATCAATGATTTTTAAGTGAATTTGAATCGATTCGTGTTCGTTGTAAATGGAGGACGGCTATTCTAAAACAGTGTTGTAAAAAAAGACGAGACTCAATTTGTTGTTCAGGGTATATTTCAATGAAATCGTCATAGGCATGCTGCTGTGAATAAATTCAATTACTATTGGGCTGATTCAGCAGAACATATCAGTAACAGTTCCTGATCCAACAGTTGAGACTGAACACTTATTTCTGCTGAATGAAGTTCACTCATCGTAACATGTTCCAGTCAGGTAGCGGAGAAGTTACGCTACAAAAAATGGCGAACCCTCCAACTCATCAACCTCATGAGGTCGCATTCAGCAGAAATTTGTTCAACAGTTACACAACTTTCGGGTCTGCTGAATGTGCCCATTTTCATTTTGTACTCCGCTTCGAAAATAAGCCATTACTAAAAATGTATTTTATTCTGTGCTCAAAACCATTTTGGTAATAAATTGTGATAATTAAATATCTTATTTATTTGGTTTTCTTGATTCGACAATAAACGAATTTATTTGAGTTTGACAATCTAGTGCACTAACCTAAATCTATATTTTGAATTTGAAAATCCAGCACACCAACATAAAAATTGAAAAGTGTTGCCAATCTAATAAAATAAGTCTCAATCATTAAAAGTCACTCGGTATTTAGAGAACGAAGTACACTAGTTAATAGTTATTCGTGCAACAAGAAATAATAGAAGCGTTGCTTGACAGAAAAGTGATGCAGCTTGTTATTTAATGTGTTAAGCGGATGTGGACAAATGAACTATTTAAATTATTCCTTCGAACTCCGAATTCGTAACAATATCTTCTGTTTCAACCAAATCATCGGAGTTAATCATTAGTTATACTTAATCAACGTTGGAGAACACGACCCCTAATCTATCAAATGATAAAAAAGTAGATTACTCAAACAGTTTCCATCAATAAGGTGGCTGCAATTATTCAGCTAGTACTCTTTGTAAACTGAGAAACGATGTTATTTTTATATTTAATCAAAGTCGTAGTATTCATTGCTTACAAAATTTTTAATCAAAACTTCATGATAAGATTTTAAAAGCATTTACTGAATGTATAATTTGAAAGCGCGCGTTCAGCTTAAGAAGCAAGATATTTTTTCTTTGTCTTCTACTCATTACTGTTTTCGTTTACAATTAGCTGTATGTTCATTGTGTAATAATAGATTTGCGTGACTAATTTCCTTCTTGGCCTTCAAAAAAAAAAAAAAAATGGTTTCATTTGTAACGCATGACACCTCTCGCAAACACGCACTCTGATTAATGGATGCATTAATCTTAATTTGAAACAGAATAAAATGTAATAATTCTTCCGTCGTAAATAGAAAATTACGTTGGTTTGCGAGAAGGATATTTTTCTTTGGATTAGTATTTTGATTTATTAATTATCATATTTTTAAGCCATGCCGACAAGTTGTAGACAGATTGAAGTACACAGAAATCATGGAAACTTTATGAGTATGAGAGCAAATAGTGCAGATAATTGAAAATTGAAATTTATGAAAGACGATTGCGATTAGCATTAGGTTCTAAACACGGGAAATACCACGCTTCTGAACGGATTTAGAAAGCATAAAGCTGTTAGTCCATACTACCATGGAGCGCTAGTTACAGCGCTGATCTGCAATTTTATAGTTTGTCGACTTTAATGTGCCTAGTCGTGATTATTATTTTCTTATTGTATGTATTGAAATTTTTTACTCGTTAAAGAAGAAACCAAGCCAGTAATTTTTCTAAAAAATAAATCTAAATAATACGTGTTTAAAATTCCGCATATTACTTGATAAATGACCGAATTGTAATACTCGGCATGTTATTTTTTAAAAGCAAAATGTACTGTGCTGTAATTAGTCAAAAAATACGATGAATTAAGATTTTAAAGTCGATGTTATAAGAAAATTTTGGAAAATATCTTGTTGTCGTGCGGACAAATTCAATTACTAAAAGTTGTTTTGTTTATTTTCATTTATCTTTATACAGGGTGATTCAAAATAGTCTCCCGATATTTTCAGGGTGAATAGAACATCAAAAAAGAAGGTCACCTTTTTATATACATTTTTTTTTCAAACGTGAATAATAAGGTAGTTATAATCCCCTGAAAGAGGGGTGAAACGTATTGTTTTTTGGCAATATTTTCTGGATCATTTAAGTTGTCAAACTAATATGTAATACTTAGACATAAGGCACCTAACTGGGCATTTACATCGTATCTGTCAGATCCTTCCTCCTTTTTAAGGGGTAGTTTGAGGGGGTGACCTTCAGTACTTAATAGTAACGAAATGCAATAGGTGTATATATGTATAGTATGTTAACTTTTAAACCTCAATTACTCGAAAACGATTCGGTTTATCGAAATGCAACAAGAAAGCCGTTTTGTGCTAAATAATCTAAAGAACATTTTCTCCACACATTTTTGATGAAATGCGTAAAAAATAAAAAATTATGGACAAAATACTGAAAAATTACTTCCTAAAACTACCCTTTAAAAAGGAGGGAGGATCTAACAAATACATTGTAGATATATGCAGTTAGGTGCCCTATATCTGAGATTAACATATTACAGTCTTTTTCTATTGCTTTTCCCCTTTTGTCAAATGTATTTCCGAATTTGTCAAATGACTTTCAAAGTATAGTAGGCCTGCGGATTGGAAAGTCATTTGACAAATTCGGAAACATAATTGACAAAAGGGGAAAACCAAAAGAAAAAGACTGTAGTTTGATAACTTAAAGGTTATAGAAAGTATTATCAATAAAACAATGTTTTTCACCCCTCTTTCAGGGCTTATAACTCCCTTATCATTCACTTTAGGAAAAAGAAAATTATATAAAAAGGTAACTTTATTTTATGATTTTTTGTTCACCCTGAAAATATCGGGAAACAATTTTGAATCACTGTGTATAATAGTTTCTTCGTAGGGAAGACGTCACGCCTCCGCAGGGGGAGGCCTCCTTCATCTCGTTTACGTCCCTGTACCGCTTTTTGTTTGCCACATTATCTATTTTCTCACTTTTAAACAATTACCTGTATACTATTGACACATTATGGCATTTTTTGCGCGTTGTAGAACAGAATGTTTAGTTAAATAAAATGCAATAGCAACAATTTAAATAAAAGTTAATAATTGACAGAAAACCCTTATTTATGACTGGCTTTCAGCTGTTTATCTGAAAATTAAGCAACTTCCTTTGCATGGTAAGAGAGTAATGACGTAATGAGATGTAATACACAGTTAATTAGGTGGCTTCTTAGAGATGAGCCTTAATACAAGAGAGCGCTGCACGTTATTTTATCATGTGTACATTAATGTGATTTATAGTTGAATTACGCTTTACAAACATGAATTATGTTTACCTGTTGCGTTTCAAACATTTTAGTTACATTGACGTACGAATATTTATGCTGTAAAGTTTAACAGTTTTTAGGATTGCAGGATAGCATTTAACTGGATTGAATGGTCCAGTCTCTACAGACATTTTTTTTTAATGTGAAGAAATCCAGTATCGGGAATTCATTTAGGCACTGCTTAATTTGATTTTCCTTATTTTGCTGACAATAGAAAATGTTTTTAGTTTATAAAGTAAGCTTTTACAAAAACATAATTTTGAAACGCGAGGTGCATCATATTCGAATGTACAATTTTTAATGTTCAAGGAGAGAAAGCTCACTTAAACCTATTCTGAAGTGACATTAATCGGTTCTAATTAATAATATTATTTGTCTGTAAGTGATAATCAATTAATTGTTTTATATTTGATTATTTTTCAATAATTCTGTTGAACTCTTTATATTTTTTTAAATCTAATTTGTTAAAAGCGTTGCCTGCGCATTATCGTCGAACCCAATTAAATGTGAATACATTGTCATTCAAGCCAATTTAAAATATAACAATATATTTGCGTTCGCGTCGAATTTTTGATTGACGTTGGTAAGTGGTAGTCGAAAAACTGTTTATGTCGCAATTTGCAAACTCGTTCGATAAAGTGCCACTTTACTGCCTCGTTACATAAATAACTATTTCTACATCATCATTTAGAACTACTGACATGACAATTCAGATGGTAATAACGAAGTAAGCAATAGTGCAGCTATTATAGTTTTGATCAATTTGTATCTGTGTACATACAGAGTGATTCTTAGTAGTCCTAACAAAACCGATATCACATATTTTAAGGAAAATGTTTAAAAATTCTATTTAAGAAAGTATAATGATTTAAATATTTACTATGTTACGATATTGTCTGTGAAATACAACGTAACATTTTGTAAAACTGTACTATAAAATTTTATGGTTATTGAATTACATGACAGCGTGACATTGATACATTACAATTTCCCATACATTACCCATTTATCAGCAGGTAACGGAAGAGATAGCGATGACTTTTTTACGGAATCGTTATAACATTGATTTTCATGCTGATTTTATTTAATTTTTTTAATAAATAAGAATCACATGTATATTTATAGGATTATTACCTTAAACTAAAAATGGCATCTGTAAGTTGCAATGTATTTATTTGAAAATATTCCCAATTTATAAAAATTCTAGTTTATTAATATACTGTGTGTTAAAAAAAGGTTATTTTACCCAATTTTAGTACTGATGGAAACAAATAAAAAGTCTTAGTCAACATGGGTCCGCAAGTCATCTTTTCTGTTTTAAATACAAAAAAAATTGATTTTTGAGTTTGGAGAGTGGTCGCCTTTGTGAAACAACTTATTGTGACTTAAAATTATTTCTCAAATTATGCCTGAATATACAAATGCAGAATTGGCCGACATGCATTTTATGTACGGCCGTGCATGGAAATGCTGCTGAAGCACAGCGTATGTACAGCCTCAATCAAAAGTAATGAAACGTTCGAAACCGAAACGCTGTAGTCAGAGTGCAACGTGTTGTGGGGTTCCGAAGGACGTCGGAAACATTCGTTCGCCATAAGGCTTCATCTCACTCGGCATCTTCTCTCTCTGACTACAGCGTTTCGGTTTTGAACGTTTCATTAGTTTTGATTGAGGCTGTACATATGCCGAAGCATTTCATAAGGAGATGTGAAACGTGCTTAGAAATGAATGGTGGACATATAGGCATTTAGTTTTCCTTTGAATTATTTTTTGTTTTATGCACATTGTCATCAGATTTTCTTTTTAATTTTCAGCCTAATAAAAAAATATAAAATCGACTATATCCCAGAAACAGTTGAGTTGCGGATTCATGTTGTCTAAGACTTTTTTGTTTGTTGCCATCAGTACTATAATTGGGTAAAATATCCGACAAGCTTTTTTTTAACACCCAGTATAAATACACGAAGTAGATACATTACATGATAAAAAATGGAAAAAATGTGTTTGGAATTCATAATAGCTTAACACATTTAATCCCAAAAACTAATTTCTCCACATAAGTGTTTTTGCATTAATTTATTTCGCTTACTGTTTGTGAAAGTAAATGAAAATTCTCATACAACAATAGCGGTCCTGAGCGTAATTCTCGCAATTAGCGTTCGTAACCTGAAACCACAATCAAATCTGGTAACCATTTGGAACGCACCGTGAATACCGAATTGCGACTAGGTTCTGAAGTATAAAACACCGTGCCGGCGACAATTATGCAACAAAATAATTCATTTCTGCTTATAAAGACTTTAATTTCGGAACACGAAATTACAAGAATTAAGCGTCCTTGCTTTGACTTTTCATTATCTTACTAAATTATTGTTACAATGATGTAAATTCAACACTAAACTTTAAAAAACATTTTAACTCCACGTCAAATTAAAAAGTTAATAAATTCTGAATAAAAAGTCTAAATTCTTGTTTTAATAATAATGATAATAATATTTATTTCCCAGAGGCACATATACGTAATACCTTGGTATGTACATAAATATCACAGCAATATGTATTTCCGAGACAGTTTTTTGCATATTCCAGTATCCGAGTAGGTTTTAATACTGTTTATATAAAATGATGGGATTTGTCTGACTTAACTTAGAAACTAATTCGGAAATGTGAGTTACATTTGTCAAAAATTTGATGTTTAAATAGTAGTTAATGTACAAAACATTTATGTAATACCGTTGCAGGCATTTACAACAGAGCTGTAAATAACATTATTTAAGAGAAAAAGTTTCAAGCGACTTTTGAACATGTTTACATTTGAACTAGATTTAATATAACCAGGTAAAATATTGAAGTGATCGAGACCACTGTAATTCGGAGAGTTTTTCACTACATTAAGCCTAAAAAAAAATTACCTGTGTCCTGCTACAGACTTTATAGAAGACCGCTTGGCCCGCGATCAGGAAAGTTTGGTGACGCCTGCTATAGTCTATTCAAGATAAGAAGGTAGTAGACGTCGCTGCTTTCGAAAGAAAATACACACAGCTAACAATATAAAACGCGTCAAATTTTAATTCTTATCTTGAATAGAGTATAATAACAACGAAATACAAAACAGTAATACAAAAACAGAGTTGATTGTCAAGAAAGTTACTTTGTTGTCAACAGTAAGTTGTCCAACATAGGTGTCTCGCTTATTAAAATGTTGGTTAAATGGGAAAAAAGTTTCGTCTTTTAGGCTTCGTTAAAGACATCTATCTCACCAGATTTAAAATATTCCTTACAGTTTTTGCACAATTTGGGAAAAGTCGAAAACACCCAAATTTTTATTTTTTAATATCTTTTTTTATTTGTTATTTAAATAAGATAGAAGAAACATTTGCATTTCCTGATGTAGCTGTCATAGTTAGTGAGAATCGACATTCAGTTGCTTTATTTTAAATGGCAGCCATATTGATTTGTTGACAATATGACAACGTCAAAAATAAAGTTCGTTTTTGCCAAATGAATATCTACATATGGAGCTTTAAACTCAGTTTTGAGGAAAACGATATCAAGTAAAATTCATTTCTTTCATTAATTTAATTTAATTTAATTTCACATATGAAGTGCCATTCATGATTAACGCAATACAATGCTAGTTTAAATTTAAGCAAAGCCAGAGTTTAAACTCTTAGCGACAATTGCTGAAATAATCTTTGTTAAATCGGGTATTATACAATTGAGTCACAATGTTGTGTAACCGCAAATGTCACATTATAAAAACCACTCAACCCAACCCAACCAAACCTCAGCTTAAGTGTTTGGTACTACTGGCTATTAGTGACGTTAGTGTTGCTTAAGATTGTTTTGTATTCGTCCACCGCAGAATGTGTTTGTTAACTTAATTGATTAATAATTCATTTTTTAAATGTTTTTGTCGTTGTCTGCGTAAAATTAGGTAAGACGATTTTCGTAATTTTATAAAAAAACAAGGTAGCTTTTAAAAAAAAAATTGTTCGTGGGGGATTTTCAGATAGTACCGATGAAGCGGCGATATTGGCTGTGAAACATTCAAATATAAATCACAATAAAGGCTGTTGCTGAAAAAAATAATTTTGCTTAATCCAAAGCCAACATTAACATTAACAACAAAGTTAACATTTACTGACTAACTATTGCTGTGTAATCTCGACTCTTACAGATTCTAGCATAAACGTATTTGTTGCAAAATTTTCTGTTTCTGGCCCCACGTTTGGGGAGTCAATTTTATGCTGTATAATTTGCCTGCACGTTAGTGTCAATTGTATGCTGTGTAATTTGGTATCTTTCGTAAAATTTAGTGTTCGTTGCTTTTCTCAGGGTAATTTTTGTCAATATTTTCTAAATCTTTGTTTTGTTTATAGTTAAAATCTTATTTGTTTATTGCTATTCTTATTTTGTTGATGTCGGTGACGGCTCCTGCTCCTCTGATGTATTTTGCAGTGTTTCTCGTAGGCTGGATTCTTCCTCATGCAGTGTATTTGTTATGTGATGAATTTTGGATGTAGATGGCACTCGCGAGCCTTCACATTCAAAATTCATTTGCGTCAGTGTACGTGTCGTGTGTAAATAAATAAGAATGCTCGTAGAAGTTGACAGAAACAACTGTTTATTAATTTCAAATTCTGAATAATCGTACAAACAAATACCTATCGAGTTCAGAGAGTTGAAGTTTTATTTGTTCGCATGGTTTTTCGCAAAACCAGCGATTTTTTACATTAGATCCTAGTTGAAATATGATTCTAACTTGAATGGTCGTACACCGAATGCAAAGTGTAATGATACTTGTGCCGGTCGTTCTAGTTGACAATAGCTATACGCGGCGCCCTCACTGATTCAATTTCCGAACTCCTCACTGCCACTTACAGTTTCCTTCAGACGTCGGGTCGTCATGACATTATTAAATATTTAATCACGATTAATTATTTGATTGAGATTAAAACTCCTGTTGCCATAGTAATCATATTGATAAACCGTGGCAATGCGAACTTTAATCTCCGTCAAATAGTTAATCACAATTAAATATTTAATTTCCTTTCTGTAAACCCACTTTAGATATTACAATTCTGAGCTTAAATCTTACGTATTTACATTTCAAAAATTCTAAATATTTTATTTATAATAAACATGTAATTTTAAATCGCCTGTTTCTAAAAATATTTACATAAACTTAATATCTTTGAAAATACACTTGAATTTAATAATTATGCAAATAAATTCCTGTAAAACATAAATAATACATTACTCTAAATTTTACTTTAATATTGACAAAATTATTTCTTTATGAAAACAAAAAAAATATTACGTTCTGCTAACAAACACCGCAGTATGTATTTACGTTTCTGAAGGTACAAAATTCTGCCGAGCAGATATATTACTGAAGAAAATTTCGGTGGTGAAGGGATGATTACCTTGCAGCCTTTTTATCGCTTGGCCAACAAAGCACGAACGCGTAACAGTGGGACGCTCGAAGCTCCTGTCAACTTCGTTAATGTTTTGACCGAGATATATTTGCGGTGGCGTGTGTTAGCAGTTTGATCGATGGTGTTATCGATGCCCGAAAGCAGATAGCTTTGAATGTTTCACGAATGAACCATCAAATTTTTTTTATCCGTTTCCTTCGAACATTCACCAAATTATTGCTTAACACTTCCCTTTTTTCTACCATATTAAAAATTTGATCTGTTTTAAGAGTTTCCATTAATGAAGTTTTGCATTACTTTAATTACTACACTGTAACGCTTGGTGTAGTTATAGGTCAGTTGAATGTAAATAGGGCTCCTAAAGCTAGATAGGCTACCCCTAGGCCCATTCGTCGGCCCAGTTAAGAAGTTAAATGTGGTAGGGTTAACTTCTGTCAACGTATTTTTTCTACCATCGACCTTACGCAATGCATCATTATAAAAGTTCTACGATTGCTATTCACTGCTTAATTTATAGGTCAGAAAACTGTTGCGCGGTAATGTGGTTTGTTTCACTGTTATTTCTTATTGTGGAGTAAATGCTAGGCGGCATATGATTTTCACAAATCAGAAAAAAATTATACTATCATTAAACCATGTCTCGCAAGTAATTTATTGCTTAAGGTGGTAAAACTGCAAAAACTATTACAAAACTTTGAACTTTCATTGTTATGTCCAGAATGTGATAATCTGTTGGGACACTTGCGATCCTAAATCTCCACAGTCATTTACTTGCTCAAAACCCACACATTTTAATCGTGTTGCAGAAGCGAACCGTGTACGCTTATATCGTTGTCGTTTTATTACCGGCACGAAAGTTACCAAAGCTTTTACTGCGACGACATTAAGACAAGACATTTGTATAACAGCTAATGTACTTTACGAAGTGCTTATGTAGGACCGTAAAACACGAATTCACGCTGGAAGAAGATGAAGGATCTTTAGTTTTACAACCAGACCAATTATTTTCCGGTGCTTAATAAATTCTTCCAATGTCTAATTAGGTTTAATTAATTAATCTCTTACTTTAACTGGGAGTTTTTTGTTAACTATTGATTGATTAATTTTCAATAGTTAATTAAAACCTTTCTAAAAAGGCGTGTTAAATTTTATCCAGTTTCAATGTCATCTCATTACACATATTAACATTGCTCGATACCAGTCGTAAACACGATTTACATATATTAGTCTGAAGCAAAAAATTTCGCATCAGTTACCATGTTAAATAAATCGTTTATATAAACAGCAAAGAGCAACGGTCCAAGATTAGATCCTTGTGGAACACCAAAAGTAGCCTTATAACTATGCGATCTGAAGCCGTTGAAATGTAGATAATTGTTCAAATAAGAGCCAAAGAACTCAACCAGGTGATTACTGAAACCAAAAGAGGAGAGTTCGGCTTTGCTGATGTTCCGAATAAATAACATCAACTTGTTTACGTTTATCAAGTGACTTAGAAACGAATTGCGTTAAATAGCAAAGATTAGTGAGAGTACAACACTTTGAGATGAACTCATATTTTCTTGAAGAACTCTTGCTAAGGAGAGTTCTAGTTCCGACATCACTTGGATATATATAGAAGAAATGGTTCAGAGGATGTGAGATCGGAGGACTCAGGAGTCTTCCATTCCATGTTACTGACTTGAATTGCTCCTTGGTTGAAATTTGATGACCTCCTCCATCAGTTCGTTAAACTTATTCTGGAACCATTCCTCTCTCTATGACGATAATAATCCCTCAACAACGGCATCCTTGGTTTGCATGCGAGGAGGCGAAAATATTGCATTGATATTAATTATTTGAAGATCATAATTATTTTGCCATATTTATATTACAACATGAACAGTATAAACAACCTTCGAATGTTCGAGGAAACGAAACATCTCACTTGTCAAGCAAATCCTGATATACGTACCCTCATAGTTAACGCTAATTATTCATGTCCTTTCAAGCTCCTTTTCCTCACGTTTAGTTAAACAATGATATTGCTTTGCTTGTTTTATGCAAACCTCGTAAGTAAACCGGTTCATGTGTGTGTGTATAAGCGCAAGTAATATTTAACGTTGTTAATGAGCTGCCACTTTATCATATTTGAAAGTCGCTGACCTACCATAATAATTAGTTACGGTGATTCTGTCACGAGCGCATGTACTCATATTGTCCCTGCATAATTAATCACGAAAAAGATAAAGTTTGCAGTCTTTAAACCTGCAATGAATATTCTTTACTTTTACGAGATTTTAACGAAAAAAAAAGACCTTCAAGAAATATGAAAAGTGATTTGTAGAAATGATTTTGTAGAAAACTTTTAAGTTTGATCGATTCAGCTCGGTTGACTTGCTAATTAGAAATTTGATTTGAGATGGTTTATTAATTTTTAATTGCAAGATTTTATTGATTAGTATTATATATATAAATTATTAGGCACATGTGTAGTTTGGTATAATGTAACGTGAACCTTTTTAATTCTTGGCAATTATAATAAAAAGAAACATCATTGACAATTTATTTTGAACGGACATTGTAACTTATTATTTGAACATGTTAAATTGAATAGCTTCCATTAGTAAAGAATTTTATTTTGCTTTATTTCTCGCCGCAATTTCGCTGAATGCATTTACTCGTGTGGGTCTTTTATTATCACTGCTGTTGTCCTACAACTGTAATTGTTCACGCTAACGCTGCATCAAAAAAGAACATTTTCATTGCAGTAAAAGTTAACTTTGTTGCTGTACGTAATATGTTACACTGATTTATCTTAACGTCTTTGATTTTTATTTTCGTTTGCCAATACCTCGGAATCTATTTTCGATTTCATTTTTTTAAGCAAAGTCTGGATGCTGGTAAATAAAATAGTAGGCATTTTCACAGACGATCCTGCTAGAAAGTAATTAGCTTTCGATTTATTAGTAAGTAGGTTTTATAAACATTTTCGGTAATGTTATATCCTTAGGTATGTGCGATACGCTGAAGCAGTTTTGATTAACCTTTATTACATATTTTTTAAATATTTTGCTGTGTCCTGGTCAAAAAAAAACATTATTATATTATATTTAGGTTTAAATGACTCTACATCTCCAAAATAAAAAAAACCCAGAAACAAAGATTTATCCTTGAAACAAAAAGAGTGGTAAGGAAAGGATGGAATAAGAATCTGTTAAAAATAGAACATAAAATATAAACTCGGAATTAAAATGCACGTAAAGAAGTGTAAGTCCATCAAATATTAATTTTTCTTCGAAGATATAAGAGCAAGTTATATTCAATTAACCTGTAGCTGTAACAATTCCATTAAAACTTTAACGGAGCGAAAATTAAAGCTTTTAATTTACATAAGCTAATATCCATAGATATAAAACAGGCTTCTTAGAGAAGACTGCCGTCAGTTTTCACTGCTTTACAACTCTTGAAAATTCACCGCCTGTATTCCTTGAATAATTTAATTAAGAGTTATAAAAACCGTAATTACCTTCTGCAGGAAAATGTACCTTATAAATTAGGATAATGCTTTATCACAGAATAACCAGAAGTGCATCTGTCGTCATTTTCTCGATGGGTAGTTTTCGCGACCATGAGTTTGTTTAAAATTGTGTATTCCAAGAGACATAAGTGAGTGGATATGTATGACTGTGGCGCCTTACTCGTTGAAGATCTGTTTTTTTTTAATTTCTTTAATTGGATCGTAGCATCCATCAATGAATAAATTTGTAACACATAGATTTGCATTTCTTTTTTAAAATTTATACGTAAAAGAATAAATCATTGTAAATATCCACATCAATCGTTGAAGAGTGTATAAATTATGAATGAAATTCATTTACCTATTTTCGGAAAACCTTAATTCAAAATTCAGTGCTAAAATACTCATACTTTTTGAACTTTACGAGATGTTGAAATTGTAACAAAAGACACCGACTTCTAGTTGGCTTACTTTTACGAGAATAGGAAACTTCTGTGTAAATCTTTGCAACCCATTAAATCACACATCAATATGATTGAAAAAGAACTAGATCTAATGGGGCGGCACCAAAGTAAATATAAATACGGTGAGCTCAATTTGAATGATTTCTTACCGCGCAAGTTAAAGAGAGAGTACATTATTTGTACTCTTTCCGAAAGTCAGGCATAAAGCAGTATTTGAATATTCTAATAATAAAGTCACAGAAGTTTGCAGTTGATACAAAGGAGTTTCAGATAAGATGAAATACTGTCATCATAATATTTTTTAAGTTCGTACGAATAATAATTTAAAATTTGAGATTTAAAGTATGTGCAGATATAGCAAATGTGCATTTGTTAATTATTATTTTCTCTGTTACTAAAATTATCTAATTAAAAATAACAGAAGATTTATTTATGTTAGTTTGAGTGTACACGTTGCTTCGATAAGTTTACAAAGAGAATAATTTAAAATGTTAGAGAAAACACACGAACGAAATTCGCCGTATTTTAATATCATTATTTTATAGTACAGGTAAATCTACGTTTCTCAGCGAAAAACAGAATTTTGTATTCCTAGGCGAACATTTTACGGTGTATTGATGGCGCATATTTTTTTATATATTTGAATATTTGAATAGAAACCTCTATTTCCTACGCGTTCATATTCGATCAGACTTTCTTTTCAGAATATCAAAAGGATAATAATGCCGAAGTGTCGCAGAATTTCATTACACAAAGGTTAACACCACACGGGGAAAAATTTTATCGCAAGCTGAATTGTTATTTATCCGCACATTGAGCGAAGAACATACTTTGAATATGTGTTATTACACGCTAGAATTTTAAAGATTTTAAATTTGGCTTAACTAGAAGAGAATACGGGAAAAAGATGA
Source organism: Dorcus parallelipipedus (assembly GCA_958336345.1). NCBI lineage: Eukaryota > Metazoa > Arthropoda > Insecta > Coleoptera > Lucanidae > Dorcus > Dorcus parallelipipedus. Next base: position 34,743,775 of record OY284481.1, on the reverse strand, counting down.
AAATTGTTTTTGGCGAAAGAGTTCCATGTTTCAACACTGCAGAAAGATGGTATAACGAATTCCGCCGAGGATGAGAATCCATAAACAACAATTTTTAAGATGGTCATCCTTGCACAGCTGAATTCTAGAATGCAACAGTGCCTAAGGAGAATAATTTGAAAAGCAATAAAAATATTTGAAAAAAGGAACTGCATTTGTTACCTACGAACCGTCCTCACTTTCTTACTGTTGCCGTCGTAAATCAATTAATGGTAATTCAAGCTGTGTTGAGTCAACATACAGCTTAAAAACTAGAAAGAGACAGTACTTAACAGTTTTGTAAAGAAAAAAAAAACAGATAATAATTTAAAACCTGACTTCGCAGTATAGGGTGCAAAATAAGGGTAGGGCGAATATTCTTCGGCTATTTTAAAATATTCAGACCTGCAGCTCGGTTGGGAAATTAAATACGTATCAGCGTACTCCTTCATTCTCGGGTTTGCGGAGCTACAACATTTCCATAGTGAATTTAAGAGTTCACTGGTGCAGATATTTGGAGTTCAAGTTGCAATCCAGGCGAGAAAATTATGTGCAATATACAAATTTTTTCAGACCCGGGAGGCCATGTATTACTTTTAAAAATTAGTCAAAATCAACATAACATAATCGTTGATTCTCTTCAGAAATAAAACCGTGTTAATATGATAAATGAGAATATTTCTGGTTATGTTTCTAACCAATGAAAATAATTTCTTCACGTATTCATTATTATTTACCATCTTCTCGTTATACTAGAGGAATTCGGCAGAGACGGCAGACTCACAGTGTCTCACATATTGCTATGTCATTTTGGTTTTGAAATTTGAAAGGTCTTGTAACAATAATAATTGTGTAACGCACCCGTTTAAAATCCTTGTTTGTTTACTTTTACTTACAAGTAAATACTTAATAAAAATGTCCGAAGAAACACAACTTAAATTTATTGCCAAAGGAAATAACTGGTCCGACCGTATACTACGGAGCAATTCCGAAAGGTCACACAACTGTTTAGTACTACTCACGCTAGTAGTTATGCTAAAGGTTATGCTACTGACCTATATTCTGTTTCGGTTGAACGACCCTTCGGAATAAAAAGAATGATAATACTTTTAAATACGGCTAGTGATCGCTGCTAATCTGGATCTACGTTGTGATAACGCGGTTCTTCCTTGGTGCGTCGGTAATATAAGTCGAAAGAACAAAGGAGCTAATTGCGTTAAATAAAAATATGAAGTTAGATTTAATTAATTATTTATTGCAAAAAAAAGGTAAAAACTCCTTGTACCAGCCACTGCGGGTCTGGTATAATGAGCGCAAAAGCCTTGCGGGGAAATCAATACAAAGAAACAAAAATTACAGTTCTCAGAACGTAGAGTAGGACTCGCTTAACAGATTTCACTTTCGAATATTGGCGCGGTCTACTTTCTTTCAAATCACACCGTTGGTGGTTTAAAGTCTACACATATATTTGTTGGCGAGTTCTGCTCCTTAATTAGATTAACAATTAATTAAATTTCAACTTAGATCGTGTCTTGGTACTAGTGTTTGTCACTTCAGGTCGTACTCTAAGACTTCATCAACCAACGCACAGTGTGACACAGTGGGCCTACAGTGTACTTAATTAATGGAATTAATTAATCAATTCATCATGTTCTGGAGAAGTATGTGATACAAAATGCCGCCCTCGGCGATCAATTTGCAGGGGAATCAATAGCAATCACCAGTTTTTCAGGGACTCCTTTTGGAGGTGGTGAGAAAACCCTAACACTAGCTAAACTAATTAATTAAGGTCGAATGGGTAGGGTTCTTCCCGGCTACGTCCAATCGCCTTGACAGGGTGGCTCTGTGGCACCTTTTTTCAAATCCCTCCCTTCGTCGTTTTTTCGCCGGCTAAACTTATCTAACTAATTTATTGCGCAAGAACCCAGATTTGACTGTTTCTCGGGTGTTTATGGACATTTCAGTCTCTCGGCAAATCGCTTCTAATTAACCTGCAAATCTTTCGGCAAAGACCACAGCTTGGTCCACAAACATACAGGGTGAGAGAGAAACTTTGTGAAGGAAATGGCTATGTATGTGGTTCAAATTGTTCGGCCTCGCAATTTCACGAAATTCGTAACGACAATTAATTGGCTGATTGTGCTGGCGCATTTGGTTTCAGCAGCAGATATGATTTGCCTCATACCAGTGATTTAGATTGGCGACTTCCCGGTACAAATCGAAAACAACCGTTAGCGTGTTTCCAACTTGCAGAGAATATCTCCAAGGATAGAACTATTTCTAAGAGTACACTGTATTGAATTCCCAGGTAGACTTGGGGAATAGTTAATTGCTGTTGGTTAGTTAAATCACAGAACTGGCCTAATAATTAGTGAAACAAATGACCAATAAATTTTACTAGGTGAATGCCACTAGTGAGTTCAAATGTAAATAAAAATAGTTTGATTAAATTATCTAAATGCAATGGTAATAATGAACTTTACTGACTCTTTAGACACTAATTAATGCAAATTAAATTATCCTCACCCAATTGATGCCACCAAGGTGCGATGAAGAAATACAAATAAGTAAATTACCTTTCCGCTTATTCCGTAATTCGCGCACCACACTCCGTTCACTCTGATTTAAAACACTCGCGTCGCGACGCGTACGTGTTTGGTTTTTGTTTTAATTGCCCTTTCTTAACACACTGTATTTGAACCGTACCGAAATAAATGATTTATCTAGAAAAATGAGTAAATGCCTGCAAGCGTTACAGAAAAAACCGCTAAGTCAAATTAAAATTGGAATCAACCGTTCGTGCCCGACCTCCAATTCTGTCTGCCGTTTTTCGCAGAAAATTGAAATTAAACATGCAACAATCAATTAATTTTGTTTTGACAACAAGTTCGCTATCGTTTCAATTGTATTTATGATTTTAATGTATTAATTAGAATTTGGTTCGTAATTCTTCTTACACCAATTAAATTTTGTACATTAAAGAAAATCATAGTCCCAAGGTATTTCAACATAAATGTTGCTATTACTGAAACACAAATTTTTGTTAAGAAAAACAAACATGAGGGGGAATGATGAAGAGAAGCGATCGCCATCATTAGACTGACGCGCACACACATATACACCAATCAAAAAGCAGTTCCGATGTTACTTCATGGAGGATTAGCAGTTCTTTGAAGGCATCTCCGAAGCCAGACTTCTCAGACCAGGAGCAAGTCCAATTTAGGCGATTTAACAACATGTACGGTTTCATTTGTTTGACAAGGAAAAACAGAATTACATGGCGATTCATTTAACACCAAGCACGAATATGTGAGATTAAGAATAAAAAAGTAATTTTTTAGATAAAGATTTCAGTTCACGTTGTCACAAAAAATTGTTGTTCATCATTGTATGACGCATTACAGTTTTTTAAGGCAGTTTATAAATACGAGCGGCATTCAATTGGGGTGGAGTCAAGCAAAATACACGGGTTTGAACGTATCGATTGGCACTATAATTTAATGAACGTGAATCAATTAAATTACGCAGGGTGAAATGATAATAAACATTAGTTTGATGTAAAAAAACCATAAGGAACTGAACAAATTATTAATTTAATTTAACCCGATTTATAACTCTCTTTAAAAAAATAACAATAATGATTACGCGTTCAATTATTTTCAACTATTTTGTGATATACGTATTTAAATAAATGGCCATTACAGGAAATTAATTTATATTAAATTCAACTAAAACAAACAGTCATTTTTGTTGCATTCAAGGAAATTGTTAATAAAGACTAGAATTATTTTTAATTTATTTATGAACATAAAAAATTATCTACGAGCATGCAAAGGGCCCAAGCGTTCGTAGATTTTATTAAATTAAAACAAAAGGAAAGATTATGCCTTGAATCTGAAAGAATTTCATGTTATAGATGAATATGTACGTTATTGAAAAATAAACAAATTAATTTCTTAATAACAAATAACGTAGCAATAAGTACTTCAAGAAAGAAGTTTAAATTAGTCTCATTTCCAGTTTTGGTTCCTCTATAATAATTTTCACGCTTAAGCTTCTTTTATAATTATACTTTTTGGAATGTACTTACTTATATGTAGATATTATGTATTTGTTAAATAATTCTAAAACAAAATTAGTTTAATTAAAGTTACTTCGCTTTTCTCAGTTTCATGAAATTTGGTTGAAATCAAAGTTTCAAACGGAAGAATTAACCTACTTGTGGTAGTTTTATTTTATTTCTGAAAGGATGCGCACAGAAAACGCAAGCTAGCAAATAAATCTTTCTTGCATAAATTACAAAGTTCATATTAAGAACATCAAATGCCGTAAGTTTCCAAGTTTCCTAGAATGTACACTCCGGACGTCGCGTCTGCTTTATTACTAATGCATCTGAATGAATCTTTAAAATGTTTTCGCATAGACTCAACGTTAAAAAGCTAAAAAACAAATTGCTGCTATATTACATATTTCCTCTCTAATTAAGCCTGGTATTTCAGTCACAGTTTAAGTTTAATCTTCAGTTTATTCCCATAGTAACAATTATCAAAACAGTTGTTTCTATGGAAATAAACTAAAGATTAAAGTTAAACTGTGACTGAAATACCGGGCCTTAGCCACTTATTGTAAGTAAAAAAGTATAATGGCGGCATTATTTAATTTTCGTTTTGTGGCAGAGAAGTTCGCTTGAATTGGAATCTATTTGCACAGTCTTGTAATTTAATTTCCTCCTCTGTGATTGTCTTGAACGTAAAAACATATTTGGATTTACATCATTCCTATGAAAATGTCACCATTTGCCTAATTTCCCTTACAAAATATTTATGAAATATTATTTTATTCATAATGTGGGTAATCTAAACAATGCCGTTTCAGGAATCGCTATCCTTCTCTGCACACCCTGTGTAATATACAGGTTTTTTCATTTTGGTTTGAGTTATTAAATTCATCTTAACTACAGTGATTCATTTTATTTTGGATAATTGCATTTTATTCTGATTTTGTACAGTTTTATTTATAAAAATACTTAATAATTCTGGTTGGAATTTATACAAAGTAATACTACAATGATTAGACAGACTAAATTATTTTATTTATTTAATTTTATAATAGCGTCAAGTGATTGAAAAATAAGTAAAAAAATCGGTAAAAGATTCGCCATTTGTTAGATTCTTATGTGTGCAGATACGGAACACTATAAAAACTTTAAAGAAACGATATGCAAACAAAATAATGGGCACTTCCTGTCGCACACAATTTCCAAGCCATAAAAGATTCAATGCACTTCTTGTTCAGCCTTTTTCATGTATTGAAGCTTTACCAGCTTCAAATATAAAATGCACTAGAGAATCCTCAGTTTTCGAGAGAATTGTAGGTAATATACAAGGCGCGGAAAAGATGGAGAATGAGAAAAATGTTAAATAATTTAACGATTTTATTAATTTTTAACCATAGCGTGATTTATTTAAATGTTATGCACGAAAAGGTGAATTGCCATTTAGAAAGAAAAAAAGAGCCCGCAATACCGTAAGAAGGAAAACATGGAAGAAAACAATGTGGTTGAGGGTTTAAGCGAAGAACACATATACGTTCGCAAAGTAATCTGCGATACAATTGCATCTGCGTTCACATGCTGCAGGTTGTATTGAACGCTGTGATCGCATGAAGTACTTAATACGTAATAATTAAAAAATTCAATTACCTACCTTCGCAATCGAGTATTGCGGTTTTTGTCATCCAATGCTGCCATGAGCAATGCTTCTTGTATCTGTAAACTGCACATTATTAGCTTTTATTTATAGTAAATTTTTTAATTTGTGCAAACTACTCCTTGCTAAATAATACTCCTAAAAAATACTACTTCAAGAACGGGTCGCTATCATGATCACGATCGCCTGTATCCGTTCAAGGCTTTTAAGTTTTGGCTTAAAGTTAAGCTGGAATTATACAACTTGAATGATGTTGTGGAATTATACAACTTGAATGATGTTGTGGTTCCATCAATAATGGTATTAACTGTAAATTTTAACTGATAAATTAACTGGTAAATTTCTCAGGATATCTGTGTTTTATTTTACAAACAACATGCGTCGCTCTTAATGAAAAACCCTTTATAAGCTATTTGTTTACAGCCGAGGCGTTTTAGCTGAGGTTGAATTACTTGCGAATATCTTTAAAGACACTTTTCGTTCGAGGTAAATACCAACGAACTATATTAGTAAACCATAGAACGGCTGTAAGATGTTTCAAAACTGTGACAACAGTTTATTTGCACTAGTTTCTATTCAGAAAATTTAAAAGACGTTTGCGTGGAGACTTTTATCGTCTACTGGGGGATACGTGAAACTTTGAATATCATATTTTACTGGCAAAGTCAACATAAAAGGGTATTACAAAGAATCACATGAAATATGTCGCATACGTGTGAAGAATATCTACTGCCGTTGTACTGGCGCGCTCTTCCATTTTTTCTTTAATTCCGAGTATTTGAATTTGAATAACGGGACGGTATTGATTTCTGCGAGGATGCTGTTTGTGATTTATGCCGAAGACACGACTAGTGTTGACTTCTAATTTTTTTTGTGTTTGTTTTGCTTTCTGTTTTGTTGTCGCAAATTAATTTGAATACATCAGTTACAATGGCTTGTCGTTACTGTGTTGTTGTTTTGAGGTCAGCACTTAATTAGGGTTAAAAATCACTGGACTCAAACTAAAAGCAGTCCTGCATTATGATTTTACAATATAAAGTTTTATAAAAACGAGTGGATTTACAAAATCTCTATTATTCAGATCGTTTAGGGGCCTTGGTCTTGCAGGATTCAATAAATAATTATTAGTTAAACTTTACGTAGCGAATCGCGTTCCTGCTCAGGACACTGCAAAATTTATTACTGAGGCTTACATTAGGAAATTTATTTTATTTACTTGTTTCGACAATCTTACAATAGTTCGGTTTCTCCTGGCATAAATTTCCATCGATCCTTCCCGGAAACAATTTCATTTAAACTAATTTCTTCGAAAAAAGGACAAGAAAAAAGCTAAAATAAGAAATAGGTATTTATTTTTCACTCCCAGATTTTTCAAAAAGAGTTTGATTTCTGCCAAAAACACAAAATGTGTGCTTCTTGTCCCACCTTCGTGGATTTCATTTTGGGGCCTCTTTCTTTTCTCTTTTTTCGTTTCGACCGTTTCCGCTTTCGCTATTGTCTGGAGACAAAATTATTGACTTACACATTTTTCATTTAGCTATTTTTTTACCAATAAATTCATCACCATGTATGTCATAAATTTTATATCTGAATTAAAAATGAGAGGTGAAATTGATACCTTTTGCATTACATAATTGCCACTATTTTAAAATGTGCATTTCAAGAGACCATAAAAAATTCTTACTGATTGGCTTTGCATACATTGTCGCGTTCAGGAGGTACTAGGCTTTGCCTTTCCTTATCCCAGATAAATTTCTTAAGGTTTTTTTTTTTTTTTTAATTTAATGATATACGACAAACAAAACTCAGTTAGTAACATCTGTAGGCGTTAATTAAAATTTGACAAAATCACGTTAAAAGTTTCATCAGTTATCTTATACAAAAGTTATCTTGTTGACTTCGTGAGTTCTTTAGTAAACAAGCTTTACGAATATTTTCCTAATTACATATAATATATAAGTGGTCTGAAGTTTTCAATTTAAAAATTAATTTCTTGGAGCTTTATACTTTTTACAATAATTATCGAAACTTTGTTTTCCAGTATTAAGCCGGACTCAGACGACTGGTGTACTTGGCCAATATTTGTTAATGGCGTATACTTGCCATGCCGTGTGAGTAGTTTATTTGTACAATTATTTGTCACTGGTGAGTACTGGTCAATTTCCCATCGTCTGTCTGTCGGTAAAAATGGCACAAGTCAAAGGAATAACAATTATTGGTCAACTTGACAAGTTCATACTTGTGGTTGCGCTCACACGAGTTGTTAACATAATTGTGTATTGCTTTGCAACTACTATTCATTCTGTATTGATAAGCGGATAGAAAAGGTAAAGTGTTTATTAATAATGGCGTAGCCATTTTCTAAACAGTTTAGAAATGGCTACGCTTGCGGATTCGACTTAAATAGTTTTGATAATGGAATTTGTTCCGAAACATGTCAACTAGTCAACTTTAGTCAAGCTTGTCAATGTGATGATTGATTAATAAACATATTTGGAAATTTAACCTAGAATTTATATCACAAACTCTTTTAAACGGACACTAAATGGCGCATAAACACTTAACGTTTCGCAGTCGTTCGACAGAATTTATAGTGACTCGAGGCTTCTTTTCGACAATAATTTTTCAAAATTTAAATAGTCACTAATATCATGGACAATCCTTTAGTTTTGAAAGTTTCTATGCTCAGAAAATACGTGGGTGGTGACAATTTGCGGCTAGCTATGCTTTTGTTTTGTTGATCAAATGACAATATTTGATTATTCCATTGTTAATGTTTTTTGGTTGCTAACACAGAAGTGATGAAAAACTTGGAAAAGAATTCTACATCGACAGTTGATTGCCAAATTTTACAAACACAGTAACTTTAAAAAATCTTATACTGTAAAATCACTTTTATGCAATAAGTGTTCCTGAAAAGACGACATATAACATCTGAAAGCATGTAGACTCGAACACAGCAGTGATGGAAATACAGGTTCTAGAAGACCAGTAAGAAAATGACTTCCAAGAAGAAAAAAGCTTTAAGCGAGTATGCTCGTGTTAAAATTGGGATTCGCTTAGGAAACTTGGTTGCAAGTAGTTATAAGATCGATAAAATTAATACGTAATTAATATTTCAAAAGAGCGTAATGTGTCGCTTGTTACGAGAAAATCGGCTGCGGAATATTCAGAAAAACAGTTGCGAGAATAAAGACGTAAACTGAGACGACTTTCTGAAAATGAATTTTCGCCATCAAATAGCCTCGATGTTGTGATGGATGATGAATCATTTTTCATGCTCGATGGAAGTGATACCGCTAATAACAAACATTACTACTGTAAAAAAGGCAAAGAAGTGGATTGTAAAGTGGTTTACAAGGGACATAAAAAATTTCAGCACAAGTTGTTGGTGTGGATTGCAATTTCTTGTAAAGGTTATTCTCGAGCTTATATTTGATCATCTGGCAATTCTGTGAATGCCAAAACGTATGAAAAAGGTGTATAAAGCTGGGTCCAGACTTGAACAAAACGAACAAAACAAACTGAACGAACAGAACGCACAGAGCAAAATAGTCTGAACAAAATGCTTGTTGCTTTCGGCAGATTTGCGGAATTTTTAACGTTTTCATTTGTTTGGCACGTTCATAGTTCCTAGTTTGTAGAGGAAGTGAATAGTAGTAATCGTAAAAGAATAAAAAATATAATTTCCAAATAAAGAAAACATGGACTCTGACTTAACAGTAGCATTTGGCGCTTTTTTATTATTTGTAAACTGTTAAGAAATAAGAACAAACGACGAAATTTGTGGATACGAAAATTGTACGCACATCGCAGCAATAACTTGTTATTACGTGAAATGGACTATATTCATTTAAGAAATTTTATAAGAATAACTTCTGAAGACTTTGAAGAATTAATAAAATTAGTCGGACCTACAATTGAAAGAAAAGATACCAAATTACGCAAAGCTATACCAGTTAAAGAACGTTTGGCTTTAACGTTGAGGTTTTTAGCGTCTGGGGATTCTTTCACCAGCCTTCAATACTTATTTAAAATATCTAAGCAAAGTGTAAGTGTGATTGTAGCAGAAACCTGCAAGGCTTTAACTCTGACTTTAAAGGATCACATAAAGGTAAGAAACAATGAAAGTAGTAGGTCTTGCCAGATGAAAATTGTAAATTAAATTGATTTGCTTACCTGGCAGTATTAGAAAATTTGAATTTCTTATAAATCACGTGAATTATTTCGGCCTTATTGGGCCTCGTCAGAGATATGTACCAAAAAATTACTTTTTGAAAAGATAATAATAAAAATTATAAACTTACTTATTTTTGAATTTCTAAAATCTCAAAAATAAACCCTGAATGAAAACTTTTTGGAAAACTGCCAGTTTTTATGATATTCTAATTTTCTAATACTGCCAGGTAAATAAATCAATTTAATTTGTAAGAAACAATATTTACTTTTTTATAATAAAAAAAAATCAGCAATTTAAACACTAATGAAAAAATTAAAAAAAAACATATTTAAATGTCGCAATCGTCTTGCCAGTGCCTTAAAAAATTGGAAGCTGTTTCAGTTAAGGTTGATTGCTCCTGATAGTTTATGTCAGTTAACGGCGATGACAAATTAGTGTATGAAATACCACTCTCCGTTGTCTCTTGTGGAGATGGTGTTGGAATAGGCGCCGTAGTAATGGAAGAAGGTACTGAAGAATTTTGGTAGTTGTGACCGTACGTCATCGTTGCTGGATGTTTATTTACATCAAAAAGACCCATATCAGCTTGAAATAATATATTATTAACGTGATACTGAACTACAGCTTTGGTCCTCAGAATAATTACTGAGCTTATTGCCCACGTGCTTTCCATAATCAGTACATGCATCGGCAATTACCTCAGTCCTCTGCTTTACCAATACGCTGTTTAGCATGTCAAAAGCTTTATCAATTTTATTACCTTCTCGGGAAATTTTTTGTTTTACCCCTTTATTTACTGTTGAAGGGCCAGTTCTTTTCAATTTGGGAAGTGAAGTTTGGCTCTCAGAAATTTGCTCAACAATTTCGTTCAAAATATCATTCGTATCGGTGGTTTGAGCGTCAACTGGATCCTCAACCGTTTCCCTTGTTTTATCTAGAGCAGCCTCCTCAGCTTCTGTGTCGTCCTACAATAAATAAAAAAACTTCTTGAACAATAAATGATATACTACATGTACTGGATGACATTGAAAAACTACACTGCCTAGTACCACACGATAGAGGACCATAACTAATAAAAAATTTCTTATACACTAATGTCCGATTGCCTTTTGTTTTCAAGATACAGAATGTTAAATTTTGAACATTTTTTTTTAGTAAATTTATTTCTCTTCAATATCTCATAACAAAAAAATCGCTACTTGGTCGACATGAGCTTTAAAAACAATTTGAACACCTTCTTTAGAGCGAAGTACCATTGTTTTTCTTTGTTATGTTATTGTTTTTAAAGCTCATGTCGACCAAGTAAATAAATAAATAAATTTAAAAAAAATTGTTCAAAATTTAACATCCTGTATCTTGAAAACAAAAGGCAATCGGACATTAGTATATAAGACCTTTTTTTATTATTTTATGGTCCTCTATCGCGTGGTACTATTCATTATAGATTTTTCAATGTCACGCTGTATACAGGCTAAGTCCAGAAAAATGCCTACTCGAATAGCGTTAGTGTTTATTGTCGGATTTGAGCCATCAAATTTTTTTTTTAGTTTTATTGCATTTTACATTTCATTTCAGATTCCATCAACCGCTGAAGAATGGCTTCAAATTTCCAAAAAGTTTTACGAACAATGGTAATTCCCACATTGTGTGGGTTCCATGGACGGGAAACACATCGTACTTACAAAGCCTATCAATAGTGGAAGCGAATATTATAATTATAAATCAAATTTCAGTATTGTACTATTTGCAGTTGTGGATGCTGCATACAATTTCATTTTTGTGGATATTGGTTGTCAAGGGAGGATATCAGATGGCGGTGTTTTTAAACACACTTCACTGTACAAAAAAATTATGGAAGATACCTTAGCTTTTCCTCCAGATGAGGTATTATTCGAATTAAACAAAAAATTGCCCTATGTTTTTATAGCATATGAAGCATTTCCTTTGACAAATAGAATAATGAAACCATACTCAGGGATACATGACAAAGGTACTATCCAAAGAAAATTTAACTACCATCTCAGTCGTGCACGGAGAGTTGTGGAGAATGTTTTCGGTATAATTTCTGCAGTTTTTCGAGTCTTAAGGAAACCAATGCTATTAGAACCAGAAAAGGCAAAATATGTAGTTATGGCAACAGTGTGTCTACATAACTTCCTAAGACAAAGCACATCTAGGAATACTTATACTCCACCTGGAACATTTGATCAGGAAGACAGTGTAGGAAATATAGTTCCTGGTAGCTGGAGAAGTGACAGCAGCAATGCTTTATCATCGTTTGTACCTATCAGAAATATACCACGTAAAACTTCAATGGAAGCAAAAGAAGTGCGGGATCATTTTGCTCGTTATTTTCATAATTAATAAATAATGTATTGTAGTTTTATATTTGTTAATAAAAATAAGTTTACCTAGAGGGAACTCGTTGTTTGTGTTGGTTCATCTCGACCTAGCAAAAAACTCATTCGGGTAAAAGCAAACCATTTTGAGACGTAAATTTCTTGCTTGCCTATAAAAAAAAACAAAGCTGTGTTTCATTCTTTATTTCAGCAGTGTTGTATAACTTACCTTTACCGGTACCAACAGATTTTTTACCTTTGGATTTTTCCCTCCTGAAACTGGATAGTAAACTATCCATTTTTTTTTTAACTTCTTCACTAGAACATTGTATTATTTCAGCAATGCTCGCCCAAGCGTCGTGCTTTTTTATTTTGTTATAAAAAAAGCCATGTTTAGGATTCCATAAAACCGGGTACTGCTCATAAATATCTATTAATTGTAAACACTTTTCCCTATCCCACTCCATGTTTTATGTAGTCTCCAGATGAAAAAGTTAATATCTTTCGCACGTATGTTTACACTTCTACTTTGGTGGCGGCATTAACTATATTCCCTAAATGGAATGATTGGGCGAACAATAATTTCTTTTGCGCAATTTCGATTTACCGACAAGCATCGGAAAATATTTGGCGCGTTTGGTTCGGTTTGGAAACACGTCCACACTTGTCGAATTCCGCCTTGCGCATTCGGTTTGTTCTGTTCGTTCGCGTTAAAAATCGGAATTGTTCAAAAGAAATTATTGTTCGGCGAATCATTAATTGAACGGGAACATAGATACATATATGTATTTCAATGTTAATGGAAACAAAAAATTCGCCGAACACAACGAGAATTTTGTTCAGAATATTTTGCTCTGTGCGTTCTGTTCGTTCAGTTTGTTTTGTTCGTTTTGTTCAAGTCTGGATCCAGCTTAAGATCGAAATTAAAGGAATTCATAGACAAGAATCTTTCTGTCGGAAAATCCATATTTTGGGAAGACATAGCAACCTCGCATTAAACTGCTCGATTTATTGCCGCTTTCGTTGAGTTACAAATTCCATTTGTTACGAAGTCAGGAAATGATCTCAACTGAGTCCAATCGAACGTTTTTGGAAGAATTTAAAAAGGGATACCTACAGTAACGGCTAGAGGGCTTCAAATTTGGATGAGCTGAAACATTGAACTTGGCAAACGTTAGATTCACTATTTATTAATTTAACGAGCTGTGTAAAAACAAAAATTCGCAAAGCCAGTCGTTATGGTGCCGATTCTGTAACTAAAAGTGTGTTCTTTTACTTCCATATTATAAGTCGTATAATAGGTCTGTTTGTTTGTACTTCTCGGAGTTACTCTAAAAGTTGTCAAATGTAATTTTCAGTCAAATTCGTTTCTTTCGCGTCGAAAAAACTCCCAATTGGATTGAAAACTACATTTGACAACTTTTAGAGTAACTCCGAGCAATACAAACGAACAGACCTAATAATTCTTTGGTAATAAATTTGTTTCTTCTTAACATTTGTGCCAATTTTTTGTCCCCACACCCTTATATTAAATTTTCGAAATCTGAAAGTATTCTTATTATCATTATAACTTTTCAATAAGCTGAAACAAGTCCAAGTATTTTAGCTAATGAAACATATGATATAACGATTACTTCTTTAACGATAACTTTTCAGAAATTAACAGTATTAAATCACATAGTTTTGATAATATCTGAATCAAAATGCAATATTTGTTTCAAGCTTTTAAAATAGTTCCTTAAACAAGTATCTACTTAAAATTGGTAGTTAAACATTTATACTTTTTTCATCCTTATCTGTGGTCTAACTGCATGTTAAAATTAATAGACATAAGTTTATTCATTACTTGTATGAAAAAAGAAACAAATAATAAGGCAAACTTGGATTAAGTCTCATTTTGATTAAATATGAAAATTTTAATTCAATAAAATTTTTATGTCTAACTGAAAGACTTATTTTGTTAATAAGACGTTCTATTATATTCAGGATGTCTCATATCATAACGTATGGAGGAGATTGAATGAGTAGCCAAAATAAAGCGATTTTCTTAATTCGCTCTTGTCCAAAAACCAACAAGAAAGTTCCAGCAATTAAAATTTCTAATAAATTTACTGCCACTTACTTACTGCCGTCGAAATTAATAAGGAAGAATTAGAAATAATATAATAGTGCTTTACGTTTCCAAGGAAACATATTTCTAGCAAATGCTGATAGTTTGCTGATACTTTAATGAAACAACGTAAATTTATGAAAAGCAAAACATTCCCAAAAGTATCCAAAATGTTCATCCCTCATTTCAACGCATAGGAACAATTGTTTTCATAATAGTTACTATGGAAATAAACGTTAAATAAAGTTAACTTGTGATTGACAAACCGGGCCTTAACGGTAAACTATTTTAACTTTGACACTTAAAGGAATTGACATTTAAGTAAATTTCTACATCAACTTGTTTTCTAGTTTTATTTTAATTAATCAGTGGATCTCAACAATCTGAACAGTAGTTTTTGGGATAAATTCTCGCAAAGGAAACAATGTTGAATTTAAAACGTAATTTATTACTACAGTTAGTAACGATTGCTTGTTAATTAATTTAACTTTAACTTGCTGTAACTTTCTAGTTATTGAGTTTTAATTAAAATTTTATTAAGAAAAAAGCTTTACTTATATCTCCCCTAGCAACCCTTTTAGTCTCCTCCGTACGTTATGAGACGCGCTGTATACATAAACTGGTTTTTGTGAAATAAAATGTTAATAGACCAGTGTACAATTGCGTAAATTTAATTTTTAAAACGGCAATAATTCATTTTAAATTTTAACCTACTTACTTATACAAACTGTAGATCGAAAGAAATAGAATGGAAATTACATGTCATTTTGGCCCTCATCCAAATTGAAAGAGGGATAAATCTATAACAATTATCGACGTTTTATGTTGCGGTGTTGATGCTATTGTTTCATCTGACTCTCTTCATTGGTAAATGGATAATTGATTATAGCAAACATGAACTAACTAATTTCGACTGTATCCTCTAGCCATCTGTTTTATTTTACAAAACATTGTTACGATATACCACCAGAATTGAGAATATGTATATTTAACGCGTTCAGTTTTCCGAAACTAGATATAAAAACTTGTTTTAATAAATGCATATGGAGGACAATTTTAACCATTTATACAAAACTGTATCAAATAAAAAAAAATATGACTGTTAAAATTAAAATTGTAATTTTCAAATAAAAGTCACACTGCCTAAACTCTAACACAGTAATGACGTAATGAGGAAGTTAATTTAGTTATTAGTGAATTTAGAGAATTATAATACAATCACACTGCGTATGGATTTTAAATGGTGGTAAAGCTGGCTCTTCTTGCGTTGAATGTTTTCAAGGCATTTGAAAAAAATCAATAAATGCGTTTCATTATGTTTCACTTCATTTCTGCAGACAATGCAAATCTGTGTAGGAGTCATTCCACTTATAAAACTCTACTTTCTTATATTCAATTTAACCTTTTTTTATACATTCTTAAGATGAAAACGTCCTGTGGTATTAATTTAGAACTAAAATAATTTCTTTGAAATTTATTCATATTCATATTTATCGATGTGGAGCGGTTCAGGTGATTTTTAAACATATTTTCCTCCTAAAGCATTTATCGTAGAGATTTAGAACATACCTCATTTTAAAGCTTAAAACATGGGTTTTCGGCCCATGTTAATCATAATTATATTTAATTTAAAATTAACTTAATTTTACATAACCTTAATTTTAATATTGAAATTATAGTATAAGGACGACGATTTAAAAATGAAAGAAAAATAGCATTATTTACCTTCGTATCTACCTTAGGAATCCTCCAAGTTTCAAAATGGGATTCCGTTTCGAAATGCATTAAATAAATGTTTATTGAAGACGTGTATCGGCTGTGCCGGAACTTTGCATTTTGTCAAGCAGGCTATGAAAATAATTACAAATTGTGTCTCAAAATTTTCAAACCCATTGAAAGTTTTTCAGTGTAGCTTAGGTGAGAATATATTTTTTTAGTAAGCATTTCATTCATTTTGGGACTTAAAGTAAGAAACAAGAAATATTAAATTTGAAAAACTTTATTATAAAATCAAAAGTGTTAGAAACAAATGCATCACACTTTATCTGTCAAGAGCAAAAATAATTAAATGCTGTGATTAAGTATTAATCGAGAAATCATGAGTGGTGTTAAAAGAAAACAGTACGATATGTGTTTTAATCCTTTTAACGAAAAGAATCACAAATTTAAAAAAAGAAAATCTTTGCGACATGTGACTTGTGCTATGTTAGCAAAACTGAAGAGAGAAGATATTGACTTGTCTCGTCAAATGAAGATCTTTGATGTTTGCAGGAAGAAAGTTTCAAACCTTCCTAATTCTACATTTGTTGTTAATGAACAATGCACACCGGAAGATGTTACAGAATTCGAATACGATGAAACTATAGAAAGTAATGATAATGAGTTTTTATCCTTTGATGATTCTATAAAAGCAGATGAGGAAAAGTTACTCGTATTATTTAGGAGGAAAATATGTTTAAAAATCACCTGAACCGCTCTACATCGATAAATATGAATATGAATAAATTTCAAAGATATTATTTTAGTTCTAAATTAATACCACGGGACGTTTTCTTTTGATCTTAAGAATGTATAAAAAAAGGTTAAATTGAATATAAGAAAGTAGAGTTTTATAAGTGTTCGATTTCGCGTGGAATGACTCGTAGGCAGAGGGACAATGAAAGCGATTATTTCACAGTTTTCTAAATTTGTTTTATGTATACAACTACAGTTTATTTGGTAGTCATGGCCTGCAGGATTAATAACGGACAGAGTCCTTTAACTTTGAAAAAGAAAATCTGTCCCACTATAGTTGTCGGTAGTGTAGCTCCCTCTGTATAACTTTGAATTAAATTATAAATATGCAGGTGTCACACTCTTCAGCAGTGGCTGTTACGTATGTCACGGGACATCCTGTATTGCTAATTATCACTACGGTGCGGCGGAGTGAGCGTATCGATATATTGATATGTATTTATACACAAAGTTTATCGGTACGTCTTTCCAACTGTGTCGGTATATCGAATGTCGATATAGTCAGCGTATCGATATGTATTTATACACAAATTTTATCGGTACGTCTTTCCAATTTGTTGGTATATCGAATATCGATACATGGCAATGTCGGTATATCGAATATCGATACGTATTAACAGATCAAATACATACGTATCGAACTATAGAATACCAATACGTATCAGAGTATTGGTACATATGGAAATATCGAATAGCGACACGTATCGTATGTTAGATAGGAAATTTAGATAAAAATTTTAAATAGAAATATCTTGCACTTTTTTTTAATTTTAAGTTTTTTGGATAATCGATCTTTTGAAACGTATGCCGCTACGATACATACGAAATTCGAGATATCGATACGTATCCACATAATAAAAGTCGTATGGAGATTCAATATACAATTTGTCGTATCGCCTATCCCTACTTATTCAAAAGTTAGCGTTTCTCACCTGTAGATTTCTATTGTATATCGAATCTCGATATGACTTTTATTAGCTTAGGCTTCGTTAATTTTTACTTGTTTTTGTTTTCAATTTCAAGATAATCATTAAAATAAAATAATACAACATTGTATTTTTGAATTGTAACGTTTATTTTTCTCGGAAAATCTGTTGTAGAAAGTATTAACTTTTTTACATCACCATTTTGCTGACAAGAAGGACTATCAAACTCTGCATAAAAAAGTTAGGGTTACCATTTAAAATAATTAATGATGACGTCAAAATGTGTCTTCTTAAAATTAAAAATTTGCCTGTTTCAGAATTTTGCAAAAAAAAAAAAAACATTAAACAAACAAATTATGGGCTTGGTGCGGGACTTTATTATCACCGTGTATAAAAATTGGTGCGGGACTTTATCATCACCGTGTATAAAAATTGTTGAATATTAAGTTAACACTCCCCAAAACAGTTTCAAATATAAGAACTTTCTTGAACCAGTATCTGAATGAACCAGTATCTGAAAACAAAAAAAGAATTGTCGCTAAAACTCATTGCCACTGTAATATTCAGCGACAAGAAACTGAAATGATCTTCAGATACTCTAATCTCGCTGTACCTTTTGTAAGCCTGATAACAATCAGCATAAACCTGCTTGCCAACGTGTAATTTGATTATAATAAATGGTTGCTAAACGTTCGCAGCTTCGCGAGTTACCATTAGTTTACTAAATTGTTTCCTTACGCCTAGTGAAATGGAGTGAGAAAGGTCAGACATAGGTAATGGAATGAAAAGCAATAAATCTTGTAAAAAAAATAATACGAAAAGAAAAATACATTATTCTTTCTATCCTACGAGATACCGAATCTTTGAAAGTGCGATGCATACTCATATTAGTTGATATCTCGTTTCAATCCAACAGCCACTCACGCTAACAACTCGAAAAAATTTCCGAAATATGTCAAGCATACCAGACATTATATTTGAAAAGAGTGTTTAATGTTTAGCCATTTGCAGCGTTTTATCTGACGTGCTGCAATGGGCTTAAAATTCAGCCTGTACCATGCCGATTGTGATGTGACGGTCTGGTGAACATCGAACGTCCGAGATGAAAACAATGGCAATTGTTGCATTGAAAATGTAATTTATTGGTGCTTATTGTGTTATTTACACGTATATTTGATGTTAAAATTTAGTCAATTTATCTCCTGAAATAGGTTTGTAGATGGTGTCAGGATAATTCTAAAACAACACAAATGAAAATTTAGACGTATTCTGTATAAACTTAGCGGGTGTTCCGAAAATAGGCATTCGAATTGCAAGAGAATAATCCTTGCATAAAGATATGTAAAAATGTTCAATGGAACAAATTTCTTCTTAAGGAGCTAAAGTTGTTCCCCTTAAAACTCGAAATCTGAGATACTCACTTAAAACTTTTCGTCGTGCTTCTGACTATACAAAGTTGTTGTCATCCTTTTTAAAACTGAATACGAGATGGGAACTGAAAGCCAGATATTGAGGGACAGTGAAGATTAACTTACGAAATAGACGTTTCCAGAAATATGACTGAATTGAGGAATGTGAATATTTAGGTAATCTGGAAAAGACTTTTAGTTTAAGTAGAGCAATTTATGCAAAGTAAAGTGATTTTCTGGCTCTATTAAGAAACCATTTTCCAACGCGTATTTCCTGTAACTCAGTAGAGCATCATCTATCGTACTGAAACCACGCACGAAAGCCAAATTAATTTGGATTAATTATTCAGGAATTTAATAATCCTCATCTGCGTAGATTTCTGAAATATTTTTGAAATAACAGCGACAAGTGATATTGTACGATCGTTCTGTATATTAAGAAAAATGCATGCATGCGCCATCTAGTGCGACAGTAGCGAATTAGGGCAGTGTATGTAATGCAGCAGACGGGGTCACACGTGTTTTATTTTTATCACTCCCAAACCTGTTAAACACCCACTCAGAAGGTGAATTCAGCAGACCCGATCATTCAGATATAGATTGGTAATTATTTATCAGGGATATCAAGGGATCCCCAATAAGTGATATAGATCTGTAATTATTTATCAGGGTTATCAACGGACCCCTTACTCTTATATACAGTAAGTAACAACTATTATTTTCAGCTGTCTGGAAAACGCTGTATTTAAAAGAAGCATTCATTAGTTGGTTAATACCAACAAATGTTATACAGTGTTTCCCGAAAGTAACGGATAAATTCTATAAAATGATTTTTATTTTTAACCCATTATTGAAAGATGAAATTTTCAACCCCTCACCCTTCAACCCTTAAGCGCCAGCAACCCCAACTTTAAAAATTCAAATACCATAGTACTCCTTGTGATACCTCATTTAATAGCATTTTTTATGCTGAATACAATAAAAAAAAGTTTTTCAAAATCGGTTGATAAATAACTGAGATATTCAACAAAAATGTATTGAAATGAAAGTGCCGATATTCGAGCAGGCGTTGATACGGCTCTAGCAATAAGTGCTAAAAACAGTTGCAATTTCTTTGTAGTTAAATGTCAAATAAAATTTATTGACATTACGTAGTGTGTTTAACGATTAGATAGCAAAAATGAAACTTACTGAAACCGAAAGAATCGAAATTTTAATTATGATTGGGTTTGGAGATACAATTCGGACGCATCAAGAAGTTTGTATTTTGTTCAATGAAACTCACCCAAACCGTCCTCCAATATCGCAATCAATTATAAGTCGAATTGAAAAAAAAATTCGCGATCTTGGACATGTACGAGATAAACCTAAAGCCGGACGTCCAAAGGCTTTAGATGAAGACAGACAATTGGATGCCATGTTAATGGTGCAGGAAAATCCACATTCAACTCTCGTGGGAATCCCTTCATATTTTAATACATCAAAAAATGCAATTTACAGACTTCTTCTTAAGGAAAAATTTCATCCCTACAAAGTGCACTTGGTACAAGAGCTATCCGATGATGATTTTGATCGACGAGGAGACAATGATGGAACTCTCTAACGCAAATTCTGCATTCATTAGAACTATTCTTATCTCTGATGAGGCAACATTTTGCTTAAACGGTACCGTCAATAAGCAAAATTGCCGTTATTGGGCGGTTGAAAATCCACATTGGATGATGGAGGCAAATACACAATATCCCCAGAAGGTCAATGTGTGGGCCGGGATAGTGGGTAACCAAATTGTTGGACCATATTTTTTTGTTGGAACGTTGGTTGGTGAACAGTATCTGAACTTTCTCCAATTTGAATTAATTCCGGTCTTAGCGATACTGTTTCCTAATGCAGAAGATCCTGATTTATCCGATCCCCGAATTTGGTTATAGCAAGATGGTGCACCTCCTCATTATGCACGTCCAGTACGGGAATATCTCGACCAAATATTTCCTAATCAATGGATTGGTAGACGATGACCTATTGAATGGCCAGCAAGATCTCCGGATTTAACCCCTTTGGACTATTTCCTCTGGGGTTATTTAAAATCTAAAATTTATTTGAATAGGCCTCCAAATATTGAGGAGTTAAAGCAGAGAATTCGATAGGAAATTCGCTCAGTCACCCCTGAAGTGGTAAACAATATTCAAGAAGCGTTTGTCTCTAGATTAGGACATTGCCTCGCCATTAATGGACAGCAATTTGAACATTTAATTTAATTTTAATATTGTTTTATTTTTCAATTTTTTTTAAGTTTTATGTTTTGTTTCGTTTGAATACATTTTTGTTGAATATGTCAGTTATTTATCAACCGATTTTAAAGAACTTTTTTTTGGTTGATTCAGCATAAAAAATGCTATTACATGAGGTATCACAAGGAGTACTTTGCTATTTGAATTTTTAATGTTGGGGTTGCTAGCGCTTAGGGCTTAGGGTGGAGGGTTGAAAATTACATCTAACTCACTACGTAATGTCAATAAATTCTATTTGACATTTAACTACAAAGAAATTGCATTTATTTTTACCACTTATTGCTAGAGCCGTATCAACGCCTGTTCGAATATTAGCAGTTTCAATTCAATACATTTTTGTTGACTATCTCAGTTATTTATCAACCGATTTTAAAAAACTATTTTTTATTGTATTCAGCATAAAAAATGCTATTAAATGAGGTATCACAAGGAGTATTGTGCTATTTGATGTTTTAAAGTTGGGGTTGCGGGCGCTTAGGGGTTGAAGGGTGGGGGGTTGAAAATTACATCGTTCAATAATGATTTAAAATTAAAAATCGACCTGTTCGAACATTTTTCTGGAACATTTTGCTTAACCACTTTATAGAATTTATCCGTTACTTTTGGGGAACACTGTATAACCGCTTTGAGTACCTACCTGAACAGTTAAGCCATAATAATGTCTGCTGGTAATATTTGATATAATTATTAATTTCAAGTTTCTACTTTACAATTCTTAATTTAAATGCAACAGTGTTGCATTTATTATCTAGAACTTTGCTCTCATATGTTCATATAATTATTCTGTTATTTGCAATAAATCAGTTGAAATAAAACTTGGCAGTTGATCAAAACGTATAACATCAATGCAAACTCGATAAATATGTGTACTGCATTTGCTGGCAGTTATTCGTGTAGAAAATTTATCGTGATTAAACCAACAAATGTTTTTATGCCAATCGCGATGTATTTTACTATTTTCGACAGTAAATGAAAATTCATCGACAATTCTAGATATAAGGTGGAATTATTGAGGCGTGTATTTATCTCGGTATTATCGATTGTTTTCGTTTTTCTTCCACTAGTTACACTAAATGACGATGATGATTGCCTCCAACAGAAAACACCTGCAATTTTTATTTGCTGTCCGAATCATTGACAGTTATGAACACAGTTGAACATAAAACGGCCCGTATTCTTTTCTTATAATTCATTTAGTAAGTGTGTTTATTTCCTCCGTTACTCTCTTACATATTAAATTGACATAAAGCTATACAGTCTGTCCCAGATTGAGTAGGCTACCATGAGTAACTTTCTTATTAGTGAAGATAGAGATTTGGTTAAATGGGCAATATTTTGCAGTTTTATGTGCTGATTCAGATTCCGTTGAGAAAATTTGAAAATTCCGAATAGTTCAGATATTATCGCAGAAAAACTGAAAATCGCTATTTTCTTTAATGTCCAATAACTTCGCAATTATAAAAATATGAAAAAATGTTTCATATAAAAGTTACTATCTTTGATAAAATACAGCTGAAAATACAGTCAAAATAAAATTCAAGATGGCGGCTGTCAAGATATTGATAGCAACTTTCTTATTTTAAATGGACGCCATATTGAATTTTTGTACGATTAAATAGCATTTTTTTTTCTCGTTTCAACCGTGTATCACAACCCATATCTAAAAAAAAATTATTTAAAAAATTTAATATTTTTTTTTTTAAATCAAGTAAGCGGGTTGCCTTTACTTATTACTAATCAAGTAAGCGGGTTGCCTTTACTTGATTAGTAATAAGTAAAGGCAACCCGCTTACTTGATTTTAAAAAAAAATATTAAATTTTTTAAATAATTTTTTTTTTAGATATGGGTTGTGATACACGGTTGAAACGAGAAAAAAAATGCTATTTAATCGTACAAAAATTCAATATGGCGTCCATTTAAAATAAGAAAGTTGCTATCAATATCTTGACAGCCGCCATCTTGAATTTTATTTTGACTGTATTTTCAGCTGTATTTTATCAAACATAGTAACTTTTATATGAAACATTTTTTCATATTTTTATAATTGCGAAGTTATTGGACATTAAAGAAAATAGCGATTTTCAGTTTTTCTGCGATAATATCTGAACTATTCGGAATTTTCAAATTTTCTCAACGGAATCTGAATCAGCACATAAAACTGCAAAATATTGCCCATTTAACCAAATCTCTATCTTCACTAATAAGAAAGTTACCCATGGTAGCCTACTCAATCTGGGACACACTGTATATGACATAAGCTTTGTTTATTTTAATCACTTTAGTTAAATAAGACCTTAATCATAAGATGGGTCAATATTTTTAACCTCATAACGACAACTTTAAATAACGATAATTGTTAAGTGACATATTTTCACCAATTAGGGCTGAGATACAATGAACTTCTATGTGTTGATTGGTCAAAATATGTCACTTAACGAAGCTGTTATGAATTACAGAATACGGGGCTTAGGGATCTTTTTAATGACATTATCAAATGAACCCAGTAAATAGGGTGATTCATGATTCTAATTTTTTCCTTTGTTATTATACAGGATGACTCTCTGTTCTGTATTTTTAAAGTAGCCCTTGTTCTGAGAGATAAAGCAAAAAGTGTTTAAGAAAAGTTGCATTGGATGTTAAGAGCATCAGAAACTCTATGACCTCGATCTTCAATTGTTTCGAAGCGGCCATGTCTTCTTCAGTTTTTTTTTTTAATAACGGTGTAAATTTTTATGGTGGATTTTAATAGATACTTTGAATCTGTGTTTAGATGTAGATAACAATATGTTTGGAAGAAAAGAATTAAAGGTGAAATGTTTACATATCTGATTTTCTAATAAATGTTAGTACTTCAGGCTAAAACTATATCAGATGGTTATCTACAGGGGTTAAATTGAATGTTATAAATTTAGTCTTGAAATTCATATTTAAAAAGTTAATAAAGTTAAAACCAACTGAATTGAGATGTTTAAATTAAAGTATGTTTAGTGTATGCAAAGAATGTATGGTGTGAAAGGTTCGATATGTAAAGAGATTTGTATACCTTTATCTTTTATTCAACATAGTTCGCTATTGGAAAGTCTGCAAATACCTTTATCTCTATTTGAGATTCTTGTTTGCGAGAATATAGAAGCAAGCACGTCGAAAATAAAACAGTTAAATCCAAGACTTAACATTGTAGCTATTAGTCTAAATTGGAAGTGTAATAATATAAAGAACTGCTTGTGCAGTTGCCTTAAAGCCCTGTAAATTGTAAAGAATGGAATTTATTATTAGAATTGTGTGCCTGCCTTTTTGCTCCTAACTTATACCTAGGGTTTCTTTATTTGATTAAACACTAAAACAACATTTATTTACAACTATTATTTTACAACGAAAATAAATGTTTTATTAAAGATATACATAAGTGCGTCTATAAAATGCGAAATCTAATGAGATTTGTATCCCTCTATCTTTTATTCAACGCACATCTGTATTCGGAACGTCTGTAAATACTTGTATCTCTATCCTAGCTTCCTGTTTACGAGAATGGAGGAAGCGAACACGTTGAAAGTAAAACTGAAACATCCCGGATTTAACAATGTAGTTACGAGTTTTCTCAGATTACAATGTATGTCAGTTATTACTGTTTCTGTTCCCTGATGCAGAATGATTAACAAATTCAACACGAAGTAATTTCATCCGTTTACATCTGAAAAATAGAAAGAAATACTAAACGACGAGAGGTCTGATCAATTTTAATCATCTCGTCAAATTTGCTACAAAATGATATTCAACGATAAGTCGAGTAACTAGCTCCACTCTAAACTTCCGGCTTTCTTCTTCGCGCTAGCTTATGATCTCGTAAAGATGATTGGTTGCGTTGATCGTAAACTCGAGTTTGAACTGGAGTTGATAGGTTTATAATTATTGCACTACTAAGTTTGTACGGTTACATGAAGGTCGTTTTAGTTGGATTAAATTAAAAATAAGGTGCACTATTATGTTCAAAATTTAGACACCACACAAGTGATGTATCATTTGATCTCACTCACATGAGGCGTCTTTCTTCTCTTCCCCGTGTTTCGCAGTTTTCTCTTCTCATTTGTTCATCGTGAGTAACTTTTTACGTAAATCACAATTTTAAAATATGTATGTAAAAGTAGATACTCACCTTGAGAAAATGAATATACATCAATTTCCACCCGATGAAAATATCCCAGACTAAAGGGATCATGAAAAATGTTTAAATGTGCAGCAGAAAATCTTTTCGTGGGACGAAGTGCATCACTACGGCGAGTGTCTAATTGTTAATTGTCATCATGGCTTTGGTCTCAAAAGGAACAGAGGTCATCTTAAACCCCTGTCAAGCCCAGAGTACTTCATATTGTGGGCTTTGTCGTAATTGCTTTCCGGAAACTTGAGACTAATTATTTATCGTATGAAGATTAATTAAATAACCGCTTCAGTTATCAAACAGCCAGAGACTGTTTGGAAATTAGGATTATTTCCAACCAATTAACTCCTAGGTGATTCTTGCATGCTCCCCGTTACTCTTATCAATTACGTATTATTTTTTTAAATAAAATTACTGAAAATTATGTATTTGTTGATTAAATATATTAATTTAAAAAAAATTAAGAATGCTAGGTTTATATTAGTTGTCAGGTTAAAATACTTACAATCAAATTGTTGAGCAAATTTTATACTTTTTGAAATGCACGACATTGTTAATTAAAATTTCTATTATTCAAAGCGTTAGGCTTAATTTGTCTTATACAAATTTTAATTTCTTCTTTCGATAAAGTTATTTATTGAGTTACAGAACGGGGGGTTACTCAGAAAGTAGTTTTAGCGTGAATGTTGAATGTTTATAAAAATTCCGAAAAATTGAAAAAAAATTGGAACTAGTGATTTTTATAACATAAGGAAGTCATTACAATTTAAATAAATAATATCTACCTTATTCGCACATAAAATTTAAAGTCAATCGTTTGCAAATAAAAACTTATACAACTTTAGTTGTATGAACCATGTTCTAAATTCACGTACAGTGTATTTTAGCTGCAACAGTATTTTACACTAGAAAATAAATTGCGCGGGGCATGCGGTTGAAATTAGGGTTAATGTCTACGATAATCAATTGCCCATTTATCAATAAAGAGCGTCAGCTGGGGCAGTGGTATCAAAACCACCGCATAAAGTGCCGATAATCACCGCGGCATTATCTCTCTTCCAACTTGTATGTCGGCCATATTCAAACTTCGATTGAGTTTATCTCTATGCAAGTCACGAATTTTATGGATACAATTAAAATTATACTATAGCACAAATATAAAAAAAAAACTTTCGCTCTGTTAAGTATACGGTTGTCCATAAGTTTGCGTGCATTCTGTACCTCAGCAACGCGAAGTCCAAATGTTATAAAATTTTATATACAAGTTGAATTTAATAAGTAAAACTTCATGCCTCCTCAGATAACGATCAGTATTCCAACACTTCGTTATTGCAGCATTTGTCTATCACGTTCATATGATATCATATTATGTAAGTTCTCCTCTACTGTCTTGACGATTACCTGACAAATCGGTTTCCAAATTGTTTATCTGACTATTATGACAACCAAAAGCAGAACTATCCTGAAGTTCACGCACAGATTATTCCTCAGATTCATTATTTGTCGTAACACTCATTACGATTTTCTATATTTTGCTTTTCGCTTATTTTTTTACAAAAATCTGTAATCACAAGTTTAATTATTTTAAGTACCTTAAAAACGTCTTTTTTGCACGTTACAGCAAAAGTGTTGCAATAAGATTGTATTTAACTTGAAATTAAAGTAGCAATGCAGTAGAAAAATGTGTGTCCGGTAATTTAAGACATATCTTTTTTCGAACTGGAAATAAGGTATTGTATGGCAGCGAATGGCAAGAATAATACTGTTCAACGAACGTACCACCGTCTATAAATGCATAATACATGAGTAAGGGTGGATCGGTAGCGTTGCTGCGAATACTTTTCATAGGTGTAAAAGAACTGCGGCAATTTTAGAGAACCAATTCGCCTTTCAATTGCTATTCAATTGAGATTTTCATATAAAATTCAATTTCTATATTAGTGTTTGTAATTATGATACATTTATTCACCTTAATCAAAATTGGGAATATTTTTGATATTTTGTGATGCTTGTGTTATATTATTGAAATGAATAAAATTACAAAAGATGTCCAAAAAGTAGAGATATATTAAGTAGCAATTACTTCTCTTATGTATATTTATTTATTTCAAACAAGGCAGAGTACAGAAAATTATAAATCGATTTCGACTTTTATAATGTTAAGGTCGGCGGCGTGGCACAAACTAATTATGTTCTTATCTTAAGAAAAATGACACAAGCAAAAAATGGTTGTATTAAAAACTCTCAAATCAAAAACTGGCTGCTTTTTCCTTAGCCGAATTGATGTGATCGTTCGCACATGATTGTAATATCAATTTGTTACTCGAAAAAGTCGCTTCGACGACAATTTATTGGCTTCTCTTATATTCAGCATTCTGGACCATTCAGCGAATCACGAAAATCAAGTCGATTTGTATCCAGGGTCTTTGATTCACCAAAAACTGACAATTCTTAAGATGCTGGTTATATCTTTTGAGTACTTTTTGCAAGCAGTGTGTATCTTATGACAATAAGATTTGGCTGTTAATATAATTATAATAATATTTACAAGGACCGGCTACGTCTCCATTCGCAATCATCTGGACTGAACAAAAAAAAACTGCATTCTATTAAGATACAGATTTTTATTTCGTCAATCAAATTTCATTATTTTCTAGTTTACAACATTCTAAAATCAAATGTACTGACTACCATGCATTATTGCCTAATTTTTTTGTAATTTTTAAATAATTCTTAGAACTTTAAGGAAATTTATGGATCGATTCTGCTCATATCTGTACAACATACGATGTTGTATAAAAATTGTGGTCGTTCCATTTGAAAAAAAGTACTTTTCTGTGTTTAAATTTCTTCTTGTGGAGTGATATGTTTTAGACAGCCTGTAGCTTAATAGATTATGCTTAGAGAATTTTTAAGAACCTTAAAGCCTCAACTACAATATCAGTTATTACAAATAATTTTCGGAGGAAACCGACTCGTTTAAGCAATTCCTTGCAAAGTAATTATCCTTTTGCGGCGATAATTATTTATTACCAATTAGTATTATACTGGCAACGTTTAAAACAACAGATTGTATCCTAATAGTTTTATTATCTCCGTGCAATAACGCACATTTTACTATGAGTAAACATTTCACTATGAGCTGCCTATCAGGCCGTGCATTTGGCCCCTGCGATCACCAAATTCTTGCGATTCTTTTTTGTGGACGAAACGGCTGGTACATTTCGCTCTAGTAAATAATCCTCACGAAGTAACAAACAATTATTTTCACAATTATTTGAGAATTTATTATTCGCATTTCAAACGCAATCGCAGTTATTTTAGAAATTACTAATAATTACGTTGAGCAAAAGAAACTTGCGTTCTGCAGCTGTTAAACGTGGAATAAAACCAATTGAGATGTGTTAAGGTCGCAATGTGTGCAAGCGAGTAATCAACAAAAAAACTTTATAGTTCTACTATACTACCGCATTTATAAAACGTGGCCGCCGTATTTCGTACGCAGTGCCGGAGCTTGATTTTGGGGTAATTTTTTAATTAATTATAAACTGTTCACAAGAACTTTTTTAAACATTTTGCTGTAATCTGTAGCATCGATTCTCTTATACGTTTTTTTTTGTCGGTATTATTGTCATTCACGCTGTATATGACCTACCAAACCAATGTTCTTCTAATCGGCAAACTAGGAAAATTGGCTGAATAGTCGGCTTAGCCCACGGTGAATTGAATACTAACGGTGGCAGCATTCAAGTGAGATAGCGAACCGATATGCTGGTGTGCGGTATGCGGTGACGTAACGGTTCGCTATCTCGCTTGCTGAAATGCTGCCACCGTTAGTATTCAGTTGACCGTGGGCTTAGGCGACTAGTCGATACATCTCTAGTAATATTAAATTATTGACACACGTCAAGAAGTATAACAATTGAAGTCGGGAAATATTTTAAAATATATCGCTTTTTTATTGTGTTTTGTAAACTTGTGCGCATGAAATAAAACAAGTACGTCTCTGAAATGTCCTATGCAACGCCGAAGTCTGGTGCTTACTAGTCTGATAAAGTTTTATGATTTTCCATGTAATCGTTGACTAATAAATATTTAGTATTCAGTATTCATTACTCTTGTAATCATATCATTAAAGGAAAATTACTTGTTCTCAATATATTGATATTAGAGTATAAATAATTTTGAACTAATGCCATATCACCTCAGTTAACACACTTATGCAAGCCTGCACTGAAACGCTTTTAAGGGTATGGTAGCAAAATATGCAAAACTGACAGTGATGGATGTATATCGATAAAAATTAAAGTATATGAAAATATCAAACCCTTTTCATCAGATACTACCCCAGCTCAATACTGTTTGTTACGTAGGTCATTAATATTTTAAAATATGACAGCAGTTACGAACATAATAAGAACGTTTTATTTTGCCTGGAAAAGCAGACACGCCATCTATTTACAAATTAAATTGTGCATATGGTAAGTATTGTTTATTATAGCTAATGAAATATTGATTAAACTTAGATCTAAATTCTTAAGTGAAAGAATAAGTAAAGATAAATATTTAGCGAACCAGAGAAGAAAGAATTTAATATTTATTAATACATAATTATAATTAATTAATGATATGACATATTGAGCTTAGTGCTCTTATGAAATTGTCGTACAGAACATACTGCATTTATTTTGAAAAAAAAAATCACCTTAGTATAAATTAATATAAATAATACAATGAGCATGAATATTATATTTTTAATGCACAGTGAAATGATTTGAACAAATTGTGTCAAGACTACTTATTGTCGACCACCTAATTTATTAATGTAATATCGGATCAAATTGAAGTTATATGTTTTGTTAATTTTCCTTCTGAAATAACATAATATTGGGTAGTGTACTAATTTTATGTAAATGTAACTAAGAAATGTAATTAATCATTTATTAAAAACTATATTCATATTTCAACTGTTCCGTTATACTGTCCTATTTTTTTTATGTTGTGTAGAAAATATCATCCTAAGTTTATACATATATTCTTCCGTGCTCATGTTCGATAAAATTTCCTTTTCAGAATATCAAAACGATAATAACATCCCGGTATCCTCGTATTTCCAAACCTATCACAGGCTTCTTTACTCCACAAAACCACACAAAATATAAAGCGCTGCACGTTCTATGGTAAAATGTACGTCTTTTTTATTCATGTGAGTGTTTTGTTTAACATGAACATGTAAGGCTTTTTGCTGTATAATTTATAGTTATGTTGTTACTGAGATTGTTTTACTGTTGTTTCTAAATAAATATTGTCAATTGGAATATTTTTTCATTACCGATTGATTAAATTTGTTTGCCATTTTAAATGCACTGCTCGAAATTTGGGACACTTATATCTTCCTAGTTAAATTTTTTTTCTACATATCTCCCTTTATTGCAGCTGTCAAAACTGCTATTTTTTAATTATTATAGCAAGTCCTGAAAATGTCAACAAGAAGTCTGCTATATTTTGTTTAAAAACGACTTCCTGGTGAATATCTGTATCGGATTAGTACAATTTAGAGATGGGGACCTCTCAAAGAGAAATTTCCAGAAGACTTGGAATTTCAAAAAGGTGGTTAATCGGCTATCTCAAAGACTTCAACATTATAATACGCCGAGATATACTGATGACGTATAATGCACAAAATGACTGCCACTCAAGATAGATTTATTGGTAAGAAATATGTTAATGAACAGGCTTCTTAATGCAACTATGATACGAAATTGTCTTTTTAATCGAGTGAAAATGAGCATTTCCACATAACCTGTCAGAAATAGATTGAAGGAAGTTGGAATGAATGCAGGAAGACCTGAAAAACATCTTCTTTTTAGTACATAACATCGCAGGTGACGGCTTCATTGAACAATGAACATTGAAGAATATGTTGAATGGAAAATTGTGCACTGGGCGAAATGTCTTTTTAACGATGAATCAATTTCTTTATTAAACATCAAAATGGAAAGTAAAGAGTATGGAGGAGAGAAGGTGAAAGATATGATGAGAATTGTGCGACCTTTTGGAGGAGGCTTCTTTATGTTTTGGTATGGTATCTTTTTAGGGAGGCGCACAGAACTAATCATTTATCGGAATTGTTTAGTTAATGTCCATATCGATGAAGATTTGACAATCAAAGACTATAATTAAGTCATTTGCCGTTGACAGGACTACCTCTGAAACATATTCGAATAGATTTCTAGGAATTAAACTTAATCAAACAACCCGATTACCTGGCAAAGTCACATTGAGGAACTCTCTCAAAAATTAGCATCTCCAATTTATGAAGTCATAAGAATTTATTTCAGTCTATTTCATTCAAAAGCGACTTATGCCATAGAAATATGGGGTCATTCTTCTTTCCATTTGAATCTACTGTTCATTCTTCAAGAGAAGGCACTGAGAAATTTAGCTGGAGCAGAGGTTGATGCTCATTGCAAACCACTTTTTTCTGCACTGAGGATTATGACGTTTCGAAGTACTTATATATTTGAAGAAGTTACTTACTATCATCAAGTTGAATTCTTACGCAACAAGAGAAGAAATGAACAGTTATCACTGAATATTAGCCCTCAGGTTGACGTCCCATTCTATAGACTTTCCATTACAACATCGACCACTCCTTGCTTAAAACACTATAATAAATTACTAGTGAAGTAGAGAACTGTAGCTTTAAGACATTTCGAGTGTAGATTTAAACACTACTTTAGTAAACTGTGCTTATACTCAATTGAAGAATTTCTTCCTTTTTTAGATTGTGCGTGCTTTCTCGTCCTCTATTTTAGCTGTAACTATCGCTATGAGTGTTGTTTCTGTATATGTGTCCTAGTTTCAATGAAGAAGAAAAAGAAAACATTAATGAAGTTTGTGTTTACTAATCTACTGTTTGATTCCGTACAATATCCATCGTTTTTACCCTACATTGCCGCTGCCTAACAGAAATTCCAGAATTACCTCTTCGTCAGTATTAGTACTTGTTAATATTACGTGTCCTTGCTGCAAATTGGGTTATTAATTATCTTTATTATTATTAAGAGAGGTAGGTGAAAATTTCTTTGCGTATATTCCTTAACGTTGTGATGTGCAGAGAGCTGAGCTCTCAGTATGAATTACTTCAATTATCCTTGATTTACCATATTAAATTTCCAAGCTATTTGTAATATGCAATAAATTAATTTAGGTTGTTAATGTGTCCAACATAGTAACAAAATTCAAAGGAGCTGTTACTTTTACTATTTTTTTTCAGTTGCTAAGATAACCTTTTCTTTGAGGCAAGGATTAGAAAATTATTTAGTTTAAGAAACTTAAATGCACCATGTGCTTCCAGAAAGTCTACATGCATCCAAGAAATCCATTATTACGTACATAACGTTACATTCTTTTATATTATTACATTCATTTATATTATTTAATTGAATTTGCCTTTGGTTAAATATTATAATTAAAATATGTAAGTTAAAATGTCTTGTTAATATGTTATATGTTTTAACTTTTCAGTATACTTGAAGCATTTAGTTTACGTGCAGTTACGAAGACAAAAGGCTTTAGGGCTTAATTTTCTGTAATATAGTGATAATGATAAAGATAACATTTGCACTGCCTGTGTACGCTAAACCCTAGTTATTATGCCTGTGAGAATAATTCTTAATCCTTGCTCGTGAAATTGCTCATCCTGATAAAAGCGAATTACCTGCTTCGTCAATTTCTGAGCTATTTACATTAACCACGCTTTACTTGCAACAACTTCGACGAACTCTATTAACATTTCTGTCTACTGTAATCCCACTTTTTGAATGACCTGTACTTGACACAAATTCGAAATAAAATTATTTTAACTAAAAAATAAATTTTAAATATTTGGATAAAAAACGCCTATTCTCTGTAGAAAGAAATTCATTTATTTACACAATTTGATTTTTGGCTAGTAAATTTAATTTTGGAATTTTTGTTTAAACAAATATGGAACTTATTTTACGTTCCCAATTTCCATCATTTTTATTTGGCAGTTCATATAAAATAAATAATGATAGATTTTACTATTTCTGTGTGAATTACAATTGGGATTATGTCATAGAGCAGAACATCTATATTTTACATTTCAAACCGATATTATTATGCCGGACAAATATTTCCTGTCGACATTAATCGAATTTAAATAGCCTGTATTAAACGGAATTCAAAATATGGTAACCCAAAAGGTCATTAATACTGCAGTGGATGTGTTTATTTTATGATTTCACTGCTTCTTTATGCACATTTAATGATACATTACCGTTAATTATGAAGGGTAGGTATATTCATTTCGTACGTTGCAGTAAAATTATAATTAATTATATACAACAGCCGCGTATGAGACTATACAGGGTTATTCAGGCAAACAGTTCATTAAAAGTTTTCAAGGAAGAAGATTAGACAGAAATTTGAAATTTACGGAGGAGAAAGAATCTTTTCAAATAAAATAAAATTGACTTCCGGTCACTTCCGGTTATACCGAAAGTCGCTCTCAACTCGCTTATTTTAAATGCCATGCTATATTTTTTATCATGTTCTTGATTTTTATATAATCCTTTATAATGGATAATCCTTTAAATTTGAATTATATATATATTTTATTAAATATATAAAATTGCAATGTATTTCTTTATCTCTAAGTTGCATCATTACGGAGATAGTTTGAGTTTTCTTAAAAATCTGGAATCTGCAATCTGATTTTCAAGAAACAATATCACTAATTTTTTTACTCTGTGCATAAATGAAAATGTATGAAATTTCACCGTGCGTTATAAAAATCTAGGCGTTTTGAAATTTTAGCATTCATTCCAGGTACAGCTTCTGCATATCATCAGTTGATGTGAATGAAGGAATATTTCTCTTGCGACGTACACTACAATCACGGAAACAAGTGGATTTTATGAAATCAATTTAACTTTCGGAATCATATTGTCAAGCACTCAAGATATACGGAGTCACGTTCCGGACGGGTTTCATTTTCTATTCTATTCACAACTGTGCACAAAGTTCGCTTATATAAAGTTTAAAGAAAGTTATTGTCTTCATGGCAGTAGAAGCAATCTAATTTATTATTTAATAATGAACGTTTCAAAGGGAAATATTAAAAATATACAATAATGGAAAGTGGAAAGAAAAAATATATTGTATCTATACATTTCTCTGAAACAAATAAATTTAGGAGTGTATTAAACATTGTTATATTTTGGTTTTGGTTACAGTCAAGCGTTACTCAAGCGAATGTACGAGGGCACATTTTCAGGTTATTTACCTCGCCGTGAAACACAAGAGGGAAGACGTCAAATCAATAATTAAAAACCAGTTGTGATATTTATATGTTTTCGATTTGTGTGGTTTTTAAAGATTTGGGAAGGTTTATGTGTTAATAAAATTAAGGTAGAACATCGCATTGTCATACAGTTCATTACAAAAGAAGGCAATCGACAAAAAAATATTTATGAAAGAATGGTTGCTGCGTATGGGGAAGATGCACCTCTTATTTTCAAGTTAAATTTTAGTCTAAACTCTTTCGATGAGATAGAGAATCAATTAACGATGACCCAAAGTCCGGACGACTCATGGAAGCTCGAAGTGGAGAGATAGTGTGAAAAGTCGAAAACTTCGTACTGCAAGATCGGCGTATAAAGGTCTCTGTTATTCCTAATGAAGTCTGTATATTCTAAACAAGTTTCTTGAGAATTTTGCATGACGATTTGGGAAAGAAAAAGGTGTCTGCACGGTGGATTCTCAGATTTCTTACACCTGAACAAAAACTAGTCAGAAAAGAAATTTCCGGCCGCATTGGAAAGGGATAGAAATTTTCCTTTTCAAATTATCAAAGGGGGTGAGTCTTCCTTATATCACTGGGACCATTTCACTAATCAGAAATCCGTGCAATGGGTTAATAAAGGTTCTCCATCAACAAAATAAGCTAAAACTCAATTTTCTGAAAAAAATTGATGGCAACAGTTTTCTGGGATGCTGAAGAAGTCTTGCTTATTGAATATATGCCGAAGGTGCTAACATAAATGGAGAGGCTTATAGAAACACAATTCAGAATTTAAAAACGATTCTGGAGGAAAAACGTCCACATTATTATTCGCAAGAGAACTTGTTGCTGCACGACAATTGATAGGTTCATAAAGCAAACAAAGTCTAGCAGATAATCAATGAGTGTGGGTTCTAGAGTGAAGGCATCCACCATATAGCCCTAACCTAGCTTCGTCGGACCTCTTTCTATTCAAAATCTTAAAAAAGCATCTCAGGGGAAAGCGTTTTGCATTGGACGAAGCACTTAAAGAATCTGTTGAACAATGTTTTCCAGAGTTGGCGAAGGAGTTTTTTTTTGTGAGGGTTTGAGTCAATTGGGAAAAGATAGAATAAGTGTAAAGTGCAGTAGGGAGTTACGTATACAAATGAGGGGTTGTTAATGTGATACGTGGCTAGGTAGATGACATATAAATACGCCCTTGTAGTATAGTGTCCTGTATTTTTCAATCTGTGTTGTACAATGCGTGAAATTATAATGTAATGTATGTAAATGCTCACATTATAGCAAAATAAATCAGATATTACAATTCTTGTGATGTGAATGATAATTTGGTTCTGCCAAGTCGAATATACCTTAAACTTTCAAATTTTGAATATGAAATACTCTTAGCAATCCTTCAAATTTTGACGCTTCATAAGTCTATGTGTACGGAAAATGCAATTTAGCATACTGTATAAATCTTTCTAATATAAATTATGAGAGTCACAGTAAGAACATCAATTTTCGCAAGTTTCCAAGTTTCAGTCCTTCCAAGAAGCACTGCAGACGCTTGCTGATGCTTTATTATGAACGCGTATGAATAAATTTTTAAATTAATGTATTTCAGCATAAAGGTAGTTTCACGGACAATTCCGGTCCTAAGTCAGTCTTGTGTTTTGTGCTACAAATCAGTTAATGAGTAGATGCGTGGGTACTATATTCAATACAATGAATTTCTCGGATAAAAACGATTTAAAATTTACGGGAGCTGTATATTCAATTAAAAACTAAAGTGCTCTTTTCTTATTGTTTGTACAGTAAATTTTAAATTTTAATAAATTGCAAAAAGAAGTATTGTCTTATGTTATCATGTAACCTAAAGATCAATACACTCACGTAGATAGACTTTCAGAATTTACTAAAGATAAATACACTGTGGTCAACAATCATTCAATCACTGAAGAATTGAGTCGTGATATTCAGATACAAGTAGTAATAAAACATATTAAACAATCGCAACTGTTATCGACAAAAAAATTGATAACTAAATTTTGGTCTAATATATTTCAAATACGTTATCACAGTGTATAAAATGCTGACTTCTGTAAATTAATTATGAATAAAACAGAATATAGAATTAATTAATTTTTTTTTCTTGTCTCTTGAGGCTTTGTTTTTAAGTTTTACATTCGTCAAGAATATTCTTTATTGCGTAACGTGGCTCACTTCGAAATTACTCTTTTTTATATTGAACGCACAATCTACCTTTTAATTTGTAAGTAAAAAGATGAAAGCGAAATTTGATATACAATTTAGGCTCCAGTGCCAAAAATTACGCAGGGTTGTTTATTATGTTTCCTTTCGTGCGAAAAATACTTCTTTGAAATGCTGCCAGCGTAAAAATTAAAGGGAAACTTTTTAAGTTACAGGCGGCTTTTATTTCGAATATCGTTTTATATTCTCGTGCATAAGTTCTTTCCTAAAAGGAATATGTTTGTCTGTAATTTAATCGCATGAAGCTCGTTGCGGGTGTTTTTTTTCTGTGCATTTAATATAAAAGGAAAAGTTTGGTTAGAAAAGGGAACGTACCTTTAGTTATCTTTAAATATACTGAAAAATTTAAACGCGTAAGAATATTTGTTATTTCTAATTTGTGATGTTATTAATCAATAGTTTAGACATCCTGCTGCCGATTTTTGACCTAATATTGTGTGAATCCAACCTCACGCATAGAACGTACCGTAACGACCTTAATAAAAGCTTCTATCCCACCAGAAACACAAAAAGTCTTGATCCCCCGTGACTCCAGAATTCCCAGACTTTACGGTCTCCCTAAAATCCACAAACCCGATACACCTTTACGTCCCATAGTTAGCGCAATTAACTCACCAACCTACAAAGTTTCCAAATATCTAGCACAGAATTTTAAACCGTTTGCAGGTAAAAGTGAAACCTTCATCCTCAACTCTCAGCACTTCGTCCAAAAAATTCACGAGATTTCCCTAGATCCTCAGGACATTCTGGTCAGCTTCGATATAAAATCTCTTCACCAAAGTCCCAATTTCCGACACCATCACAATCATCCAACAACTGTTCACAGCCCATAACCAAACCGAAGACTTAATTCCCTTAATAGAATGTTGTTTAACCTCAACCTATTTCATGTTCCGTGATCAATATTACGAACAAGTCTCAGGCACAGCCCTTACTTCTTTCCCACTTAAACCCAAGTGTTGGTTCAGATATATAGATGATGTTTTTGCTATTTGGCAACACGGTAAGGAATCCTTAGACAACTTCTTTAAACACCTAAATTCTCAACATCCTGATATCCGCTTCACTTTGAAATATGAAACTGACGGCCACTTACCTTTCCTTGATATCTTAGTAAGCCGCCTCCGTAACGGTAGATTAGGACACTTGCACATTCACACCATCATCATTCTCAGTCATTAACTCACTAGTCAGCCGTGCCTTTGCCCTATCAGAACCCTCTGCACTTCAAACTGAACTGAACCACGTAACAAAAGTCCTACTCAATAACAACTACAAAAAGCACGACATCCAAAGATCCATTTCTCGTCATCGCACCCCAATTCCTCCACGTTCTGAACCGGATACACCTCCAGTCGCTACAGCTTACCTATCTTACATTCACACCATAACAGATCGAATCGGCAAAATACTCAAACGACAGAACATCAAATCAATTTACTTACCCACGATTAAACTTTCAGACTGCCTACCCTCCACAAAGGATCACGTCCCCTTACAATCCGAAGGTATGTACCGAATTCCTTGTTCCTGTGGACGTGTATACATCGGTGAAACAAAACTGTCTGTTAGCACTCGTGTTTCTGAACATGAAAGCTGTACTAGACTACTACGAGTACAAGCAACTGGCTCGGCCCTAGCTGAACACAAACTAGAAACCGGTCACCGAATCCCATTCTCCGACACAAAACTTCTAGCCCGCTCATCTCATTTTTTCAATCGTAAAATCCGTGAATCCATAGAAATTCTCAAACATCATAATAACCTGAACCATGATACTGGCTTTTACCTCCACAATGCCTGGAAATATCTCATTAACGATCCGTCACGCCCCAGCAGACCAATCCCCGGTCACCGTTCCGACTCACTACCCCCACCGATCACTATAAATAACACGACAACAGACATACCCACTCAGTCTCAACGACTAACCCGAAGCAGCAGCAACACCACCAGCAGCAGCAGCCCTGAAGAAGTTCTTCTGCAATGAAGAACGAAACGTCGGCAGTAGAAGTCAAGGTGACGCGGTTCCAACCGGAAGCCAATTCAAACACATTTAAAAGTAATACTCAAAAATGGACGTGACATATTTGAGGAAAGGGGAGGATATAACACGAAAAGACATGACTGAGTAAGCGAAAAAATAAACGTGCAATCTGTTCTGGAAGTACACGAAAAGACATGACTGAGTAAACAACAAATAAATTCTTGTTTACGTATTTAATGTTTTATTGCAATTTGAAACAATAATTAGTTAAAAATGATTGATTCCACAGCCACCCAGGACTACAATAATTGTTGGGTACCGTTAGTTCGAGTGTAATAAACAAATTAACGATAAGAGTGTTTCAGTTTTGTTTTCTGTATAATAGACTGCAATTTAAAAAGCAAATAGTGTAATAACACTCGTCAACAACATTTTTGTAACACGCATACAAATAGATTGGTACCATTTTAGCCAACTAATTCCATATTTAGCCAAAAAAAGTGCTATCTCGCCACGTTTTGAAATAATGTGTGTAAATGATATTTTATTAACAACACATATCGAAATAATTAAAGATTAACTCTTAGTTTAATATGTATTCCATAATTTATAAATAGGCTGTGCATTCTTATAATAAAATAATTGCACGTACTAAAAACAACCGCTATTCTATTTGACAGTTAGCAAAGTGTGATTTTTGTATTCAATTTAGTAACTATGGAAAAAAGAATTTCTCGTTCTTGTATAAATTCTGCTGACAATTTTTGTTGTATTTCTGCGAAGATCATTAAATATAAACGTAAAGACAGCATACTTTCAGTATTTTCAATCTGTATGTTACTCATCAGGATAAATCTTGGATACCGCATGTTTGTTGTGTATCTTGTTATGCGGCTCTTTTGCAATGGAAAAAAGGTAAAAGGAATCATGTACCATTTTCCCGACCAATGATTTGGCGTGAACCAACGAATCATTATGATGATTGCTATTTTTTTTAACAAACATTGATGGATATTCAAAAAATTACAAGATTAAAATTCGGTATCCCAATATAGCATCTGTAATAAGACCAGTTCCATATCAAAAAGATTATGTGCATCCTTCTCCTTCTAATTCTTCAGTAAATAGTTGCATCTCTTTTGAAGAAGTTCAACAGTGCGGAGTTTCTGATGCAAGTAAAGATTTAGATTATATACCTGAAAAAAATAGCGAACCCCACAAAATTAAACAAAATGAGTTAAATGACTTACAATTAGTATGTGATTTAAAACTAATAAACCCGCAAACCGAACTCTTATGATCCAGATTACAGGAATGGAATTTACGGGACGAAACAACACGAATTTCTGTATACAGAAAACGGCACGAGATATTTTCGCGATTTTATGAAATAAGGGAATGTCTTTGTGTGCGTGCAGACCTTACAGGTTTAACAAATGCGCTTGAATTTGAACATCATGCAGATGAATGGAGACTCTTCATAGAGTCATCCAAAAGTGGCCTAAAAGCAGTTGCATAATGGTAACCAAAAACCTTCAATTCCTTTGGCATATACCGTGAACTTCAAAGAAAGTTATGAAAGCGTACGCCTTATACTAGAAGGTATAAACTAATGAAGCCTATCAGTGGCAATTGTGTGGAGATTTAAAAGTAATTTCTTTTTTACTGGATCTGCAAAGCGGTTTGACGAAGTACTGCTGTTTTTTTATGTTTGTGGGATAATCAGGAGACCGACAGATATTATATAATTCAAGATTGGCCACCAAGAGAAGAACTCGTTCCGGGACAATGTAATATAAAAAATGTGCCACTAGTTAATGAAACAATTTGTCAAGGCTTTAGACATCAATGCCGATAGTTTCCGTTATTTGAAGAACATATTTCCAAAATTAAGTGAAGCAAAACTTCAAGAAGGGATATTTATAAGACCTCAAATCAGGAAATTGAAGAATTGAAGAATTTGAAAAACAATTAAATAACAATGAATTGTTAACATGGAAAACCGTCAAATCTGTGGTATTTGGCTTTTTAGGAAACAAAAAGCTGCCATCTTAGTAAACCATCTTACCATCTTAGTAAACAAATTTTTGAAATCATATCGAAAGTTAGGATGTCGAATGTCACTAAAAGTACATTTTCTTCATTCTCATTTGTTTTTCCTGAAAACTTTGTAACGAACATGGCGGACGGTTCCACCAGGATATTTCTATCATGGGAGACTATTGTTGGCTTTTGGAAAAAGAAGATGGAAGTCTTCATAAGCATAAAAAATAAAGTTCTTGTTGTTAAAGCTTTTGTAATGTTACCGTAAAAATAAAACAATCTTTTTGTGCTTATATTAATAAAGTTATTATGTGTATCCTGCATAATTTATGTTTATTTTCAATATTTCTGTTTTACTAAATTTACGAAAGAAATGTAACTTCAAATTGGTGGGTTCTAGAAAATTTCTATGGCTATTTTCAAATTCAGCAAACCCAAAACATAAATAAAAAGATTATTTTAATACATGTTATGAACAAGAAATTAAAAATTGTCGACTAGTGTAATTAATTCGGTTTATTGTAAATTTTTGATAATAAGTTTAATAAAATTAGTTTGTTTATATTAAAAACCTATCCCTTGCGCTGCGAGTTGACCCTCAACTGTCATAGCGTTGTCACTTGTCACAGTTTTGAAGCTTTTACAGCTGTTCTATGGTGTACATATGAATAAGTATAGTTCGTTGGGAACAATCAATTAACATTACATAAATTGGCAGCCCAACGTAAGAGGGCAACAAACCAGCAAACAACAATACAATATTTCAGTTTGAAGGTTATTTATGTAGTTTACCTAACAACCTAACAAAATAAAATTTCAAGTGCTTTAATGAACTACTTTATGAAGCCCAAATGAGTTTCATAAAGTAGTCGTAAAGCAACCAAAAAATTTATAGTCATTTAAGGACATTTTTACGTTTACTATTTTTTTCAGATGGACTTATTTGCTGAATGCTGTAAAAGAATTATTCTCCAAATTCTCTCACCATATCATAAAATAATTCGTCAAATACTTTAGCCTTTACAAAAAAAAAGAATTTAATGTAACCAGGCATGTGCAAAGTAATTTATTTAAAAGCGTGAATATATTGACGCAAGCTAATTTTTGGATTTGTTTGTTAAGTCAACATAAATTCCTTACTTTCTGGCAAGTGTAAATGATGAAAAGCAAGCAAAAGTTAATTAGTAACGTTACACATTATTTAAGGGAGTTTAATTAAAATATAACAAAAACGCAATAAAAGTTTCATTAAGGGATTTATAAAATTAAACCGCTGACTCGGTCGGTCCAACGGTAAACAAGCTTTACAAACTTTTTTTAACGCTGTTATAATACGGTACGCTGATCCGATTATAAATTTCATATTAAAATTCATTCAGATTAATTTTGAACATTTTATTAAATGGATTACTTTTATTATTATTTATGAAAATCATAAATTTGATTCAGTTAATAACTTTGTTTTATATGATGCAAACGTGTACGAATTCATTCATTCGGTTTCCGAGTCATTCAGATTTCTCCTACGGAAATATTTGTAATTTAATGCAGCATGTCTCTGATAAGGACAACCTAATTATCTTTCATTATTTTAGAAATATCAATTAAATATAAATAAAAAACAACTCTTAATAAAAGGAATGAAATGAGAGGAACTCAAGCCAACAAATTGTAAACCATTTTTCTGTTATTACAGTTGGTGTATTTTATTTTATAAGTGTGAGTTTGGTTGCCTGATTTGGGTGATCACGTGGGACTTATTGAAAACCCGATACATACTCATATAATTTGGTTAGTGACATTTTTGACAATGCATATGAGTTTGTTTTCTGAATTATAATTGGATTATAGATTTGGTAAGAATCTCCATCGGATGTTAGCAACCAGCACGTAATAAAGTAGTAAAAAGGATGTGTCTTAGGTTACTAAAAAAACCAAATGTTTTTGGTAGCGAAGTTGTATTAGGACATATGTTTCGGCCTCAGTAGACGGCCATCTTCAGCAAAGACTACAATAGAGGTGGCGAGTAAGAAACAATTTAAGTTAAATGTAAAATAACATTTCCCCCCTTTCCCTTTCGGGACTCTCTTGTGGTGTCCCCGTTTACAAGTTTTTAAAAAAGTTTTTAACATGTTTGTATTTGTGTTTTGACTATGCAACTTTTGTTGTTCATTATTGTGGATTACGGCATGTTATTTTACATTTAACTTAAATTGTTTCTTACTCGCCACCTCTATTGTAGTCTTTGCTGAAGATGGCCGTCTACTGAGGCCGAAACATATGTCCTAATACAACTTCGCTACCAAAAACATTTGGTTTTTTTAGTAACCTAAGACACATCCATTTTACTACTTTATTATGGATTATAGATATTTCGTACATATTATAATGTTGCAAATTGCTAACGCTTATTGATATTTTGTTCCATCAATACTCCACTTACACTCATATGTTAAATGAAGCCTTCTGCCTTCTAAAGTCAAGGTGCCACCTAATACATCCCTTTTCAACTAGTGGCTTACATTTTAAAGTCAACTCTACTACACCTCTATCGCTGGAAAAATACCTTTTTTTGAGATTACGTAACAGGAAATCTCTCGTCTACTTCGTGTTTTCTGAGGCGTTGCCAATGAAATTCGACTAGCGATACAAGAAGCTTTATTTTCTCACGTGTTTACCTTGGAAAGTCGTCGCATACAATCAGAGGTTTACACGTTCTACCTGGGCCAAGCTTCCGCTGTAACGCGTTTTTTGTTCGATGGAAAATTTAAAAATCCCACATTGTAATTCTAAAGGTATGCTTTAGTATTCGTCGATTTATATTTTTCAATTTTTTTTACTGAATTCGCTCTCGAAATATACATTTATTTAAGACGTAACACAGTTGGAAATTCCTCTATAAAACGTTATACTTTTAATTGGCAGTATAGGGTCTATGGACTACATTACTTATTATCTTTTTGAATTTTTTCTCTTTTAACATATCCATGCTGCCAAATATATATTTTCTTGCTTTCCAAGGAATGTATAATATACACATGTTTGCGTGTGTGGAATTATTCTCTAATGTTGTCGATTGTACCTTTTACGAGTATATTCAAATATGTTCTTGTCATTAAATAAATGGCACTAAATAAAAATAATGAATATATTTACTATGTTGAATTGCAGTTGAATGAGACACGGAACTTGCCAATTGAAAACATTAAGAAGCACTTCACCGCAGAGAGAAAGAAATAATACTGAATGTTTTCAATTATTTGAAAGAAAATATATTATCCACTGCGGTTGATGAAACAAGTAAAGGCCTTGGGTTTTTCCAAACGTGCTGTATTCAGGAACAAAAGAAGTCCACGAAGATAATTCCAAAACTTAAGTAATTAAATTGATTTGTTTAATTGGCAGTATTAGAGAAATAGAATATCTTATAAGTCACGTGAATTATTTCAACCTTATTGGGCTTCATCAGAGATATGTACTAAAAAATTACTTTTTGAAAGGATAATAATTAAA
This sequence comes from Dorcus parallelipipedus, assembly GCA_958336345.1. NCBI lineage: Eukaryota > Metazoa > Arthropoda > Insecta > Coleoptera > Lucanidae > Dorcus > Dorcus parallelipipedus. The sequence continues at coordinate 34,699,017 of OY284481.1, read as the reverse complement.
TTATACACTTACATATTTTTGAAATTTCCAATAACCCAAAAACAAACCCGTAAAGAAAACTTTTTGAAAAAATTGTCTAATACTTCGCAAAATTGAAAGGAAACAGTTATGTTTTCATCTTTCAAAATGCAAAATGTGACACTAAAATAAATAACGTAAGTAACTATGGAAACATTGAGTGAAATTAATGACAGCTGTAATTCTTGCCAAATGAAATTGTAATTAAATTGATTTGTTTAATTGGCAGTATTACTTACGTTATTTATTTTAGTGTCACATTTTGCATTTTGAAAGATGAAAACATAACTGTTTCCTTTCAATTTTGCGAAGTATTAGACAATTTTTTCAAAAAGTTTTCTTTACGGGTTTGTTTTTGGGTTATTGGAAATTTCAAAAATATGTAAGTGTATAATTTAATTATTATCCTTTCAAAAAGTAATTTTTTAGTACATATCTCTGATGAAGCCCAAGAAGGCTGAAATAATTCACGTGACTTATAAGATATTCTATTTCTCTAATACTGCCAATTAAACAAATCAATTTAATTACAATTTCATTTGGCAAGAATTACAGCTGCCAAAACTTAAGGTTGCACAAATGCACAATCGTTTGCAGACTTACCTACAGTGAAACGCAAAGTGCACAGTTTAGAGGGAATCACATTACAAAGGCTGTTTATTACATGATATCGTTTTGAATTTTAAAGTGCAGGAAGAAAAGTATTTTAGTGCAAAGAGAGGATTTCATCAGATGGTGTCACAGTTATTTGGCATAAGGCAGAGCTATTATTTACATAAATGAATTGCGGCTAAATGCAGGATATTCAGTGAAAAGAAAAATTGTGGAGTGACACAACTGTCATAATTAGGGGTGCGCGATAGCATATTTTCAATATCGGTTATCGATAACTTAAAAATATCGATATTTATCGATATATCAATATATCGATAACTGAAAATGGAAATATTGTTATTCGCAGCCCTAATAAGGACAATTATTTGCCGTAAAAATAAAATCATTTCACTAGTATTTCAATGAAATTCATTTTCGGACAGTTTTAGTGCGAATCGGTCGAATTCATTTCAATGCCATGGTCACTGTATCCAATGTAAGACATATTGTCATGTTCACAAGGACACACAGTCTTCGGATTCTTCAAATAAGCAGAGATTTGTTTTCAATCTTCACATGCAAAGGAAATTCTTCACCTAAAACAATAAAACAAAGATCTAAATATTTATTTTACAAATAAAATGTAACATACCTTAATTTTATGTGTAATCTTTGAACCATACTGAAATTTCTTAAGAATACATTTTCTTATTTCCAACACAAACATTAGATGAAAAACTTAAACTAAAACAGAAACAGAGGGGCAATTTAAGTATATATTAAAAATTATACTAATTAAATTATATCTTACAGTGTCTGATCCAGAGTCTTCAATTTTGTTGTTAAATTCACCAACACAAGAAGCATGGGTTGACAATAGTATAAGAAGTTTCTGTAACTGGCTCGAGGAACAGGCTAGGGAGTTGGCAGACAGGAAACAAGATGCGCAGCGGAACGTTTCCGGACGTAGTCTTGATGTGCCGGTCTTGAAGGTGCAGGATAATGTTCCAGTGACAGCTGTCATGAATTATAGGTTGATCTTGTGTAATAGTTCAATCTAATGTTTTAACTTACCGAAATTTGTTCAAAATGATGAAAAAACCACAGAAGTTGACAATCACTGACATAAATATCTACGTCGTAGTGACAAATAACAAGATGACAGGATAATCTCGAACTAGGTAGGATTCGTGACGTCATTTAGCCTCGAACCCCTATTTTTAGATTCAAATTTAAGAAAATCAAAGGCAAAGTTAAAATATTTCATTATGAAACCTTAAATAGAAAATTATTTTATGATTGACGAAACAAACGGACAAAAGATTCTCTGAAAATTTATGGAATAAAAATCAAAGGAAAAATAAAATAAATCATTGGCTTTTCAAAAATAAAAAACTAGCGCCGACATCATAAAAAGGAGCCTATATAAAGCACGTCGAACTGACGTTCGCTCTCATTCATCTGACAACCATCACGGAGTGAATAACTCTAAACAATTTAACTTCCTCCACAAAAAGTAATTAACATTGAGCGAATAGCTTATTACATAAACACTCATTCATTTGACACCCATCACGTAGTGAATAACATTAAACCATTTGAATTCCTCTACATTTACACAAAAATAAATATCATTGAGCAAACAGTTATTACATAAATTCTTATCACTGAGCGAATAGCTTATTACAATTATTATATGAACACTTATCATTGAGCGAATAGCTTATTACAGTTATTACACTTATCATTGAGCGATTAGCTTATTACCAATAATACTTATTATTGATTGATTGATTTATATAACTTATAATAAATTAAAAATCATTATCGATACTATTGTTATTAACATCATTGTTTTTATAAAGCATTTAAAAATTTGAATAAAATAAAAAAGTTTGAACATAAGTCTAGCATTTTTATTTATCTCTACTGCTGCTTTTTCTACATAGTCCCACTTTATTTACATACAAAAGATAATTATAAAAAGAAAAATTGCTACTAAGTAAACCACAAGACTAATGAAATAGTTAAAAGATAAACTTTTGACACATCAAAAGTCTGGTAATAACCAGTGGTTATACGTCATAGCAATATGTATTGATTCTCCATTCCAAAAAAGTCTTGATAGCGGCAGATAAGATTCTTCGCTGCTGCCTCCTGTTCTTGCGTCAGGTTCTGGGCAGGTGACAACACAACTTCCAACAGTTTCTTTGGTCTTGTCGTCTCCGCTTTGGATCCGTAGGAAATAGAAGATACCATCGCACAGCTTCCCAAGGTTGTACCTTTCCTGATGTTGACGGGATAGGAATTCACATTCATTATGCGAACTGGCATTGTCTCCTTTGCCATTATCAACATTTTTCCGACTAGAATTCCTCGTGCAACCTTTTGGTCGTCGTTGCTTGGTTCCATCAACACTACTTCTCCTTCCTGGAAGGCACCATCTAAATTTCCATTTACGATTACTTCAGTTCGGCTTGGTAGCACAGTATTTTCAGCAAGAAGAACACGTGCTGCTACATCTTCTCCTTGGTGTAACACCAGTTCTTCGTGGTTGACTGTCATGACGCCATGCTTTAAATCTAACTGGAATCCATGGGTGCTCAAGCTTTTGCTTATGGACTCAGCATGGGTTTAAAATTACCAACCGGTTTAGGATCTTGTACTGTTTTGGTTAACGTCGGTAGAAATTTGATTTTGTATCATCTAGTGGCGGTCTTACAGCAACTATTTTCTAGCATACCAGAAGCATCTATTCTTGTAGTTAACAATGCTTCTTATCAGAGTCTAAAGTTAGAAAAAGTTCCTATACAGCAAGAAAGAAGGACGACATCACTAATTGGTTAATGGAGAAAGAAATATCAATTGAAGGTGGGGCGCCTAAGAGAGATTTGCTGTTTTTGTCATTTTAATAAGTATAAAATTGCTGAAGAGAAAGGTTACAATGTTTTATGTTTACGTCTTATAAATGTAAGTTAAATACAATAGAAGTGGTGTGGGCACAAATTGAAAATTTTATAAGAAGATACAATACAACTTTGAAAGTAAAGGACGTACACCTATTAATAAAAGATAATTAATGGTACTGATACGTATTGGCGCTTGATCTTCATCTGAAAATTGTAGTGATAGTGATCCAAGTAATTGGATCAACATTAAAGGGTTGTGTAATGGACGGCGTAAAACCTTTAACAGTTTCACACTCCGAGTGAAAGTCATAAAATCAAATTATTGTAATATTGTAATGATAAATGGTATTAATTTATACGTCCAAATTTTATATTATGGCCATGAAGAACATTGTCAAATCCTGTTTTCCGAAGAAATACGTGCCAATATATGCACACTTTTGTCTTGGCTGTCGTCTTCTCATACTCACCTGAACACAATTACACACTAAAGTTTATTTTTCTCTATTATATGCCGATCGTACAGATCTGAATTAAGAAAATAGACGACGAAATGACATGACATGACAAAAGCAGCAAGGCAGTTCACGAAAGTTAGAGGGAGTTAACTACGTAAAAGTTCTTTGACTTATCGATCGATAGGCATATAATAGAAAAAGTTAACTGTACGTGTACATACAGGTCATTTTTTTACTATATGCCGATCGATCGATCGATATGTCAAAGAATTTTTATATAGCTATCTTCTTCTAACTTTCGTGAAACGGCCTTGCGACTTTTGTCATGTCATGTCATTTTATCGTATATTTTCTTAACTCAGATCTATACGATCGGCATATAAATAAAAAATAAACTATAGATACAGTTTTTGTTGTCCATATATTTGTTTCTGATATAAGTAAGTAAGTAGCTATAAATTCGAATGGGTAAGTTGGTAGATACACAAAAATATGAAGCGTTTAAGTATAACAAACTGTTAACAGCAGCAAGTTGTAGTTAGTACGGGGGCATCTATGTCGTGATGTTCTTTTAAAACAAACGTTCAAAAGAAATAAATATCTTGCTTAAAATAGGCTAGCATTTTCAAATTTAAATTAACTAAATCAGTTTTGCTCATGGTCACGTTCTAGATCATAAGCGTTATGCTGAAGTTACATAGAAAGCACTGCAGCTAATTTAATAACAGCACCGTGCAGTATAACTATCGAACTCGTTATGCAAATACAAGTGATACGGTACGCCATGTGTAGGTTGTTTCATATATGCGAAACATGAACATAGTTCTGGACAACGCTTTGGAAACTATCTGCTTAAATCATGCATTCATTAAAAACCACTTGGTCGTACTTAAATGATGTCAGTATATATATATATTTTTTAATATTGATTAATTTTAACGATTTTTGGACTTGACTTAAACAAAGTTTCGGTAGAAAGAGGATTTTGTATACAAAAAGAGAATAAACTTCTGTCAGGGTTGTTTGTCTCTTTATTGTTACACTTGGAATGTTTATATGCAGCTTTTTACTGCGACCGACATAATAGATGCTATTTATAGCTTGAACATTCGTTTTGTAAACTGGTTAATCCAATTTAAAGAATTCTATTTTCTAAATAGAAATAACACGAGCCGTTTTTTTGATGAATCCAACATAAACATCTCCCCAGGTAATCTAATGCAAGGAACTCAACCACTTTGGCTTCGGCATTAAATAATTCTGTACTAATATCTTTTCCATTGACAAACTTTAGTTTTTAAGCAAACAAACAAATAGATTTGAGATATCTTGAAACTTGAATATGCATAATTCAGTGAAAATTATTTTTATTCCCAGACACAAAATAACGTTTAGTGTAAATTACGCTTATTGTTATCCCTTCATACATATGTAATTAATTGAAATTCATGTATCATGTGTATTACGCTGCTATTAAGCAAACATTAATTATGTAAACAGCACAGTAAAACAACAGGATATGTGTGTTCTATATTACATAATTAATAATTATTTTGTGGCGTTTCATCAGTCGAGTTATTAATTTTGGGTTAAATGTTTCGGTATTAAGTTTAAAAAAAATTTCTTGTAGAGTTGGTCCATTTTGATATTAGTAACTAAAATTATAATACGTAAAGTTTGTGGGATATGTCCAAAGTTACTATAGAATTCGAATGGTGGTAAGTTCAAAAAATTTGACTTCTTACTTACGACATGTTTGGACAGGGAGACTACAAGCTACAAGGAAATGTCAATTCGCTATTATCATCTCCGATATTATACTTACATCTCTTGCACGTTGTAGGCTCCCGGATGATGACTAAATATGTGGCTGAAACATGTCGGAAGTAAGAAATAAAAAATCACTCAAATTCTTTAGTAATCTTGGACATATTCTACAGACCTTTACGTATTATAATTTTTGTTACTAATACTAAAATGGAACAACTTACCGAGTATTTATAGTTATGTGTTCACTGAAATTCTTTTGTTTATTTAACGTTTCAAACCTCACATATACATATACCTAATGTTACTCTAGTTATAAAATATTTCGACAGCGTCTGTGCATGTTGACTAACAGGTATAAAATTATTTAATTCCGTCAGAACACTTTGATTATTTTTATCTTGTTTAATTAAAAATGTTTGTACTTAGGAAAGAAATCGGTTTAGGGCGTTTGTTTATCCAACTCGTAAATATATAAGATGTATGCGTTGAACGTGAAAGCTACAGCTTCCCATCGTGGATTTGTTTCTTCAGCTAAATACAAAAACCCCTTAAATCGGACTTGAAACGATCGGAAAAGATTAATGAAACGCAGGGCAAAATAGAACCGGCACCAAAACCAACATAAATACCGAGAACTAAATTTGAATGTCGAGCTCTAAACGCAAGTGTGCAAAGAAATGGAACACTCTCTCCACAATGTGGGGCGAAGGCGAATCCTAAGAAAAAGAGAACATGACATCATGAGCCAAAACATCGACTCAGTTAATGAATGAAATGATATAGGCTCTTTAAATATGTATTTATAAACAGGCAACAAAATTTAAATAACTTTATTCTTGAGATACTGATCTTCAAATTTGCGCTTATTGAGCATAGATGATGTAATATTCATCACTCTTTTGTTAAACTTTTCGAAACAATAATTGTATGTACTTTAAACAGACCACTGCATTGCTATTGTGAATTAAATAGAGTAAGATTAGATAAAATAAATTATCTATTTTTGAACGAGAAGTATATTGAAAAATCGATGACCAGATTTTAGTCATCGCAGAAAAATTAGATTCATGCTTTATGAAAAATTCGAATTAAAAGAAATAGAAACATCAAGGTTTAGTTTTTTACCTCTAAAGCTTTCACATCAAGTATAACTAGGAATAACAGAATTATTAAAATAAGAAAATTGCACCGTATTTCGTCGATGCTTATATTTTTTTAAATTTTTGTATTGTATACCATATTGTATACCGTATTCCTCTATATTTTCTCATTCTAAAAAACGTTTCCCAGGTGGTGTACATTTCTTGTACGAACCTTCCAAATATAGCACTTTTAGCAAAAAACTGCGAAGTAAACGGCTGAAAACGGAACGAAAATTGTTATTAAATCAGTAAGCAAGTCTCTATCATTAACAGAACATAATTAACATGCTTCACCGTTCTATAATTGTTTTTGGATTATTGTTAAAAACAGAAAATTAAGATTAAGGTGAAGTGGGGTAGGTGCACATTACTTTTCGAAAAGTGAATATATTTTGAACCTACAATAAAATACATAAAATCTTTTTTGTAAGCAATATTTTACAACTATTGTATTTTTCAATTTTAGTAGAATAACCTTTATAATATATAAAATAATATATAAAAGAAAATAATAACAATAAATAAAATAATGTAATTTATGAAATAAAATAACAAAAAATTTACTAACTGGTCAGTAGAGCGCACTTTTCCATCATAATGGAGTAAAGGCGGTTAAACAATGCATTTGCATAAAATTTAAGACATAAGCCGTAAGAAACATAAAATAAGCTTTGTTTTGGTTATGGAGCTATTGTGTTAAGCGCACTTCTTTACATAAGTCGGAACTACTATTTACGGCTTATGTGTTATGTCTTACGTTTTATGCAAATGCATTGTGTAAACAACTTAAGAGCATAGCTACTGGCATCTACCAGTTATAAACGTATTACAAACTGATGTGTGCATTGTATTATAATAATAGTTAATGATAATAATAGTTTAACAGATAAAAATCTAACAGATAAAAATCCAATTATAAAGCAAACTTAAAATGTATAATACGTACGCAAATAAGTAAATATGTAGTAGTTAAATTACAAAATTAAACAAGAAAAAAGAAAAATAAATTAATTAGACTTTAGAGAATTATAAAATATGTCATCAAAAATCTTCTCTGCTGCATATACGAGATTGGTGCCTTACATAACATTCTCGTCCTTGGTGTTGGACCCGAAAAAATTGAAACTGATCTACTTGAGATACGTGGAACATGGAAATTAATATTTGCTAGCAATTGAGAGCAGTCAATACGTCCCACAACCAATTTCCACAGAAAACGCGCAGCATGAACATCTCTGCGCCATTCAAATGACTGTATGTTGTGTCTACGAAGCAAAAGATCATTAGGAATATCCCTCGGCGGGTAAATGCCATCACATCTAAATGTGTATTTCAGAAATCTTCGTAGAATTTTTTCAATCCGTAGGCGAGCAGCAGCACAGTAAGGAGCCCAGGTCATCGAAGCTTATTCAAGCTTACTAGCAACGAACGCAAAGAATAAGGTTTTTAGCAATGTAGGGTCATTAAAAGGCCTAACAGAAATAATTAAAAAGCCCAGAGTTCTAGTTCTAGTTCCAAATGGAACACAAATTTTCATCGTAATCTTTAGATAAAGTGGCTACTATACTTAAAGGATCATCACTATCCGAGGAAAAATCATCAAAGTTTAAGTTCTTGTTGTTGGGTTTCTTTTTCTTCGACTTTGATTTTTCAGTTTTCCTTTTTTCGTTTACTGATTTTCTCTTGCTTCATTCTTTGCTTGACTTCTTCAGTGCACCAGTTGCAACCTTTCTTTTCTTGTCATTAAATTTTTGGTTGCTTGCTTTTAGGGTCGCTAAAAGAAGTTCTTCAAAAGATGTTGTTTGTGGCTTGTTTGATATTTCTAATGATGATTCCAGATCTATACCAGGATTTGATGCTATTCCTTCTACAATTTCTGGAAGAACAGGAACCAAATCTTGGGGCACAACAGGACTATCATGTGTTGAAAAAACATTAGAATCTTTTAGGAATATAAAAGGGTTCGCAGCTGCCATTTCAAATAGTGCAATTAGTGGGTCTTCAATTGCTTGAGTAGAATTTGTGTGGGCGGTCTCTGGTGTTCCCACCTTAGATTCCTTCCAACGTTTAAGGCACCTCGCCTCGTAAATTGAGTCTGAAATAATATTCCTTGAAAATGGATCTCGTATCCTACCTCCTTTTTTGGAAGCCATGTTTTATGATTTCCTGATTTAAGTCTCTCCATACTTCACCTATACCTAAGCCTTTAAAATTCTTTTTTACTCCGATATGTCGTCTTTGCCATTTTACTAATGTCTCGTCCCATAATATCTTAATGCTTGATAACGCTAAGATCTAGAGGTTGCAGCACATGGCTGGTATATGGAGGCAGCGACAAGATGGCGATGTTTGCTTGAGAAGCCGTTTCTATTAATTTACTGTTCATATGACTAGAGTGTCCATCGTATATTGGAAGCACAGACTGCTCACTTCCAATAGCTTTTAAAAAACTCTTCTCAAATTATTTTTCGAACACCTCTACTTTCATCAAGCCATTGCTAGTTGCTGCGTATGTGGTGTCGGGGTAACCAGTATTCTCTGGAGCGTGCCGTTGGTCCCAAATATTTTTACCTTTGAAGATATTTAGTGGCGGAGTTTTGTCGCCAGGAGCAGAGACACCCAGTAATACATTTACGTTTTTTTTTTCAGAAGTGCGGGTAGTTTGAGCACATCATGGCAAGTTTTTACCCCCAATTACTTTTGTTTTAGACAGATGACTGCAAGAACTACATAGTTTGATCCGGATTCCAAATTCTACCTGGTTCACTTTCTAGCTTTTTGATTGTATTTTCCAACAATGTAAAACTGCCTCAACTCTAAGTGGATTACATTTTCTTTTTCGGGCTACCTTTATGTTTTGTGTTTTTTTTATAGACAATTTGTTTCTTTTAGCGAATCAAAGAAACCAGCCTTCACCGGGGATTCCGTCTTTAAAAGGAGTTTTAATTTTGTTTGATCGAAGGAATTGTCCAACTAGTTGAAGTACTTCCTGTCTTGGTAAGCCAAATCCATATTTCTCCATCTTTAGAAGACCGTCAACAAGTCGCTTTTCATCTCCGAATGGAATAGTCCTTCTTCTACATAACATACTTTTTGCTTGCTTGATAAGCATTTATGCGTCCACCTTTAACTTTTTCAATGGCCTCTTCCAGTTTTACTGGGGTATAATAACCTCTGTTAGATTTCCTTACGTAGTTGCGAACCATGGCGATCCTTTTGGCAACTTAAGTTTCCGATGGTGGCGCTGCGATCGCCAACACCTGAGCGGCGTTTTACGTAAAACAAACATTATTGAAATCTCCACAACAGAACAATTCCCGCATTTCTAACTCTTAACAAGTTATTTTCGTATTTCGAATTTCAGCAATTTCACATTCTTTCAAACACAGTTTAAATGTCGCAGCACGTTTACCTAAAACGTTAGTTCCATAAAATACCTACAGAGGTCGTAACCAAATTTTAAATTCCCCCTTAGTTTTACACTTTATTTGACATCAAAGGTCTGCATTACAATTAAACAACGCTACTTCAAGAATAAAGCAACGCTGAAATTTATAAGTGTAAAGTCTGTTTTACATCTCTATATTTTTAGTAAGTAGTTGTATATCAAAATGTTAGCTTTAAAGATTCGTAGGTATCCAAGGTAGAAGAATTGGGGCAAGTACAGACCAATACTTCCCCCCACCAATTTGGACTGCTCTTGCCCCGGATGGTAATATGAGCGGGGCAAGAGCAAATTAGTAATTTTGGTAAACCTAAGAAAATTGGTAAATATTCTTTCATTCAAAATTGGCTTTATGCTATATCCTTACATATTTGTAGTTGTACTTATGACCGGTTGCACCAATATTTTACGCAGAGCTTAAATTTGAAATGTGCTTAGATTATGACTTTTTTACAGGTTAACAAAATCTCAGTCACATCCTAATTTATACTTAAATTAATAGAAGTTTAAATGACAATAGAATGTGATTGTCATTGTACTGACCAAACTTAAATGTCATATTCTAAACACAACTTAAATTTAAGCTTTGCTTATAAAGTTGGTGCGATCTGGTATTAGAAATACAATATTATTATAATTATGGAAATATCCTGTATCACATACAACTTCAATGTTGATTGCATCTGAAACACTGTTCAACTGTCTGTTAAAACTTAAAATATATCCAATTTATATTTGACTACATCATCTGTGATATGAAGGCGTAACGTAAGGATAGGATTTTTCTACATATGGCAAACTTTTAACTTATAACTGAAAAATGCACTTACCCCGCACTTTCAGTTAAGCAACTTATCCCCCGTTTCACCTTACACTAAAATAAATATTTAATTAAGGCGTTGCATTTACAACTAGATATTTGAAATTTGTTTAGTCTAAAGCCCTTTTATAAATAGAATTAATTGCATACATAAGCTTGCCAATTTTTTTTTGCCTCGTATTTTGTCTCGTGTGCTGAAACTGTGCAACTTAGATAATTAATTTTTTCATTTTTGATACTCTTATGGAATGTAGGAAAGAAATACCTGAAGCTTGATATGCATTTCTGGGGCAGCCTGTATATGATTTGTTTTCATCCATATTTTCATATTTTAATTTATCTTTTTTTTTTTAATTTTGAAGGAAAACCTGTACGATTCTCATGAGACCATGTGTTTGTATAAATTTAATATTCAGTAAAAATACCAAAAAGAAATAATATCAAAATAAAAAATAATGTTAAATTTTACAAAATATTCGCTCATATTTCCCCGTGTCGAAAGCAAAGAATAACAACGGAATATAAAACACATTTTCATTCCCCTATACGCTCTGTAACTATGTAAATATGCATTTATTATTCATGCAGTTGCTTAACATGAAACGGTGGTTATATCTTCTACACTCCGCGTATTTTTTCCGGCTCGCTTTCACATAAAAGCCGACCACTAATATTCGTAAAGCGACGGTACATGCATAAATTACGGAAACCTTCAGATCCTTTAAAATTTAAAAGAAAAAAATGCAAATTTAAAGTAAAAGAAAATTCACAGGCGATTAGCATCACCTTTGACATAAAACGCAGTGATCTTGACATTTCAGGCTTAATCCTTCTGGAATGGAAACAGTTCGAATTTCGTTATCGTTTACCCTAAGTTTTTTTGTCTGAATTCTGAGGGATAAATTTAAAATTTAAAGCAACCAAAAGTATGCGGGCTTCCAAGCGCCTTGCCGTTTTCGTTCTGAAATTATGTCTTTAAATCTTTATCGGCGGTAACCAACCGCCCAGAAATTCTTCGCTTTATTTTATTTTTAACGGTACTTTTAATACAAAATCACCAACTCCTGATGAAAATTTGCACATTAGATGTAATTCATTAAAGCTGAAAATTATACTCGAAAAAAGTTTTTCGTCCGAATTTTATTATACCATATTATACCATTAGAAACACTCTTACATTTTCTTAATTCAACTTGAAATGTGTAAATGTGAATATAAGAACTTGTCACTCTTCTTACTTTTTGCTAATTGTTTTCAGTTAGTGGAATTTATTCCTGATTGTCAATTATGATCAAAGTTCCAGGAGTAGTAAAATAAATAATAGGAGTATTAAAATTATTACATATCCGGCCAGATAAATGTTACTATCGACAATTTAAAAATCACTGCATTGTTTCACTATTTTTTTTTAGCTTTACAATCCCCCATTTAAAAAATGAAATGCATATTTCCTAACCACTTCCTGTGTGCTTGTATTATATGTACACAGAATATTAACTTTTTTAACCTCGCAGTTTTATATGTTACTTTTGTCTTTGCCCGAGTCTTTAGGAGCTGACGGTCCACAGGTTGAAAAATAATGATTTGTTTTCGTTTACAAGAGCGACCTTTAGAAAATATAAGCGATTGGCATAAATTATGAACTGCTGTTGTTAATCCAAACTAAAATGAAAAGTCAATTATTCCATTATTTTTTGAGATTGTCGGTTTCTAGTGTAAATGATAAGCAATTCTTTAGTTAGTCATCTATTTATTGACCGGTGTACAGTATGTCAACAGGATATAAATCGTGAGCAATATTTATGACACGAAGAATGTATTTGGCTAATGAAACCTTGACGAAAAGTCTGGATTCGCTATCAACAATTTCACGATTTCCTTCAATAGTCTTCAGAAAGACATTTAATAATTCCTTATTTTTAAATAGGTCTTCCAGGTCATAATTTATCAAACCAGACGAAACGCCAATATTGCCTTCTTTCCAAGTCACATACTGGATTCCTTCTTTCAAAACATATGACCCGTCGAGTGAAAAATCTATAGTTACATTTTCTAAAACGTATACTCATCATTTTCCATTTGTGAAAGCATTTCCTTAATACTTACTCAATTTAAAACGCAAAATACCGTCCCAGTTCAGATCCAAACCAAGTGCGTGTCCAGAACCTTTGTCATTCATCGACGCAGCTAACAGCGGAAAATTAATTACTAAGTGAAATATTAAGCTATCAAGGTCGACACTAATTTTGGATATTTTAAACTTATTCACTTCGCCAAATTTTACGTCCGTCAGAATAGCGTCATAAACCATATCTGGTGGGATATTCTTAGATTGGTTGAAATCCGGAAGTTGCAAATTAGCGATTGGGGGAAGTTGAAACTCCGATATGCCAATCTCGAAATGAGGTTTTAATGCATGTATGGTTTTTTTGAGACACTTTTCATCGCTGGCTTTGCATGGAGTAATATAATCAGCTGGAACAAATAAATACATTTAAAATTATTGGATTCGAAAGAATTTAACGATTCAAAAGCGATCGAAAAACGCTAGTTAACGTAGATAATAGTTCATATAATAAAATCAGACTTAATTATTAGTTCTTATAGGTTTTATTTAGCAAAGCGAAATTTAGGTGTCACCTTGTTTACATTTTAAAAACCTGATATATGGTATTTAAAAATGTCTTAGAGTGCAAGTATAAAATATAAACATTAACTATAATTCTTGGGTTCTTAACTGATGTAGCACAAGAAAATTAGAGACGATTTTTCAAGTTTCTGGCGGAAGGTTTTTTTTTACATAAAGTTTTATGTTATCATTTCTAGTTTTTTGACCATGCAATTCTAATAACCTCAATTTAGTCTGAGCAAACCGAAAATTTCAAGAATTACATTACTCTTTTTTTGAATTCGTTTATTATGTTAAACTATTGGCGCAAAAAGTTTTTAAAAATAATTAAAAATTAAAAAGTTTCCGATTTGGTGCCTTCTTTTTGGCGGTCACCTATATTTAAGCTCCTTTTCACTCTTAAAAATCTTGATTAAAATGACAATTTATTAATGATTTTTAAAACAAATTTAAATAGATACATTATAATTTCAAAAAAATTCTTCTAAAATTTTCAAAATGTATGCATGTATGTATTTTGTATACCTGTTTATTTAATTTAATGACCAGGCCTAATATAAAAACAAATTAGTGATTCTGGTTACAATTTTTCAAAGAAAGGCACACTTCTTATCACTGTCATCAAACCTAATTCAATTCGCTTTGAAATGTACTTCGGAAGTTATGAAATGAATTTGCGTTTCTTCTTAAAAAGCCATATTACATTTTAAGATATTATAGTGTAATGATTCGTCGACACCAGCCGGCATCAGATTGTCTCTTGCGTCACAGCTGTCTAGTCGACGCGCCATAGGCGACAGCCTAGAGAATTCTGACGGCGGAATAAACTAGACCAGACAGTCCGTCGCCTCCCAGAATGTTCGCGAAAAACAACCCCGGCTTATAAAGCACGCGACCGGTGATGAGAGGGGAATTCAGCGTTGGACAGTTCGGCGTTAAAGTTCGTGTTACATTTTCGCTCGGCTGTTTAAATAAATTAGATTTAAGTTTGTAAATAAATGTTAGTGTTATAGTGTAAATTTATAAATAAATTAGTTTATTAACTATTTCGTGTTTTGTTTAAAATAAAATGTTTAAAATAAAGTTTTGTATTAAAAGGACACTTACGTAATTCTGTTTCTGCCCCACATTGAATTGCAATTCCAAAAAGAATTAAAAGCACGACGTACTCCATTCCTTTTCAATTCGATTAGGAGTTCCTGAGATATCTTAAACGCTTTTAACTAAAGTTGATTCGACTGTACGTCTTTCGACGACTGACCTCTAAGCATTCAGGAAAGTTTAAGTTGTTAATAGCGAATATGATATTTATATCAGCCTTTCGTGGTAAATACGGACTTTAAAAAATGATAACTTGATTTTTTTAACCCGCAACAGTTCATTCAGAGATAATTAATGTGATAATTATATCTAATTACCTCTATTTGCATGTTTATACGGGGTGGTGATAAAGTCCCGCACCAAGCTCATAATTTATTTAGGCCCAATTTTACAATCGTGGAATAAGAACGGAATAACTGTACGCCAAATATCCTTTAATGTTCCTCCATATCTACGTCACACCTACGTCACTTACACCACAGGTTATAGTGCTTATCCGACGATTGTAATATCGGACCTAGGTGTTTTTTGCAAAATCCTGAGACAGGGAATTTTTTAATTTTAAAAACGCACATTTTAGTGCAAAAATCTTTTCTCGATCGGCATTTGTTTTTCCGCTGTGGAGTCATCATTAGTTTTTTTTTAATAGCAACCTTAACTTTTTCATGCAGATTTTGATAGATCTTCTGGTCAGCAAAATGCAAAAAATAGTACCTTACACAACTTTTTCGAAAAAAAAAAAAAAATACATGATCCAGACTATCGGTCTGGAATTTTTTTGAAGAATTTATGTTATGCTGCAATGAAAATCAGAAAAATCGGTTGCTGGGGCACAGCTTCAATATTTTCGTTCATTTTTACTTGTTCTTGTTTTCAGTTTCAAGATTATCATTAAAATAAAATAAAATAACATAGTATTTCTGAATTGTAATGTTTAATTTTTTCGAAAAATTTGTTGTGGAAAGTACTAACTTTTTTACATCACCATTTTGCTGACAAAAAAATAAATTGTGGATTTTCTGATAACATATTTGTGTTAAATATATATTTTTTAAAATTTTAGTGCTGTGCTAAACGAAATTAACGCTGTGGTTGGCAGTTAAAAGGGCATAAGTCACATTTTCTTCAAAACGGAGTTATGTACGTAAATGTATACAAAAATGAAATTTGTGAATATTTCGTCCATTTTGATCGCCCGAATGTGAAATACTATAATGAATAACTATAGTTAAACCCTTATGTTGGACGAAATATTCACAAATTTCATTTTTGAATACATTCAAGTTCATAACTCCGTTTTGCAGAAAATGTGACTTACTCGTATGCCCTTTTAACTGCCAACCACAGAACGTATCTACAAATTTAGGGTTTTCGCAAAAATGGCGCTTGAAGTTTAAAGATCACAAAATTCTTTGGTATTATAAGAAATCTAATACATTTATTAAATGTGAGCTACTTTGTATAAAGTGTAATTTAATTATTGATACGGTGTTATTATTAGAATTGCCTAGGTATAAAATCTTTGCATATACATTATTTTTATCTATATACTGTACGAGTAATTTGATGTCCAGTCAGTGAAAACCAACCGTTCCACTATGTACTATCGAGGCCTTAAAATTTCACACGATTTTTTACCAAGTAGCCAGAATTTCTCTAAATTATAGTTTTGTAGAACAGGTTCTTTGCTCAATTTTGACACTAAAGACATTTAATCAAAAGTCAGATTGTTTGGTTATATTTTAAGAACAGCAAGATAATAAAGTATTAGAACTGAAATAACAGAATAAAAGTAGCGACCAACCATCTAATTTTGCGATTGCAAAACTCTTCTCTCCTATCAGAAAGTGATATGGCATTGTGTTTCTACAACTTTAGCATTACATTTGAAATCTGACGTTTAAAATGATTATTTTTGACAGGCCGTCAAAGAAAGCCATATTTACAGCGGAAAATTTAATCCTATTAAAATTATATAGGCCGCGATAGTACCTAAATGCAAGCGTCTTGCATCATCACTTAATTAGATACGTTGTACTACAGTGCGGCAAGTCTAATTTAGTTTTGACTGACTGTGGTAAAAACTACACGATCTGTAAATAGGTTTCTAATACATAACAAAATTAACGTATATGCCACTGCAGACGCAAATACGTTAAAAATAAGTGAGCTTTAGGTCTAAATTATGTGTCTGTTTGGCAAACCCTTAAAGAACAATCATTTTGTTCCTATCACCTATGTACAAAAGGATCATCATTTACGGTCAGAGAGAGCCTGCTGTCCGCTCATCCAATTTTCCCTTTTACAAGAACTTAACTAAAATCCAGATTTTCTTAGAAAAATTATGTTTACAGACATACGGCCTTTTCGGAAACTATGATCGGGTTGTAGATCGGATTTAAATAGTTACCTGATGAGGTTAACCTGTTCTATAACCGAACCGCTCGGGTTTGACAGGGTTTACGAACGTGTGAACGTTTCATTGGATGACCTTGCATGTGTCGGAAAATAATATAAACAAAAATAATAATGTAAATAAGTAAAAATATGTAAATATTGACCTTGCATTCATCTGATCTTTCTCGCTGCACTTGCCGCAGTGACAATTTGAGGTTATATTCAACAAATATTCAATAACCCAGTATTTTAACCCTACCAAGTAGCAGCGTTATTAAAACGTTAACCCGGTTGCGAACCTGAAGACATCCGAGAAATTAACTGTTAGTTTTCGAACACAAGTCATTCGATCGGGTTAAGTTTCCGAACGGTTCTCTAATAAGACCTAAGAAAACCGATCAAGCAGTTTAAGTTTCCGAAAAGGCCTAAAGTCTGCTTTACTCGTGATGGAGTTTTTAATTTTCAGAATTATGTTAGAAATCATCAAGTCGGGTTTTCGATTAACATCTGGGCAGGCATTGTGGGTGATTGTTATCTCGTTTGACCAATCGGTTGAACAAGAACGCGAGTTTCTTCGACGGAGACTGCAACTTTGTTTACAAGAGCAAGGACGACAGCTTAAATATTATCTATGCTAACTTTAAGTGTGTCAAATGCGTCATTGATTCTGTTTAATTAAACCAAATTTCGAAAACCATTGAGTATTAGATTTGGGTTTAATAGATTTTTTTTCTTGTTTTGATATCTACTATCACCTGCTAAAGTGTATAAAGTTTTTTGTTGATACCCTGTATATTAAAAATTAGTGCTCAGTTGCAAAATTGCCTAAATGCCATAAATATTGTGTTGAAAATAAAATAAATCAAATTTTCCTTAATTGGGAGCACATTTTTATCGTTGAATATTATCGCAAAATTTATAATTATAATCGATCAATTATAGTTACAAGTTTTGCGATAAAAATTTTCCACGACTGGTAATGCAGACAATTGTGTGTACTTGTATTTGTAGATTGTACTGATAATATCGCAAAGGAGGTTATTATTTGTTCTTAAGTTTGTCCTTCGCAACGCAACATTCTCTGCAAAATTTGAAATATGTACTACTAATTAATCTAATTTTTTTAATTGGTAAAGTAAATATGTTGACTTAAATATAAACATCTGATAATAACATACATTAGATTTGGATAACATTAAATATTTTTAACGGAGATGTGTTGCAATTTCATATCGGGACGCAGAAAGATGACATTAAATTTCTAATCTCAATCATAAACATTGTCAGAGTAAGTTCAAGGTAAAGAATTATTGCTGCACTTATATAATTTTATCGTATTTCTTTCTTTATTAACCGATAAGATTAATTAATTAATATATTGTATAAAAATATTTGAACTAAATGAAAAGACTGTTACCATTCTCTCTATTTATGTAACGTATTTAAGCCTTGGTCACACTGGCTCCGGATTCGGCAGAACTTTTGTTGTTCGGTCGTATACGGCAGAATAATGTTCGGCAGGACAATACGGTCATACTTCATTATTGTATTGCCGAATTCGGAAGAACTTTGCTTTCCTGACGTATACCTGTTTTGGTAACTTTATATTAAGTGTGCCAAATACTAGTATGATTAGCTTATCGTAATCCCTTATTTTAGTGTATATTAGGATATGTTTTCGTAGGAATCAAACGTCCTATTAGAGGGTTTGGAATGATTCTGCCGAATATGTCCGGAAAAACAAATTTGTTTGATTTTGGTAGGTGTTCTGACGTGTTCGGCACTATACGCCAGTCCATTACGATCCTACTGTGACCGTACACATTTGTTAACACGAAGTTGTTTTCAAGCTATGGTCACACTGGCTCCGGATTCGGCAGAGCTTTTGTTCTGCCGTGTAGAACAGTATGGTCATACTTCATTATTGTATTGCCGATTTCAGAAGAACTCTGCTTTAAATTTTTGTCATAAAAGTGACATTGGAAAATGGATGTCGAGGAGCAAATGTATATGTCAGAAACAAATACTTGATTAAAGACACTGTTGTTTCAAGGTCAACGAAGTATTTGCACAAATAAAATCTTTTTGACATATCCCTATTGTCATAATTTTTATGTTTAGTGTCTCATAGAGGCGGCCTGTCATATACTAGAGTGATTAATTTATCGTAATCCATTATTGTGTAAATAAATTAATTTTTGTAAATAGACATCTACTTTCTAAAAACATTAAATGCCTATTATGCGAATCTTTAGTGCTATCTCACTTCAACCACTGTGACGTTGTTTATGGTTCGTTTCTAAGTTACTTGGATGCCTTAAGGATTCAGAGAGTTCAAAACAGTTGCATGAGGCTCATTTGTGGGGTGAGGCGTAGACAACACATTTCTAACAAACTCATTGATCTGAGATGGCTTAATATGAAAAACAGAAGACATCTACATTCTGCTCAGTTTTTCCATAAAATTTTAATATACAAAAGTCCACCTTACTTATATGATGATAAGATAAAATTCCGGACGGATGTTCATAACATTAACATCAGGAGCCGGGGTTTACTATCTATTCCTAAACGCAGACTAGAATTCTTTAAGCGTTCTTATAGTTACCAAATTGTTAATGTTATGAACGACCTTCCGCGGGATGTCTTGGAATTACGACCTACCAGCTTTGCTAAAAAATTGAAAAAAATCCTCCTTCACGACCAAAACGCACTAATATAGTCTAAATAAATAATAACCTTCATTTTTAATTACTACAACTACAGGCTTCCTAAATCTTCAATCTTTGCATTTTGATAATTACATATATAAATGAATTTCTTTTGCGCTTTTTCTTTTTTCCTTTCTTTATGTCTGTGCCGGTTTGTCGGCCGGCATTATTTAGTTTAGTTATGGGACAGGGGGTAGATCAGGGTGCTAATTTCATTAGCACATCTGACCCTGTACCCTTTAAGCACAAAAATATATATATATAAATTTTCGTAGGAATGAAACATTTTACTTGACAGTTTGGTATGCCGAATACGCCCGAAAAAATCAAATTTGTTTGAATTCGGTCGGTGGTCTGACGCATTCTGTAGAATGCGCCAGTCCATGCGATCCTAGTGAGACCGTACACATTTGAAAAGCGTTCTGGTAAAATAGGACACGTCCATTTTGTATGAAAATTGAAATCTTAGCGAGTAGTAAAAAATTTACTAGTTTCAATAAAATATGTAGATGTAAGTAATTCAAATTGACCGTACTCTGTTTTAAATGCATAAAAAGTTAAGATATTCAATCAAAACTTGACAAAACTGATCTCTGAAATGTAATTTTGGTTTTCAATCTGAGATGGACATATCCTGTTTTGCTTAAACGCTCCTCATTTGTTAGCACGAAGTTGTTTTTAAACCGATTTCTGACATATACGGCAGAATAAAAATTCTGCTGATTACGGGGCCAGTGTGACCGCGCATTTTTACTCGTTGAATAAAAATTATATACTCATCGAAAACATATTTTATAAATAAGGCAAATTGAAATGCTAGCGAATGTTAATCAGAATACAGCACTTTTCGGTGTTACTGTATTTCTTAGCTTAACATAAAAACTGCGTACGGTTTCTATAAAGGTAATTAGTAATAAAGCTTTTTGAAAAAATGTACTAAAGATATATATATTTTCGCATTGCCTCGGAATCCTAGGACACTCTGTTTACGGTTTACGCCACTTATAATTACTATATTATTTTCACTTCGACTTTATTATTCTTTATTTATTGTACAGTCGCAGCGCAATGTAATGAAAGAGTAGGAGGGGTAACCGGCCAGCCGACTTCGCCCGACGGAGCTGTAGCTCCGCCCGTCTGAAATTCTTGGTAATAGGGTACCAATTTCACTGACAATTGATTATAACGCACGCACGCTTTATTCGTTGATTTTAAATAAGGTTAGTCCATTCCATGAACAGAACTGCGATAGATAATTATAAAATTTAATTAGCCGACATCGTAATTCGTGTCGTAAATATTCTAAATATTATTAATGAAAATATTTATATCATTCGTAATTAATCCTTAGTTAATTATTTTGATTAATTATTTGATGCTCTTTCATAAAACGAAATAAAGCTATAATAAAATATAATAGTTATTGCGGAACAAAATTATTAATCTAACTGACGCAGAAAGAAAAGACTTTTAATAAACAAATGTTGTAATTACTAATTAAAACAGAAAACAATAACGATGAGATAAAAAATCGTTGCCTGACAATAAATAACCATTTCAGATTTGAAATATTAAATTTTTAAATTACTGCAAAAGTTTACGTGATTTAACTAGAATTATGTGAATTTAAATTATGAACACCTTTTGAAGTTTTGTAAATGTCATTTTGAATAAGTATTTGTGTGAATTGCTCTAGAGCGATTTGCGGTAAATGATGTTAGCTTAGCTGCCGAAATACGTATTTACGTGTTTTATAAATTGCGTATGGTCTAGAGAGATATTGTAATATTTCAAAAATTTGAAGCTAGACATTTATACTTAAATATTAATCGATTAGTATGTTTTAAAATATGAATACAAAAAATCTCGCTAAACTACTTCAATGCAATACACTGAAAATGAAAATTGGGGGGTGAAAATACACATAATACATACAAAAAAAGTGCAAGGAGAATATATTGAAGGCGTCCCGGTGTTCATCGTCTATCGTAGGCTTTCGGTTGACCGTGTGATGCATCACCGATTACAGCACGACGCGGTCAACCGAAAACCTAAAACATACGAAACTAAAAGCTTTCAGCTTAGTTTTTTAGTTTTTTAGCTTAGTTTAGTTGCTGAAAGAAGAAAAATTATTAAAAACTCTTATAATAAAACTGAAACAGAAAATGAAAATGCTAAAAGAAAAAGTAATTCATTTCTGAAAAATAAATGATTAGTTGCTGAAAGAAAAAAAAGGACGATAAAATGTTAATACTTTATGTGATACCCGTTACTTTCAACACATTGTCTTAGCCTGTTTGGCATTGAATTTACCAAATTTTCACAAACATTTGTGCCTCTAAACCTTTCCCAAACTCGGAAAACATGTTGTGTCAGTTTTTCAACGGTTCTTTCACGAACACCGTGTCCAGCGATATCCTCCCAATTCCTTACCATCGCTTCCCACATTTTTTCTATTGGGTTGAGGTCTGGAGATCTTGCAGGCCACGGTAATACCTCATATCGTTGTGATCTGTAAACCAGGCTGTTACATTGGCGGCTTTGTGAATGGGGCTGTTGTCTTGCACAATAGTTATTACTTCCACCTCGTCCTCGGGATATACCAATCTTACTGACGGCAGCATGACGTCTTCCAAAATTTCTATATACCTTGCAGATGTAAACCTTGGAGGTGAAACGGGAACTAATGCACGGGTCGTGCACTCGAAATCCAACCCCAATATCCAGTTGATATGCGTCCACTTGTTGCATTTGGTCTCACGTTTTCCACATTATACCGTGTATTTTTCCTTCTCCATAACACGACTGGGGAATCCTGCGATGAAGAAAATGTTTTCTCATCTGTAAATATCACATTTTCCCAATTTCGATTCATGTTTTCCTCAAAGAAACGCAAACTGGCAGCAACGTTCTCGGGTGAAATAACAATTTTCTTGGCTGGTTTTCTGCTGTGAATACCTGCACTCCTTAACCTTTTCCTTACTGTCGTAAAACAGCATTGCAAATTTAGTTGTTCCCTGATCCTTCCTGCAGTTGTAAACGGATTAGCTTCGACAGTGGCAACTATTGCCTGGTCTTCGTCATTAGTTGTTGCTCTGGGACGACCTGATTTCCGTGCTGTTCTGAGGGAAGCGCTTCTTATCTTCTATTGATCCATCTTCGAATTTGACTTTCTGACATATCAACTTGCTGAGAGATGTTTCTTATGGACATTCCTGATTCTGCTAAACCACAAATATATCCTCTTGTAGCTACGGATGATTCTCGTTGTCCCATTCTTCTTCCCATTTTGTCGCGATTCCTACAAGGAGAACTAATCACAGATGCAAGACCTTTAAAAAATTAATTGTGAACAAGAAAATTAAATAAATCCTAAAATAAAAAAAAGTACATAAAAAATATGAAAATTAAACCCCAACAAAAAAATTAATTTGCTCAAAACAATATTAAAATTAAATCAAAGCTTAAAATAAAAGATGAAAATATTAAAAATTATTACAATAAAATCCAAACAGAAAACTTAAAATGCTAATAGAAATAGTAATTTCATTCTGAAAAATAAATGATTTGCTGAAAGAAGAAAAGAAATTGTTAAAAACAAAAAACAAATAAATGGTAAAATAAAAAAAAAATTCCACGAAAAAAAAAACAAAATTCCACGAAAAAAAAAAAACAAAATTCCACAAAAAATACCAAAACCCCAACAGAAAAGTATAATTTGCTGAAAGAAAAGTAATTAATTAACAATATTAAAACAAAAAGTTAACCAAAGGTTAAATAAAAAATAATAATAATAAAAACTATTGTTTTATTGTAATACAACCCAAACAGAAAATCAAAATGCTAAAAGAAGTAATTAATTTCTGGAAAATAAATGATTGTTTGCTGAAAGAACAAAAAATAAATAATTAATAAAAAAAAACTGACACTACGGTTACCCCTCCTACTCTTTCATTACATTGCGCTGCGACTGTACATGTTTTTGATTTACATTATACACATTTTTAAAATTTCTTGGATATTCTAATATCTACAGAAATTTTTGTTAAATTCTTTTTTAGGTACTGCTTTTTTCCACAGTCGTTAATCTTTTTGAATTGAATGATAATTTATATGCGGGGTGCCAATTTTTAAACGTGATCCCTGAAGATTATAGAATAGTGGTGGATTTCATAAACATTAATTAAATTTAACCATCCGTTAAAAGTAAACGTTGCTATGGTTACATGTGCTGAAGGTATAAGGCTGGGTTGCACAAAACATTTAAGCCAGGATTAAATTTAAGCCTAAATTAGAGTTGACACACTTTATAATATACAGCATAGTGTGTATCACATTCTAACTTAGCCTTAAATTTAATCCTTGCTTAAATATTTTGTGCAACCCAGCCTAGGAATGATTATTCTTAACCAAATGATTAACTTTAATTGACTTTTATGAAACCCAGCATAATCCAACAATCAAAAGAAATAACTTCGGTTTTCATAGTGTACTAAAAGCACGGAAGTAGAATACCTAATAGGCATTTTCGTAAATTTAACCAGGTTGCCTAGGTTCCTATCGGGTTACAGAAATACACGTTCGTTTAATACGGGTTGCAAACACGATAGTGTTCGTTAAAGCAAAAGGTTTGCAAACCCGGTTGCTACCGAAGTAACCCTACTAGCTGAGTAGGGTGCACGGGTTCGTTGATCCTAACCTATATGCACAAATGATGGACTTGTTTTTATAACTTAAAAGGGCTCTGTTAATTAGTTTCGCAAGAAGCGATTTACTTAACAAAACGGTGAATAAGAATAGTGTCCCCAAATATTTATGTGTAATTATATACCTACATAACTAATTCTAATAGTAATTCCAAATGGAACCATACAACAGTGACTGCAACAATTTCTCTTTTAGTTTTATTCTCTTAGTCATACTGATTTAATTTATAACGAGAGAAAGGTTATGTTTTTAAACCAATTTTACTAGTCGCTTTCGTAAAATATACCTACCGATTTTACATTACCTGTTCCGGAATAACACATTAACCTGTCAAACCTGACCTGAGCAACCCGACTGAATTTACGAAAACACCTTATGTTGCCTACTTTTTGGTTTTAAGAGGTCACGATTTACAATGAGCATCTTGTATACAATAAGAATTGCTTAATACGATTCCTTTTAATCAAATATATACATATTAATTTATAAACATGTTGCTATGACGTATAACCACTGGTTATTATCAGACTTTTGATGTGTCAAAAGTTTATCTTTTAACTATTTCATTAGTCTTGTGGTTTACTTAGTAGCAATTTTTCTTTTTATAATTATCTTTTGTATGTAAATAAAATGGGACTATGTAGAAAGAGCAGCAGTAGAGATAAATAAAAATGCTAGACTTATGTTATGTATGTAACTTTTTTATTTTATTCAAATTTTTAAATGCTTTATAAAACAATGATGTTAATAACAATAGTATCGATAATGATTATTAATTTAAATATATTTCCTTTATTTTTACTTCAAATATCATATCTTTTTAAATAAATTTTATCTATTATTTATTATTTATTATAAATTGTATAAATCAATCAATTAATAATAAGTGTTATTAGTAATAAGCTAATCGCTCAATGATAAGTATTTATATGATGATTGTAATAAGCTATTCGCTCAATGATAAGTGTAATAACTGTAATAAGCTATTCGCTCAATGATAAGTGTAATAACTGTAATAAGCTATTCGCTCAATGATAAGTGTTCATATAATAATTGTAATAAGCTATTCGCTCAATGATAAGTATTTATGTGATAAGCTATTCGCTCAATGTTAATTACTTTTTTGTAAATGTAGAGGAATTTAAATGGTTTAGAGTTATTCACTCCATGATGGGTGTCAAATGATTGAGTGTTTATGTAATAAGCTATTCGCTCAATGATAAGTGTTCATATAATAATTGTAATAAGCTATTCGCTCAATGATAAGTATTTATGTGATAAGCTATTCGCTCAATGATATTTACTTTTGTGTAAATGTAGAGGAATTCAAATGGTTTAGAGTTATTCACTCCGTGATGGTTGTCAAATGAATGAGAGTTCATATAGTAATAAGCTATTCGCTCAATGATAAGTGTTTATGTAATAACTGTTTGTTTAATGACAATTACTTTTGATTAAATGTGGAGGAAGTCAAATTGTTTAGAGTTATTCACTCCGTGATGGGTGTCGAATGAATGAGTGTTTATGTAATAAGCTATTCGCTCAATGTTAATTACTTTTTGTGGAGGAAGTTTAAATTGTTTAGAGTTATTCACTCCGTGATGGTTGTCAAATGAATGAGAGCGAACGTCAGTTCGACGTGCTTTATATAGGCTCCTTTTTATGACGTCGGCGCTAGTTTTTTATTTTTGAAAAAACCAATGATTTATTTTATTTTTCCTTTGATTTTTATTCCATAAATTTTCAGTGAATCTTTTGTCCGTTTGTTTCGTCAATCATAAAATAATTTTCTATTTAAGGTTTCATAATAAAATGTTTTAATTTTGTCTTTGATTTTCTTAAATTTGAATCTAAAAATAGGGGTTCGTGGCTAAATGACGTCACGAATCCTTCCTAGTTCGAGATTATCCTGTCATCTTGTTATTTGTCACTACGACGTAGATGTGTGTGTCAGTGATTGTCAACTTCTGTGGTTTTTTCATCATTTTGAACAAATTTCGGTAAGTTAAAACATTGAACTATTACTCAAGATCAACCTTTAATTCTTTTTTAAACATAACAAAATATCAATTAATAAAACCTAATTTTATCGCCTCGTGTTTTTTCATTCTTAGATTCGTTCCGTTTGGCAATTTAACTAAAAACTTTCTCAATCGGCCGTTTCTATGCTTGAAATTCATATCAGTTCCCTCTTTTTTATGAGCCGACATGACAGCTGTCACTGGAACATTATCCTGCACCTTCAATACCGGCACATCAAGACTATGTCCAGAAACGTTCCGCTGCGCATCTTGCTTCTTGTCTGCCAACTCCCTAGCCTGTTCCTCGAGCCAGTTACAGAAACTTCTTATACTATTGTCAACCCATGCTTCTTGTGTTGGAGAATTTAACAACAAAATTGAAGATTCTGGATCAGACACTGTAAGATATAATTTAATTAGTATAATTTTTAATATATACTTAAATTGCCCCTCTGTTTCTGTTTTAGTTTAAGTTTTTCATCTAATGTTTGTGTTGGAAGTAAGAAAAATGGTATTCTTAAGGAATTTCAGTATGGATCAAAGAATACACATAAAATTAAGGTATGTTACATTTTATTTGTAAAATAAATATTTAGATCTTTGTTTTATTGTTGTAGGTGAAGAATTTCCTTTGTATGTGAAGATTGGAAGTAACTCTCTGCTTATTTGAAGAATCCGAAAACTGTGTGTCCTTGTGAACATGACAATGTGATTTAATATTACATATACTTAAACAATTTTAATTAAGTATGATGTTTGTAAATATTTACCTTTAATGTTCATACGTTTTAAGTTTTGTTTGTAGTTTATCTATCCATTGTAGATTATGAACACTACTGTTTCGACAATTTTATTTTTATTTCCTCAAGTTAAATAGCGGCAATAAGTTCAAATATTGTTCAATTTCTAAACTTGCTTATGAAAATTTTGCACTACCTCAATAATTATTTATTTTAGAATACAATTCATCCACACTAACTTAATTGTTATTTATCAGCTTCAAAGGAAGAGCAACTTGCAATTAGAAACACGAACGTTTTATGACTAGAAATGTACAAATTCTTTGTCGAATGTGGCGTGATATTAATTAACAGTGTCATTAGTGCACTTCATACTCTCTAATTACGGTTTTTTTTGTTAGTGTGAATTGCCATTCTTTGCTGCTTTTTCCCAAGTTGCAACGAGGAAAGAACAATAAAAGGAAATTTACCGGCGAATATATACATTTCCAAAGCCAGACAATAAGCATTCGTTGTGTTCATATTTTCATAAAGTAGGTAGGTTACGTTTCTGTCAGACGAAGCCGTAGCTACTAACATCATTATACTGTCTTCCTGCATGTAATATAACCGCCCGGCCTTAATAATAAAGCAAATGCATTTTGTATAATAATAATAATTTCATCCTTGCATGAACCGTGTTCTAAAATCACAATGAAAATTTAATAATGGATGTGACTACTTCAGAGGAATATTAATATAGCAAAACAGCCAATACATAATATACATACTATGTTGGTATTCTAATTATGATTGAAAGGACTGCTGATTTTGAAAGTATACCACAGACGTGAGCTGCCTCATATATTCTGATGTCAACGTCAACATGCAGCATTGTTTAATTAACAGTCAAATTATTGTGTGACCGCAGCAGTCTCTTTATGCCAGGAAAATTATTAGTATTTTGCTTTGTCAAAACATGGAATGCATTCTTATGCTTTATTTAAAACCACTACTGTTTCTAATTTGTAATTGATAAAATTTAATTTTATACATTAACTTTTTCTGTACATTTTAGTTGACATTTTATTTTCGTTTGTTCGTATTTTAAACGCTTCAAGAAATGTTTTCTTCAATCTATTACTAATGCGATTATATTTTTCTGTTTATGATTCCTGCTACTAGTGTAAGGTCGGCCGAAATTACCAACATATTTTTTTTTATTTATTATGAAAATGTGGTAATGCGTACACATAAATTTAAGTAATCAAAACTCTCACCATTTCCTTTCGCTACCATCACCTCCCATTGACATGGTGCATTCATGCAACAATAACATGTGTTTACAATCATTTGCAAGAGACAACAGTTATTTACTCACCGGGGACCCCAGTTCCCTGGCCCCAACGGTCTGCACATGCTCAACCCCTTGGTCAATTCACAACTCAACCTACTGCCTCCATCATCGCTCCTGATGATGTCCAACCTTGGGCCTTCAGTATGATATCTGTTGCTCTTTCATAAACTATTGCTCTGAAATGTTATTTCCAGAAACACAAGCCACTTGCAGCACAGATAGCCTCAATGACATGCAAACATATTCTACCCTACGTCTTTGTCATATCCGACCCGTGGATTCTCTACCACCAATCCACTCTTCCGCCAGGTGGCTGACATCTCGCCACGGTGACTCACTTCACCTGCACCTGACACGTAGGGGTGGCGACAATTACATAATAACCTTAGGGAGGCGTACAATCCGCTACCTCGGGGCCCTAAGGGGTCACTCATGGGACCGTGAACAGTACGTCGTTCACCCTCGGCTGCGCTTTTACCCTATTAGTACGATTTTCCTTCAGACCACTACATGCACATGCTCACTGACGTCACAAACCCTACGTCATCGTGCCCCCCCCCCGCCAACTTCCTAGTCAGCAGTCAAGCGATGTATCACTTGCGACGCCTTGCCGAGCCTAACCCAGGGAAATCGCTCATTCGTACCATGCAAGAAATACATCAAGCTAATTCTCCACATATCATGCATTAACTACAATTTATAAGTTATCTCTAGGTACCGCCTTCCTGCTTCTGTCAGCGTACTAAATTTCATTCACTAAATCATTCCTACGAAGATAAAAATCTTCAGCTTTTAAATAAATTTTTATAAGTTTTGGGTTTTTAAAAATTGAATAGGAATAGAAGTTCATGATACTTTGCGAACACACCCTGTATACGCACGCCAGGTATATAGGGTGTCCCATAAATAAGGGGCCGTACGGTAACAATGGATAGGTGACCATATACAATAACTTTTTTTCTTTTAATAAAATTACGAAAACAGCATCGTTTGGGAGATATGCTAAAGTATAATACTGAATACGAACTTGCCTTCCCTGACCTGTGCAACGGAGGGCATTTCGAATACATCACGGTAACTAATGACATAACAATCGCAGTACAAAGACCTCAGCAATATGTGTCATTGTGTTGAGCAGGTCAGTTTTATTATCGTTTTACAATCGAATTATCTTCGCTTTGAATCACATCCGCTTACCTATGACGTATAGAGTTTATAAACAAAACAGGACCGTATTCCGATCGTAATTTCTTTGAAAAATTTCCCAAAAAAATTATCGAAGCAGACCACTTTCTTTTACATTCGCGGACTCTATATGCACATTGTGTTAGCCCTAGCATTATGGCCCCTTATTTACGGGACACCCTGTATAATACACGCGGATATACAATTAACGCGAGCTACGAGTTGCAAGTGCGAGTTATAAGTTGCAAGTTGGTCAACTTTGTGCGCGCGTACTGATTAATTATTTTCCGCACCTTTCTATCATATTAATTAACACCGCAAGCTCTTATTAATGCCTATCGATAACGTCTACTCAAACTTGACTGTGTCGATCTCCAAAGCAAACCTTTACTGCCCGAAACTGTTTATTGCTTATATAATCTCAAGAGGACCCAGCATACCACCGCGACCATAAACAGTTTGGGTGAACCTAAACAAAACTCGATGCATTGCAGGCAAACGTTAATAATTCTTTAATTCTAAACGCATTCTATTTTTGCTTAAAAATGAATATCTAACACTAGTGATTATGGCTGAAGTAGTAAAAACTAGAGTATCTGAAATTTTATTTTATATTGTAAAATGTCAACCCAACTTTTTGAAGGCAGTCAGTTTTAATAAAAGATTTCCATTACTCTGAGTCTCGTGTAACAGATGCAGTTACCTCTGAGGGAAAACAAATATATGAACTGGCAAAATCGACTCCTTATTTTAAATGCAAAAGGTATGCTGATCGAATCAAAGTCAAATATTTACTTGATATTACAAATGCAGACCTAAATTTAGTGGACATAAATTATTTTCACCTAAGAAAACTGAAGTAGATTTTTTTAAATTAATTATACAGGAATTTCAAACAATTTTTTTCATGTAAACACGTGTCCGATTTCCACGCATTTATTAGATACAGGGGCTTTTGTTATTTTTTTAAGTAAACATATAACTAACTCTTAAATACCCCAAATTTGAATTAAAAACGCAATATATTACTGCACGTAGTAACGATTGCTTGTTAATTAATTTTTATTTTAACTTGCTGTAACTTTTATTTATTGAGCTTTTATAAAAGTTTATTAAGCTTTACTTTGAGCTCTCCTAGCTACCTTTTTAGTCTCCTCCGTATCTTACGAGAAACCTGTATATCCTAGAAAAAATTTTTGTAAAAAATCTTCGTCAAAGCTCTTTTATAGTGCAATACTGACCTAAGACAATAATGTAACATTTAAACCGTTCAACATGATGAATGGGCGGAAATATAAACAGCGTTAAACG
Organism: Dorcus parallelipipedus; assembly: GCA_958336345.1. Classification (NCBI taxonomy): domain Eukaryota; kingdom Metazoa; phylum Arthropoda; class Insecta; order Coleoptera; family Lucanidae; genus Dorcus; species Dorcus parallelipipedus. Next base: position 34,667,723 of record OY284481.1, on the reverse strand, counting down.
CTTACACCATTTGCGAGCATAAACAAAATTAGTATTTATGTCTTATATGTGAACATACCGCGCTTCTACTGGCCTCTACGCGGACGAATCGATTTTCTTTGAATACTTTCCTACGAAGGTTGTGCGAAAGAATAAAATTCCGACAACCGCTTCGCCCAATTAAGCCTTCTGATATCATAGAAAAGAATTGTGAAACGGAGATGATTGATGGCACCCCATAGATTCGTTAATAAAGTTAATCCTGACTGGTGCAATAAATAGAGGAAAATGACTAATCTATTTTTCTTGCACTGATATAAATAGTTTGTCATAATCCTAATTTATGGTTTTCACCATATCTCTCTTCATGTATTATTTTTAATTTATACTATGGAATCGAAAACGCTTGAATTGGTGTAGACTATGGAAAAAAGCACTCTAATGTCTTTGACACGTGACAGAATTACGTACACAAGGAACAAGTTCGTTTTAGATACGTTACCGGTAGTGGAAATATGTATTATTAAATTTCGCTGTATTGTTTGATTTAATTTAATTTTTCTGTAAAGATCCAGAATTCAAATCTAAAACCAAATGATTAATTGTATAGTAATTAAAAAAAAAAACTAGTACTAATTACCTTTATAGAAACCGTACTCAGTTTTTATGTTAAGCTAAAAATACAATAACACCGAAAAATACTCTGTTCTGATTAACATACGCTAATATTTCAGTTTGCCTTATTTACAAAATATGTTTTCGGTAAGTATATAATTTTTAATTAAATTGATTTGTTTAATTGGCAGTATTAGAGAAATAGAATATCTTATAAATCACGTGAATTATTTCAGCCTGATTGGGCCTCATCAGAGATATGTACTAAAAAATTACTTTTTGAAAGGATAATAATTAAATTATACACTTACATATTTTTGAATTTCCAATAACTGTCACATTTTGCCTTTTGAATGATGAAACGTAACTGTTCCTTTCAATTTTGCAAGATAATAGACGGTTTTTCAAAAAGTTTTCTGTCAGGGTTTGTTTTTGGGTTATTGGAAATTCAAAAATATGTAAGTGTATAATTTAATTATTATCCTTTCAAAAAGTAATTTTTTAGTACATATCTCTGATGAGGCCCAATCAGGCTGAAATAATTCACGTGATTTATAAGATATTCTATTTCTCTAATACTGCCAATTAAACAAATCAATTTAATCACAATTTCATTTGGCAAGAACTACAGCTGTCTGTATATAATTTTTATTCAACGAGTCATAAATAGAGAGAATGACAACAGTCTTTTCATTAAGTTCATATTTTTTATACCAAGTTGAAAATAATATCACATATTTTTTCATGAATATTAATTAATTCTTATCGGTTAATAAAAAAAAGAATACGATAAAATTATGTAAGTGCAGCAATAATTCTTTACCTTGAACTTTCACTGACAATGGGTGGTATGCATAAAACGAAGTACATAGATGCTAATGCTTCTCAAATTAGTATATTCTTCGAAGTATCTTCTATTACGCAAAGTACCTACTGCAGCTCTGAAGCATATACTACAACACGTAGTAAATACTACGCTGTAGTAGTACTTACTGAGAAAATGAAGCATCTATTATCTATACAACTGACATGGCCAAGGTAAGTGACTTGTATATTCATTTGTTCTATACGAATACGGTTTGTTGAATATCTATCATATTTATGTCTGTGGGTGTATTTTTGCAACAATCTATTGGTTCATCATAATATTTTATTATAAATCATACTGCGTTGCGAATCGTGTCGAAGAAGTTTACTAAATAGCAACTTCACTTAAACTGAAGTAGATGCTATGCGGCAGCCGAAATTTGAGGCTTTTGAAGTGGATATTACAAAATTTATATTAGATGATTCTATATAGTCTAGTCAACGAAGGGGTTGTAGTGGACATGGAGGAGGGGAGAATTTTTCTCTTCAGGAATGTGTTGGGGGGAAGTTAGGAGGTAAACATACCAAAAGTCCCCACCCCTACCCCTGCCGCTTCAGGGGGAAGGGGGAGGAGAAGCTCCTTTTTTTCGGTTTTTCGCTTATAACTCGGAAACTGTGCGTCGTACGAAAAAAGTATTCATTACAAAATTAAAGATAATTAAATTTCCTACAAAAATGTCTATTCATTTTCTTTCTATGTGTGGTTTCCGAGATATTCGCCATCGAGAATCGATAATTTTTGAAAAACTTTTTTTTGCCTCACGTTTTTCGTCAATCTTGTCCTTCTAATTCCTCAGCCTTTTGTTTTACAGATTAGTCGTCAAAAAGAAAGTTGTAGAGCATTAAGTTTTTCGAAAATTATCGATTTTGGCTGGCGAATATCTCGGAAACCAAAACACATAGGAAGAAAATGAATAGACATTTTTGTAGGAAATTTAATTATCTTTAATTTTGTAACGAATACTTTTTTCGTACGACGCACAGTTTTCGAATTATAAGCGAAAAACCGAAAAAAAGGAGCTTCTCCTCCCCCTCCAACCCCTGAAGCGGTAGTGGTAGGGGTGGGGACTTTTAGTATGTTTACCTCCTAACTACACCCAACACATTCCTGAAGACAAAAATTCTCCCCTCCTCCATGTCCTCTACAACTCCCATTTGGGCATTCATTGGCTGGACTAATAGCAAAGTAGAAACTTTTATCTACTTTTGCACATAATAGTGTCTACTAGGTGCGGATAGTAAATACTACGCTAAAATAGTAAATATTTCACTTTCGAAGTATTAGCTTGTACTACGTTTTAGGCATAGCTACCACCCATTGTTTATAATAGTGATTAAAAATTTTTCGTAGTACTTGAATGTTATTTCATTATAACTGCACTGTCTCCACGGTTGTTACGCTATCCATAACGGCCTAGGCCTGTTAAATTTTAACGGCCGTCTATTTGCTCTGTATCTCATATGTTGCCATGGTTACAACTAAATCACACTCATAATTCTGCCTACTTATCGAAGTTTATTATTATGAATGTTTTTGCCAAAATAAATATTTATTTCATCATTTAGTTTTACGAAAACTATAAAACAACATACGGCCGATATGCATATAACAAACTCGGATAATTTAGAACTCGTTCGTTATATCAAGCATATCGACCTAATACCGTTATACAGTGCTCGCCAAAAAGTCGGCATCAAATGGGAAAAAAATTTATTTCTAATTTTTCGAAAAAACTTTTTACGGCAATAATTTGTGCTTGTCTGAAAACCTATTTAGCCCCAATTAGATATACCGAGTGATATTTACTTAGTTAGAAAATAACGTTTTTCGAAATTGCCGAAATCCTAAAATTGTTATTGTTAGTTTTAGCTTACTGAATAATATAAAGGAAAATAGAATAAATAGAAATAAAGAAAATAACGTTTTTTTCATTAACATCGGCAAAAATTGAATTTTTCAATTTTTGAACTTTTCATAAAATTTCACGTATCCAAACTTAATTTTAAATTTCAAATAACTTTCGATGAAAACTTCAAAGATTTGTAATTGGAAAAAAAATAAAGAAATATATTTATTGCTTTAGATATTTTATTATTTACCGAAAAGTAATATTTGTACATAATTGCAATCTTTTTGATGCAATATGCTTTTGAGGAGAAATATTTTTTAATGATAAGTAACAGGTATTGTAATGTCTTCTGAAAACTGTAATCTACTCCTATTAATGAATTCCTGTCATAAAAGCCCCCTAAATGTTCTTTTACAGTGACCTAAATGTGGAGAGTTTTTCTTTATGTAGTTTATGAGACGGCTATGAATTGTTTTAATGTCAGGTCAAGTTATGGAAAAACTCTCCTCATTTAGGTCGTTGTAAAAGAATATTCAGGGGGTTTTTGTGACAGGAGTTCATTAACTGGAGTAAAATAGAGTTTTTAGAAGACATTCCAATACTTGTTAATTATTATTAAAAAATATTTCTCCTCAAAAGCATATTGCATCAAAAACGTTGCGATTAGGTACAAATATTACTTTTCGGTAAATAATAAATTATCTAAAGCAATAAATAGCTTTCTCTATTTTCTTTCCAATTACAAATCTTTGAAGTTTTCATCTAAAATTACTTGAAATTTAAAATTAAGTTTTGATACGTGAAATTTTGCGAAAAGTTCAAAAATTGAAAAATTCAATTTTTGCAGAAGTTAAAGAAAAAGACGTTATTTTCTGGCCCTGAGATTGTTCAGTAAGCTAAAACTAATACATAGTAAAAAAATTTTGTTCAAATCTTGATTAATTTCCAAGAAATAACAATTTTAGGATTTTAGCAATTTCGAATGTATGTTATCAAATGATTATATTTAAATCAAAATTTTTACTTTACCAATTTAAATAATCAGATTAGCTAGTAGTACCTATATATTTCATATTTTGCAGAGAATATTGCGTTGCGAAGGACAAACTGAGGAACAAATAATAGCCTCCTTTGCGATATTATCAGTACAATCTGCAAATATAAGTACACAAAAAGTTTAAGTTTATAAACATGTCTGCATTGCCAGTCGTTGAAAATTTTTATCGCAAATTATAATTGACCAATTATAATAATTATTATACATTTTGCGATAACATTCAACGGTAAAAAACTGCTCCCAGAAGCAGACTGGGCTAAAGTGATATGGTCCGATGAAAGCAATATAGCATGAGTATGAGGCACTCATATAGTATTAAAAATTATACAATTAATTTAAAAAATCCTTTCAAAAACAAATAAAAACGTCAGTACTAATTTCAGGTACACTTGTACCTTGTACTTGAGATCTGGCGAAGAATATCAAACCGAATGTGTGGTGCATTTTCCACACCCTGTCATCTGTCAATACTATTCAAGATATAAAAAGTTATTTAAACAAGTCATTAATATTGCTAAATACTTGCAAAATGAACGTATAATCAAGAATTCTACGAATATCCCGAAAAGTACTTGGAATCTAGTAAAGAAAATAAATTAGTATCAGATGGACAAATTTTAGCAGATCAATTTGATAACTATTTTTTAAATATTTGCTAAGAAAATTACCTGTAGTAAACGTTCAAAGAAATTTCCGTTTTGATTTATACCTAATTGCGCTCGTTTGCTTAAACTTAATGCAGCACTGTTCAAAATACAATTCACTTGCTATAAGGCACGTAACATCTCGTTTTTCTTCATTGCTAAACGTTATGCTATTGTTATTATGTTCACATTTAGCCACAAGTATGTATGTATGTACCGTATGATTTTTAAAATTTTAGGTCAAGGAAGGCCGTGAAAGCAAAACGTATGGCGTAAATTACCAAATGCAACAGTTCTTTCAAAACGATTTTTACAAGACTTCAAAATGCATTCATAATTGAACGATATTTTCCCAGTGGTGTTAACCAAAACGTACGTATGAGTTAATTTAAGCTGTATATTTTCCTCTTCACGGCCTCCCTTGATCTAAAATTTTAAAAATCATACGGTATTAATATGACAGATTATAGTGTTTTTGATTTGAATTCAAAGCCACCTTCCATTAATTGCCAATTGTCTTACAAAAATAAATTTTAATTTTGACCTTATTTTAAAGAATTTTGATAACATGTGCTATATTGGCGTAATCGGCAGGAAGGGGAGATTCCTCTGCGACTAAATTTCAATATGGCGCTCATTAGGAAAAATGAACTTGATGATGATATCAAACTGACGAAACGTGTTATAGCAAAATGGTATTCATCAGTGTGTAGAGAATTCAAAAGTGCCTTAAGAAAGTATTTTAATTTTTTTTTGATATCTCTTCAAATAAAGAAGATAGAAGAAAAATAAGAAAATGACAACTTTTCATTTTTTAATATTATTTCGAATAAATAGTTAACATAGAAATTATTTCTCCGCGGATTATTAATGCTCATAAAATATACCAACTTTGCCAAATTTAAAGCTCTTCAAATAAGCGAGATCCCAATGGTGAGGGTCGAATTTGAAACGGCCTGTATTTAACACAAATATGTTATCAGAAAATGTACAATTTATGAGAACAATTCGTTTACATTTGAGTCGATTTATTTTTTTTATAAACAGGTCAATTTTTAATTTTTAAGACACGTTTTGGTGTAAAAATCGGCATTTGTTTTTCCGCTGTGACGTCATCATTAATTTTCTTGTCAGCAAAATGGTGATGTAAAAAAGTACTTTTCACAACAAATTTTTCGAAAAATAGTATATTACATATCGAGAGTTATAAATAGCAAATTACGCACGGTGGAAAAGTTGCGCATGAGCCGCGTAGCGGCGAATGCAAGTAATTCCACAAGTGCGTAATTGCTTTACAACTCGAGTCTTGTACTATACTTTATCTACGACCACAAAAATTACCTTCAAAGTAATCAGCAGTGACACTTGCAATTTCGACGACTGTCAATCTAATGAGATGCGGCTACGTAGATCTAACTGCAAATGTGCGTAAAGTAGGTGCGTTTTTCTTACTTTACGCACGACATTTGTAAACACCGGCTTACTTAGTTTATGTGTTGTACGTAATTCGTCATTTACAGTAGTGGTCGTAGGTAAATAGATATTACAATTCAAAAATACAATGTTATTTTATTTTATTTTAACGATAATCTTGAAATTGAAAACATACACAACTAAGAATTAACGAAAATATTGAAGTTGTGCCCCAGGAACCAATTTTTCCGATTTTCATTGAGGCATAACATAAATTATTCAAAAAAATTCCATACGATGATCTGGATCATGTCTATTTTTTTTTTCGAAAAAGTTGTTTTGTAAGGTACTATTTTTCATATAACCATTTTGTTGACCAGAAGGACTATCAAAACCTGCATGGGTTGCCGTTTAAAAAATTAATGATGACGTCACAGCGGAAAAACAAATGCCGATCGAGAAAAGATTTTTGCATTAAAATGTGCGCTTTTAAAATTAAAAATTTTCCTGTTTCAGGATTTTGCAAAAAACACTAAATAAACAAATATGTTCTTGGTACGGGACTTTATCACCACTCTGTATAAACATGCAAATAGAGATAATCAGATATAATTATCACATTAATTATGTCACGAATGAACTGTTGCGGCTTAAAAAAATTAAAGTTATCACAGTCCGTATTTACCAAAGGCTGATATAAATATCATATTCGCTTCTATTAACAACTTCAACTTTCCTGAATGCTTAGAGTTCGAAAGACGTACTGTTGAATTAACTTTAGTTAAAAGCGTTCAAGATTTCTCAGGAACACCTAGTCGAATTTAAAAGGAATGGAGTACGTCACGCTTTTAATTCTTTTTGGAATTGCAATTCAATGTGGAGCAGCAACAGAATTACGTAAGTGTCCTTTTAATAACACAAAATTTTATGTAAAAAAGCCTTGTGCCAGAAACGTGAAAAATCGTCTCAAATTTTCATGTGTTACAACAGTTAAGAACCCAAGAATTATAGTTGATATTTATATTTTATACTTGTACTGTAAGACACTTTTTAAATACCACATATCATGTTTATAAAATGTAAACAAGGTGAATGTAAACAAGGGAATTTCGCTTTACTAAATAAAACCTATAAGAGCTAACAGTAAAATCTGATTTTATTATATGAATTATTATCTAAGTTTAGCGTTTTTCGATCGCTTTTGAATCGTTAAATTCTTTCGAATCCAGTAATTTTAAATATATTTATTTGTTCCAGCCAGTTATATTACTCCATGCAAAGCCAGCGATGAAAAGTGCCTCAAAGAAACCATACATGCATTAAAACCTCATTTCGAGAGTGGCATACCGGAGTTTCAACTTCCCCCAATCGCTAATTTACAACCTCCAGATTTCAACCAATCTAAGAATATACCACCAAATATGGTTTATAACGCTATTCTGACGGATATAAAATTTGGCGAAGTGAATAAGTTTAAAATATCCAAAATTAATGTCGACCTTGATGGTTTAAAATTTCACTTGGTAATTAATTTTCCGCTGTTAGTTGCATCGGTGAATGAAAAAGCTTCTGGGCACGCATTTGGTATGGATATAAACCGGCGCGGTATTTCACGTTTTAATTTGAGTAAGTATTAAGGAAAAACTTTCGCAAACGGAAGATAATGAGTATTCATTTTAGAAAATGTAACTATAGATTTTTCACTCGACGGGTCGTATGTTTTGAAAGGAGGAAAACAGTATGTGACTTGGAAAGAAGGCAGTATTGACGTTTCGTCCGGTTTGATAAATTATGACCTGGAAGACCTTTTTGAAAATAAGGAATCATTAAATCTCTTTCTGAAGACTCTTGAACCAAATCGTGAAAGTGCTGATGGCGAAGTCAGACTTTTCGTCAAGACTTCATTAGCCAAATATATTCTTCGTATCATAAATATTGCTCACGATTTATATCCTGTTGACATACTGTACACCGGTCAATAAATAGATGACTAACTAGAGAATTGCTTATCATTTACACTAAAAACAGACAATCTCAAAGAATAATGGAATTGAGTTCTCATTTTAGTTTGGATTAACAGCAGCAGTTCATAATTTATTTCATTCGCTTATATTTTCTAAAGGTCGCTCTTGTAAACGAAAACAGACATTAATTTTCAACCTGTGGACCATCACCTCCTAAAGAGTTGGGCAAAGACAAAAATAACATACAAAACTGTGACATTGAAAAAATTAATATTCTGTGAATAAAATACAAGCACACACACAAGAGGTGGTTAGAAAATATACATTTCATTTTTTAATTGGAGATTGTAAAGTTAGAAAAAAATAGTGAAACAACCCAGTGACTTTTAAATGGTGTATGGTAATATTTATCTTTTATCTGGCCGGATATGTAATAATTTTGATATTTATTTTACTACCTACTCTGGGACTGATCATAATTGACAACCAGGAATAAATTCCACTCACTGAAAACAATTAGCAAAAAATAAGATGAGCGACAAATTCTTATATGTATTCACATTTACACATTTCAAGAGACTAATATTAGAATTAAGAAAATATGTAAGAGTTTTTCTAATTCATACGGTATAAATAAAATTCGGACGAAAAACTTTTTTTGAGTATAATTTTCAGCTTTAATGAATTACATCTAATTTGCTAATTCGAATGCAAATTTTCATCAGGAGTTGATGATTTTGTATTAAAAGTACCGCTAAAAATAAAATAAAGCGAAGAATTTCTGGGCGGTTGGTTACCGCCGATAAAGATTTAAAGACATAATTTCAGAACGAAAACGGCAAGGCGCTTGCAAGCCCGCATACTTTTGGTTGCTTTAAATTTTAAATTTATTCCTCAGAATTCAGACAAAAAAACTTAGGGTAAACGAAACGATAATGAAATTCGAACTGTTTCCATTCGAGCAGGATTAAGCCCGAAATGTCAAGATCACTGCGTTTTATGTCGAAGGTGATGCTAAAATTGTAATACATTTCCCTATCTCTAAATAGCATCATTTTTGAAATATTTTGAGTTTTCTTAGAAATCTGGATTCTGCAATCTGATTTAAATTAAAATTAAAATGCTTAAAATTTCATGAATATGATCTATTAAGCTACAGGTTGCCTAAAATATACCACTCCACTCGAAGAAATTCAAACACAGAAAAGTACTGTTTTCAAATGGAACGACCTATATTTCAATGCACCATCGTATGTGGGATTAAATGCTGCATCTATCTGTATTAGCATTTCCTGTCTTCAACAGTTTTTGAGTTATGAGATATTTTTTTATTTAATTCATAAAAATTTACAAAATTATTACGTTAAATTGTGCTCAGGTTCTTGGCTGGTTGTGTAATAGATTCAAAGTTTATTGGTTCACAGCCATTTTATTTTATTTTGTCAATTTGTTATACAAACTGTGACATTCGTTTAACGTTTTCGAGTATTAAATTATACTCATCTTCAGAACTAAAATTAAATTACAATTACAATAGTTAACATTAATAACAATTTACGAAAATACAACATACCGAAGTTACAATCACAGCACGTGCTTGTGTTGAGTGGCCCGGCTACGACCGAACTGAAGTCACACCCTCACTGTTTGCAGTTTGATGTTTTGTTTTGGCGGGAATTTTTGAATTGTAGATTATAGGTAAGTATGCTCTGCTCAGGTTTTCGGTATCCGTTCTTCTGTTAATACTATTCTTGTTTTCCTGTATAATTGCACACATTTCAAGTATGTTTCGTTTTAGGTAATTTTTTGCGTTAAAAATAATTTTAGGATTTTTGATATCCGTTTTGTGATTTAGTGTTAAAACATGGTTTGACAGCGCTGTGCAGTCAATTTTGTTGGTGTTGATGCTGTATTGATGTTGATACATTCTTTTTTCTAAGCTGTTTTTGGTTTGTCCTATATACGTTTTATCACAATCAAGGCAATTGATTTTATAAATTACACCATGCTTTTTTTGGAGCGGGATTTTATCTTTGAGATTGGAGGTGAATTTGTAGCTGAGATTTTTCGGTTTGAAAGCTATATTGTTGTCGAAAGGTTTTAGTATTCTTTTAATGGCTTCAGAAATTTTAGGTATGTAAGTAAGTGATACAAATTTTGTTTTGTTTTGTGGATTTTGTGATTTATTATTATTGTGTCTATTGTTGTTGATTTTTGATATTCTGTTTTTAATTACTTTGTTTATTAAATTTGCTGGGTAATTGTGTTTTACTAATATTGTTTTTATTAAGTTGATATTTTCTTGATGAAAACTTTGATGAGAAAGTGAAATGGCTCTGTCGGTCAAGGAAGTAATTACTGAGATTTTGTGACTTTTCGGGTGGTTTGATAAATAGTTTAAATATCGGCCACTCCATGTACTTTTCCTGTACCAGTTGGTTATAATCTTATTGTTTTGAGTTTTGTGTAGAGTAATATCTAAGAAGTTTAATTTATTGTCTTTTTCTAATTCTATAGTGAATTTTATTTTTTCGTGGAAACTATTATAACTTTGTAAAAAATTATCTATTTCATTGTTTGGTAAAATTAGGAAAATGTCATCCACATAACGTTTATACAGGAACGGTCTGGTATTTAGATTTTTTAATACTATTGTTTCGACATAGTCTAGGGTGATGTCCGCTAACAATGGGCTGAGAGGGGATCCCATGGGAAGGCCTTGTTTTTGTAGATAGAACTTATTGTCAAATTGAAATGACAAGTTATTGACTATTAGGTTAAGACCTATGAAAAATTCTGCTTTATCAAGAGTTGTATGATTTTTTAGTTCATCCCACCTGTTTTCGATGATGTTTAGTGTTAAGTCCACAGGTACATTTGTAAACAGGGAGACTACATCAAAAGAGACCATAGTGTTGTTTGGAGGGATTGTTAAATTGTTGATTTGTTGAACGAAACTGAAAGAATCTTTGACATTGGATTCAATGGTTTGAGTTAGATTTTTTAGAATACTGCAATAAAATTTTGCTAGAGAATATGTAGGAGAATCTATGGTGGATACTATAGGTCTGATAGGATTGTCTTCCTTATGAATTTTAATATGTCCGTACAGTCTCGGGGAGATACTGTTGTTGTTTTTTATTTTGTTTAATTCTACTTTATCTAGGAAACCTTTATTGTACCAGTTTGTGAGTAGTTTGTTTGTTTTATTTTGTAGAGTGGTTGTGGGATCTTTATTTAAAAGATTGTAGGTATTATTGTCTTGTAGCAATGAATTCATTTTATTCATGTATTCTTGTTTTTCTAATATTACAGTTACGTTGCCTTTGTCAGCATTTGCTATGAATAAATCATCGTTTTCTTTCAAAAATTTTTTGTTTTAGTTAAGTTATTTTTATTAGTTTTGGATAGGTTGTTTGTGTTGTTAGGTAAACCTGTCTTATTGACTTTATTAAGATTATTGCATAAAGACGATCTTATATTTATTTTGTCTATATCATTGATTTCAGTGATACAACTTTCAACTTCCGCAATGAGAGTTGGTATCAGTTCAGCCTTAGCCTGGTCATCATGTTTGAATACAAATTTTGGGCCTAAACTTAGAATATCATAAATGTCTTTTGGTATATGCTTATCAGTAAGGTTGACTAGCCATTGTTCATTCCTATCATCTTCTTGTTTCTCTTTATGGTTGTTTTTTGAGAAAATTGTGTCTTTTTTTTGTTTTGTTTGGATATTGATTTGCTTTTGTTATTTCTAAATTTTTGATTTTATTAATTTGTTTTTGTTTAGTTTTGATAAAAAGATTTTGCTTTTTATTGTTTTCTAAATTAATAAACTTGTTATAAACATCTATTGGTAACTTACTTTTAATCAGATTTTCATTTTGACATTTAGTATTATTGAGTTTTTTTAGTGTAGTATGGGCATGTTTAATCTCTAGATTGAGGATCTTTTTTTGAAAATTGTTTAAAGCTGTTTTAACTTGATCGTCGGGTAGATGTTTAAACTTATTCTTATCTAACCTTATTAACATACATTTTGGAGTCAACTGTTTTCTTCTGCATGCTTCTAAAAATAGTCTTCTGTTCTTGGTGTTTGCAAGTTGTTTGTTCGTCTTCGAGATGGTCTTGAGTGCTTTCATCGTACTGTATCCGTAGTTGGTGTTGATTTGTTGCATAAATGTCGATGGTAATTTCATGATGATTGGTAATCCAAATTCCTCCAAGGAGTAGAGTCTAATTGTGCTCAGGTTCTTGGCTGGTTGTGTAATAGATTCAAAGTTTATTGGTTTATTATTACGTTAAATATTTTCAATTTTGTTGATGTAGCCATGGAAACAACAAATAGTTGCCTTTTTGTATAAGATTTGATTCCATTTATTGAACAATTTAAATGGGCTGTTGTTTAAATTGATTTCTACATATATTATGCAAGCGTTCCGTCAGCGTCCTGATCGGAGCTTTGCTTTCATTCTCTGGACTGACCGTCAGAACCGACTGTACATCGCATCTGAAAGGAGTCTAAAACGGACTTAAAAAGAAGTAACTTAATTTGATATCTCACTTATGTCACAATCAACTTTGTTTTTGTGAATTGTCTGTAATACTTTTGAATTATTCAATATGTCTTTCATGAAACATTTTTATAATTCAAAAATAAGAAAGTTCAAGAGGGTGAAAACTCTCGCGTTGACACATACACACGAGCTTTGTAAATTACCACAAAAATTGACGATTGCTAAATGTATAAAAAAGTGCAATATACTGGGTGGATTTATTACTTGCGCAAATATTTTGCACAATAACAGTACATATCGAAAGGATGCTAAATACTTGAACTTATATTTATAAATGTTCGCAGTTTTCGAGAAAAATTCGACGCTTGTTTTGCTTGAGTACCACTGGAATTGTTCAAATTTGCCGCGTAACGGTAATTAGACTCTTTCAACGGATGAGTGGATGACTGTGATTATTTTGAAAATAATGAGGAAAGCGATGACTTAATCAAATTTACTCTGAACAAATTGATAATAAAAGAAGATAAAAACTGTCTATTTTGAATTTTGTTTTTATTTAGGTATGTCACAGATTCTAAAACTTCTTGGAAAATTATTTAATCTGTATATTCTTGAAAACTATTAACTTTTATGTAAGACATTATTGAGCGAATTGTAATGTTTTTTCGTTATCTATTCTGAGTACAAATATTTGCACAACTATTAGATTCACATTGTATTTCAACTAACTTTCTTACCTAATTATTAAATTATTATTCCCAATAAATTAGTCACATTCAGAATAAATGAGATTGGTACGGATTAAATTATTTCGGATTAATAGGCAATAGATTTCAGGATTTGTTCCCTATTTACGTAAAGAGCATTTTTCGAATTCGTCAAAATGTCTTTTTGCATTCACATCCTGTTCATATTTATATCGATTACTAGAATTTTCAGGGAAATCAATTTGCTTTCCAAAGCAAAACGCCCAAATTTTACATTCGCATTACAGCGTGATAATTGCGCATTGTTTTACGAATTTGTATTTGGCTACGAGCAGAGAGAAGTTTGAAATTTTTTAATAGCATTCGTCCATCGGATTTTATTTTATGAAATAGACCCGGAGTTTTAACTGTAAATGCAGGAGAGTCACAAATAATCACGTACTCGTGTTTTGGAAATTAAGTTCCCATAAAATATTTATTTCATAAATAATTGATGAAAGCTAACGTATGTTTTGTTTTTAAATTTAACGTTGAAAATAAAATATTATTGAAAAAATCCTGTAATACAAAATAATTCATTCTCCCAACTGTTCGTGTCAATATGAATTTAAAGCAACAGCGCAAGTTGTAGATTGTAATTACTTAATTAATTTTTCACTTGAAGAAGAACAAGTTAATTAATGCGAATCAGAAGCAAGTTGATTATTTTAATTAGGTGAAGGAAAACGAAAGTACTTTGTCGAAAGAGTTTACAAAAGATTCTCTTTTTTGAATTATGACAGTTTTAATAAATGAAACTTTTATTTAATATTTGCGTAGGGTGTCTTACCCATTGCACTCTCATATTTACCTTCTGTATTGTAAGGCTATTATAATCTTAAGTTAGTGTTCTCTACTAATTTTGCTTACATTTCCTAATTGAATCCTTTCATATTTTAACTACTTTTTATTAACCTTAGTCTCAACTCGCAACTCGTTATTTATATCTGAAAGAGAATTTGAAATTAAAATTATAGGACAGTCTAATAGTGACGGGTTTTGTTATTCCCCTTGCAGATTTCATTCATCCTTAACATCTTCAAGGTAACCATTTGTTTCTATAGTCTTTTATTACGCGATAAATTAATGTATTCTTAAACTGAGCAAATTCGATTTATCATTTGGAAATTTTCCTTTGTCTTGGTTCTAAAACTCAGGAGCACAGACTCCATCCATTCAAATTCTTTATAATCCGATTAATTAGGCTGCGTTCAGGGGATCTATTTTATTTAAACGGAAGGAAAATAAAGCACAGTTTATGGATCAGTCGGGAATTTCCACGATACCTCTTTGCAAATTTAACGTTTAAGTGCATTTGCTAATTAAAAATATCTTCAACAGAATCATTTTTCCTTTTTTGAACTAAAAAATTAGAATTACAGTCTGTATAATTTCTTGTGGTTTAGAAATTAATGTAGAATCACATGATATGTCAAAATTTCAAGCATCGTATCATTATTATTATTTTTATTATTATTCACTAATAATTTCTTTTGCTTTGTTTCAGGTAAAAGGATTTTATTTGGCAGCCTACACCAGACATCAAGTTGTGTAAGTAATGAACACGTGACTATACTTACAATTAGTCATATCACAACTCTGTTCCACTTGCTGACCGTTTCGAAACCGTCGTAATCAGCTGCCCTCCGAAATAATGATCGATTTTGACAACTTTATCAAGTGTAAAACTTTAACTTTTGACGATTTCGAAACCGTCAGAAAGTGATGTTGGAGCAGACCTCACAGACAATAGAGCTTAGCAGATGGCTTATCAAATGTTTTAAATTTGACGCCCCAATTTGGAGCTAAACTCTGTGTAGTTTGGAGCTACCTCACCAAATACGTGGTTGCGCTACTTTTATAATAGCAGAGTAGAAAAAATTTGACATTAGAACAATTTAATTTGTTTACATATTCAAATTACGTTAAAATTGTAAAACGACACAAAACGTTTCTAAAATTAACATGTGCACATTCACATTCGTATAATTTTTATAAAATGTTCACCCAACCCTTTTCATGAACAGAAGTGTCTCCCTTATTATTTTAATTTTATTTTATATCTTTGTCCAAATTTAAAAATTGTCATTTTGCTTCTTCTTTAACTTTATCGTCGACCCCTTTTTGCTTGCGAGTGGATATTCCAATTTAAATATTCCTGGTGTGGGAGATGTCTGATGTGATAGTGTACGAAAAAAAGGTCCTTCGCTTAGAGCCCCTTATGCCGCATCCAGACGACATGGCCAACGTCAACCAACGTTGGTGAATGCATTGGCAACAAAATTTTTAACCGACGTTGGACAAGTTTATCATTTGCACATTGCCTGTCCACATGATTGGATTTGCTTGTCAAACTTCAAAGATAAAAAAGTTCGGCCAATGTATAGCGAATAGCTACCAACATTTGTCAAATTAAAAAGATATGGAGAACGAAGAATATGATACGGTTGTTGCAAGTGCTTGTGTAGTTCTTTCTGATCCCAAATGACTGGGTATTTTTCATAAAGCTGAGGAATTCCAAAATTAACGGGTTACTCCATTCGGTCTCTGATGACGACATTTTTCTGGTCAAATTTAAATAACAGTAAACCGAAAGCAGACCCACTTTGCCACCAAGTTCGTACAACTCAACGCGCATAATATACAAAAATAAATAATATTCGAGAAATATCGTGTGCAAATTGTTCAAGTCGTCTGGACGTAAAAACAAACGTGATGGCATATGAAAGCCAACGTTGGTTAAACTCTTTGATGTGTGTCGAAAAAACCGCCCTCACAGCGAATGCATTCCAATGCCAACATTGACGATTGGTTGGCCACGTGTATTTCGTCCACACGGCATGGCAAACTACCCAATAGCCAACACTGGCTAACGTTGGCCATGTCGTCTGGGTGGGGCTTTAGAGAAATAGAAAAGTCCTAAAAACGAAAGCTTGTAACGAAGTTCTCTGCTGCTGAGTCCTTGAACTACCTTATCAGGTAGGAAACCACATTAGGCACTGCCTGGATTTTTTTACTTAATCGCCGATTTATTGCCTCGTTTTAAATAAATCGTGTTTTTTATAATACATTCCTTACGGCGAATTATGTGTTTAAAAGTTTCAAAAAGTCCAGACCTTAATAAAATCAATGTATGTATGTGATGTGACCCCGTCTAATGAAATCTTAAAAAAATAGACAGCTTCAGTAAACCACACGAAGACCACTAATTTAATATCTTAGGTAGCAGCGACGAAAACTGATGAAACCGCTGCAAAGTTGAGAAGTTGGCTGGCATGCCTGGAATGTGAGAGCCATTACGGCATTGGCGATCCATATCTCCGGAAGCCGTCATATCCGCGTTACACCACGCACATTTTATCCTTATTGCGAACGTGAACTGTTTACCCTTATACCGTCGTCATTTTATTACCAGCGTAAAACTACGATGACATTAAAACGAGACATTTGTATAACAGCTAATGCGCGGCACTTGGACAAGAAATGGAGTACTTAGACAAGGACGTAAAACACAAACCCACTTCGGAGGATGACATAACTTCCTCGTTCTACTGGAATGATCTTTTTTTGAATGCGACAATTCGTTTTCCGTTTAATTAAATTTTACGTAATTCCCAAAAATAAATAATACATAAACTTATTTTTCCTTTCATCTTGTTCATAAAATGAAATTTTTCATGAATTTTGGGTGAAAATAACTTGTTGGTTATTAGCCTAAAATTTAAATTGATAAAAAGGTTTCAAAATTTCATTGTTTTGGAATAAGAATTCCAGTATAAATGAAACACAATTTATCCAGAAATTTATTTTATTTTATTGACGATGTCTATCAGAATTCTGTCAAAAAATACAAGTAAAAACACACAACTTATCAACAATTTTGCAAGAAAAGTCATGATCTTTTCCAATTATAAATTCATTTGATGTCGTAATGCACTTATAAAGTTTTTCTTTGGATGAATTAGCATTAAACAGAAGCATTTTTGATTTACAGCACCAAAAATTTGTTAATTCAAAATGTGAAATCGAAAACTTTTGCATTTCGCATGCCTGTATTGTCAAACTAAGGGCCTTCACCATGTCGCGCTAAGCCCCCACTATGTCGCGACGGTGCGTCCTTAGCCTTCGGGTTGATTGGGATGCGTAGGTTTATCAGAGGGTAGAGCTTTAAGACAATGATTTAAAAAAATTAATACCTCTTTATTACGTTAAATAATTAATTTAGTTGAGGGTGGTTTGTCCGTTAAAATTGGGGGTGCGGTCCTGGGTCGTTCGCGGCGACTGGGGTTGTTGATTCGTCTAAGACGGAACAGCGGGCGACGTTTCCTTAGCCGAGGAAGACTGACGAAGCTCGGGGCCGGTCCGTGACTGGAGTGGAGGGTCAAGGTCGGTCTCGGTGACAACGTTCCTTGGCTGGAGCACGACTCGTCCTTGCTCAGCCTATGGGTGATTGTTTTTGGAACAGCGTGGCCAGGGCAGGCTCCGGTGGTGTCTTCTTTTGGACAGCTGGCGAGGGAGATGGTCTTCGTTCTCTTAGGACAAGTTCGGCAATGTTGTCGGTTTCAGTGGCGATGCTGATACTGGGGTGGCGACGACGGCGATGCTGGGTGGCGGCGTCGGCGATGTTGGGCGTCCCCTCGTAGAGTTGGCACTAGTGCCCACTGAGTCGGTCCGGTGGCAACGACTGGCTTCCCAATTTTGGCCCGCACTTTAAATACACGTTTTTTGCCTATTCGAGTGTTGCATGTTTTCGTCACTTGCTTTGTGTCTGTTTGCGTCATTCGTATTCGCTAGTATATGCGCGTGGCCCCGTTTGTAACAAATTCCGCTGATGTGTTATTATGAAATATGAACTTTTACGTTACGTTGTATCAGTTACCTCCTTATTGTGTTTACATTTCGACACGGTCGCAATTTGCCCTCAATTACACAAGTTCGCATTTAAATATTTTTTATGTTTTTTATTCGTGTAACACAGAAAAAAGCCCCTCGTGGTTTTTAGAAAATTCCCCCTCGTGACAATATCATAAAATCGTCCTCCATCAGAAATTATCCTATTAATACAAAAATAATTAAATTTTGAACTGATATTCATAATCTTAATATTAGATTTAAATTCTCCCAACTTATAATGCTAGTTACGAGAAAGGGCTTTCTTACCAAATATCTAAAGTAATAAAAAACAGTCTTCTCAAACACATCAGAGAGTTGAAGCTTGTAACATTATTTACACAAAATATTGTTGCTAAACAATCAGGATTGTTAAAAAACTGACTATCTTCTTCTAAATAACTGATGAATGAGTTATTCTTCCCTATCATAATATTGGCACTATCGGAGGTTATACTCACGACGTTGTAATTGGAATCTTTAACTGATTCAAGTGAGAATGAAACTCTTCATATAGTTTTCGTCCAGATTAATTCTTGGCATCTTTATAACTTAACTGTAAAAGCTAAGTTGTTACCTTAAAGTTCTCATCCACAAATTAGGCAATAATGCACAATTGTTTTCGCTGCTGATGTCTGTGCTTTCGTCAATCATAATGGAATTTTCTTTCTGAAACCAAATGTAATTTTAATGATGCCATTATAACATAAAAGTAGATATTTACATACCTCTTGAAGTCTAGAGACTAGTGTATTTTCTATGCATTGTTTTATCACACCTGTGATAAGCGAAATGCATGAGCTAAGTTTTTGGCAATTGTTTGGAATCATGAAATATTTTCTTTAATGAAGGAATTAAATGGTCTATGATTGATAATATGTACAATATTGTGTTTTTCAAAAAAGAAGGCCAACGTTTTTTTAAGTTCACTTTTTTCCGTTAACAGTTTCTCTTTCTCTTCATTACTGACAAAAAAAACTATTTAAAGTTGAATTGGTGGTCAAAAGTTTAATATCTTTTTATGCATTTGTTTGTGAGTGTTTAATAAGCTCATTCTTTCCACAGTTTATAACTGTATTGCAAGCAGAACACGTTGCCTTAGTTATATCTTTGTGCTCCTTCAACCAATATTGGAAATTTTTGCCAACCAACCATCCCAAACAATTTTCTTTTTGCGTCGAAACCTCTTGCTGTTATAGGCCGTAGCGGTATTGTAAGCAGAATCACTTTCCACTTCCATTTTCAAAATTAATTCAGCTTAACTTAAAAATCACACAACAAATATTTGATTAGCTGCTTGCATACAAGTTGAACTGTTGAAAATGAGTTGAAGAGAAACGACAACTTTTGATAAAATACTTGCTGAGAAATAAGGAAAACAAAAAATACCTGTACGCTTTACAAAAAATAGATTAATAAAGTCTTTCTTAATAAAATAATAAATAAACGTACACACTTGGACTAATACAAAATGGAAATTAATTTTTCATTTATATTAATTTTAAGATTTCGAAGATCAGGCATAAACTTAATTGCGGAAATCTTTAAATCAATATATCTGTTAACAAATTAAATCGTATATTACAACATTTGTGGTATAAGTATACTTCATTAGATAATAAAACTTTTATAGCTTTTGAACTGTTGAACTTAAGCTGGTTTCATGCAATTCAATTTATTGTGTTGAAGAAATTGATAAAGTTGTCTTCCAACTTATTTTTACAAGTAAAGCAACAATATTAACATTAATTTCTTGACGACGATAAATCGTTCAAGAAATTGAGCAACTAGAACTTTATTATTAGAAATTTATTGATCTATTATAGTAAAATTTGAGATTATGTATGGAAATATATTTTGGATAGGGTTTCTGACCCGGGAATTGTCGATCTCGATTTCCCGGGAAATTTGCTAAATTTGATTCCGGGAAGAGACTGTTGAGAAATCGAGAAATTTCCGAATCCTGCGCCTCCCCTCCGGTTAAGACAAATGTCCGCTGCTTCGCGTATCTTATTATTCTCTGCGGATGAATTTATACAGATTGAAGACTTTCACTTTAGCCAATAGTGGTTTCATGAAATACAACAAAGCGCATGCGACTCGCATGTATGTACAGCCGTGCGCAGCTTAAGTGCTACAATTTGACAATTCTGTGGGCCTTGTATACTGGTGCTTAAAAGTATCCGAATGAAAAGCAATAAAATAGTTCGAATTTGACCCTTATGGTAAACTTCCACAGTGCCAGGTGGTCACGTCGGTGGTCCGAATACTTTTAAGCACCAGTATACCACAAGATAAATAAAATAAAAATAAATATTGTCAATGGCACGTGGACTACCTTATACCTGAAGCAATTGTAAATGATGAAACTCTAGAATTATATGGAAGAATTATTAAAAGAGCCTTATGATGTTATAAAAACTGGAATTAGGTTAAATGGAGATGCTATTACTACAGTTTCTACAGTAATATCATGTGCATGTAACGTTTAACTTATAATGGCCTCAATTAATTCAATATAGTTGCACTGTTGAACATTTTTTCTTTGCATGTTTGATGTAACATTGATGTATATAATATAATTAATATTGATGTTTTATTAAGTTGAAAAAAAAAAAGATTTTAAAGGTGAGGTTTGTGTGCAGCGGTGCATTTTAGATGCGCATGACTGTACAGCCCTTACTTTCTTAACGTGAGTAGTGGAACTGGGCAAAATGTAGTGAAGATTACGTGAAGAATGTAGCGAAAATTGCAAATATACGTAAAACAATCAGTGCAGTGGCGTAGATAGGGGGACGGGCGGGGCCCCGAGCCCCCTCCCTCTAAAACCTTATAAAATATTATGTTCCGTATAATTGATACTAAAGAAGTTTTCCGTATGACGTTGTTTTTTGTTCGTCGTTTTGCATTTCATAAATAAAATGTTAAGTAGTCCGTACTCGTTAGATTTTTTTTGTTCCTCCCCCCCGATAGTTCCTATCTATGCCACTGAATCAGTGTATTGTAATATTTTCAAAAGCAGCAACAAATAAATTAATTGTTGCTTGTACCTACAGTATTTCTGTTGTAATATCATTTATTTGAATCTTTCCGATGACATCAGGCAAAGATATTTTATTGTTAATATTCATCTGTGGCTTAGATGCAGCTGCATTAATGATAAAGCATTTGTGTTATCTGATCAGCGCCTTCCCATCTACAACGGAGAAAACACGCTACGCATCTTTTTCAACCCATAGCATACACATGCTCTTTGTTACTATTCTTGAAACCACTTTTGGCTAAAGTGAAAGTCTTCAAACGGTATATTTAATATTGTTTCCAAAATCAGAAATCAATTGTCTGAAAAAGCATTTAATGCTCTCATTTTTCGAACTTATTATTTTAAGAAATTTAAAAATTTGTTGGAAGTCGATTTTGATTAGTCACATTTTTCAGAAGAGATTTTTTTTATATTTCTCGATTTCCCGGGAATTCCCGGGAACAAACAGACGAGAATTCTCGACTCCCGAGAAATCGAAAAAGTCGAGAAATCAGAAACCCTAATTTCGAAGTCTTACTTTAATTTTTGAAAGTTTGTCGTGAGAATTGTACGGAGTTTTCATTTATTGTTGTATCCCACGTGATCTATGACGTACACAACTAAGTATTTAACAGTTGGTTATAATCGGTAAATATTTCCCTAGGCCTATGTACACAGTGTCGCAGTACGCAGTTAACCATACTTACGGAAGTACAATATATTTTGAAAAAATGTACTGATTTGAATATGAATGAGCTTCATTGTTCCTTTCCGTGGTTTAATTAATAAAACCAAAAATATGTAACTGACAAATAGCTCAGGTTCAAAATGAAGGTCAATGGTTTAACAATTTAATAAAATTCTGGCTGTGATACGGACATCAAATTGTCTCCAAATTTAAATTTAATTTACTTGCCTCTTACTTACCACTGACAGATGACAAGCTTCTGCTGACGAAACGTATCAGCTGTTCCCCGGGCTAGCAACAGTGAAGAATGGGGCGGGTTAATCAAGTTGGTAAAATTATTAAAGGGCGCCAGAAGACTGTATCCCCAGCTCAAACGTAATCGACCAGTCGACGTCTTCAATCGACCAAATCGGACAGAAAATGATTCAACAATAAATATAGATACGAGACTCTACTCACTGGTGTGCGTGAACGCAGAAATTAAACTCGAAGTTAAAGTTAACACAATTTATTACACAAATCAAAACAAACAACACTACACTATTACAAGTGGCTGCTTATATAAAATATAAACCGATCGGTCTGCAAAAACGTCAGATTAAAGTTGGAATACCTAACCTTTTGACAGCGCGTCCAGTCAATCGTCAAGGTTACCAACGTTACCAACCGAAGCGCGGCGATCGGTGGGTAGTTACGACGCCTTCTGTCGATCGCGGGTAGCGTCGACAATCTGGATCAAACTGGATCCGCTGAGATCGTCAAGATGGCTGATCAGGTTTCCACGATCGGACCACGGTAAATTCACAGGGCAGAAACGCCACCGGAGAACTAGGCCTAGAAGCCTGGACTAAAAATCTGCGCCAGAAAACTGCGCCCAAACAGAAAAGCCTGAATGTAAAGGGAAAAGGTTTCGTTAGCAGCCATTTTGATACACGCCATAACACTTTTTACATTACCTGGGGCTAAAAGGTTCCCGGGCTTGGAATTGAAGTTAAAATTATCCCCAAATGTGTTCGATGGTGTCACGAGATCTTCCGGCACAGCCGCAAATGAGTTACTCCTCCCAAAGAGCGAGAAGTCCTATAATTTTATTATGCACGTAAAACACGTCTAACCTGTAACACAATTCGAACAAGAAAGGAACTCAACGAGGCGAAATTGTAGCAGGCGAAGGTTGCTAGGATACGAAACCGAAGACAGTCACGTGGTGTGCCACACGAATGAGCTTCGAGTAGTAAAGAGGAGGGATGCAGGGTAGCCACCAGTATCCAAACGCGGTTCATATATCACTTTGCCTCCGCGTTTTCTTTGGCGGGAGATTTGAACGTAACAAAATATAACCATAACCATGTATTGTATTTCATGGACAATTCGCACAACAAGGGACTTCCCCCCTTCTTTTAATAAAATGTTTATCTTATCTGAAAATAAAAGACAGCTCTTTACAACTTAGGTGGATCGATGATTTTCGTACTTGTTTTCATGTTTATGACAAAGATGGTAAAGAGCAAGTTTTCAGAAGCAGTAGAAAATTATGTAATGGCACTATAATTTGAAAACAAAAGAAAATTGCACAACAACATTTTACTTATTTGTACGTGTACAATACAGTCCTGAAGTTTGGCCCGTTCCTCCCCACTCAGCCTGTATTCATTATCCATATACATTTTTTGCGAAATAAGTATAATACACAATATATGCACCATGAGATAGAATTTAAATTGCTGTTTAAATAAATATTTAATTAATATCCTAGTACTAATACATTTTTAGAAAATGTCATTGCTAAAGTGTAGTAATATTATTAAAGGACATCTCAAATGAATAATTGTTGGAAATAACATTGTACTGTGAGTATGTAAATTATCCTTAATTAATTGGTCGAACGTAATTCTAGTTCCTCTGGTTATACGATTAATGAAGTTGTAACCTAATTAGTCTCTTTGCAATAATTAGTCTCATGTTTCCTTAGAACAATGATACCGAGAGCCCACAGAGTGAAATATCTTGGTCCGACTAGGGTTTAGGATGACCTCCATTCCTTACGACGGGCGCCCACAATTGCAGATTCTCGCTATGGATGATGCACTTTATCTCATGAAGATCTTCCAGTTATCCCGCTCAAGTAGTCGTTAACGGCCTTATACACTGACGGAAATCTGCATATTTCCTTAAACGTATTAGTATCGAAATTCAGGTCACAAGATAGGTGGCTGCTAGAAATTGCAATGAACTAACTACCCGATAAAATTGTATACGCTGAATGCCTATGGTTTCAAGAAATGTTAAGTTCTGTATAGTTATTATATCTACACTAATTTATTATTGCATCACTAAAGCTCTCTTAAGGCAATACATAATTAAAAGTTGTTTCATTCCTGGAGATCAAGGCAACTACTAGATTCTCTGCTCAATGGAAACATACCTTTTTTTCAGAAAAAGGGATAGGACTGTTGTGGCAAACTATAGACCAACTAACTTAACTTCAACTACATGTAAGGGCATGGAGAAAATGACACTACTTAGCAGCCATTTTGCGACTGAGAGTAAGATTTTTGTGATAATTTAATTTGATTGTTTTATCTGGGGAACGGTAATTTTAATGATTTTTTTTTCAAGTAACTAAGTTTGTTTTCTATTAATAAGTGCGAGGGCCAGTAGAAAATGAATCTAGCTAGATATGAAACAAAAAGACTTCTCTTGGCAATTTTATTTTTCACTTTATTCTCCCTTCACTCTTTCGACATTTGTCCTTTGGCGAACTTACACCCTTAAAAAATGTTTCTTATTGCGTAATTTTTACTACAGATTGTAGCGTGCGTCCTTTTTGAAAAGTGGAGAATATTTATGAATCCAGTGAAGCACCAAATTTCGTCAATCGTCATAATTATTAAGAAATTTTATTTTTTCACCTTACGCTGCGAACCTTTAATTGATTCAAAAACTGATTTGCTGCCTCCGTTACATAAGAAACTAGAATTAATAGAAAAATTGTTAAGGCATTCAACAAAGGTGAGGCTTTTAAGTACCTAAAAAAAAGTTTTCCAAAATTAAGTGATACCAAGCTGAAGGAAGATACATTTGTTGGCCCTCAGAATAGGAACATTCTCAAGGATAATGATTTTAATAAGACGAATACAAGGACCGAAAAAGATAAGCGATGATGAACGCAGAAAATTAATGAACCAGGAACTAGAGGAGATATCAAAAAGTGAAAACATCGTTAAAATAATAAAAGCGAAGAGATGAAAAGAGAAGAAAATACCATAATAAAGAAAATAACAAAATGGAAACCACCTGAAGATATACCAAAGGGGAGGCCGAAAATGCGTTGGGAAGACCAGGTTATTAGGGACATTAAAAGAATGGAAACTGTAGAATGGAGAAAAAAGATAATAAACAGGAAGGAATGGAGGAAGATAATAGAAGAGGCAAAGAAGCACAAAAATTTATAGAAAGGTAGAAAGAAAAAAGTGGAGAGGAGTGACTTACCACCCACTAAGAGTAATCAACGTCAGAAGAGCTCATCTTTGAGCGGCTCCAATTCCGTCAGGAATGTATAGCCTATATATTTATATAATGATTTTGAAAGAAAACTAAATTAAGTTGAACTGAAGTCATGGAAAGTATTCTGAGAAGTTGCTTCATAATTTTTAGATAATGAAAAGACAGAAACAGTAAGCAGTAAGCGACACATGGCTATCCAGAGATATATCTGATAACGCTGTGCACATAGATGGTTACAACTTTTATAGATGCGATCGTTTAGGACGAGATGGAGGAGTCGGGATTTACATCATGAGCAGTTTTCATTGTACACTTGAACTGTCTGGATATGGTGCTTTGGAGCAGGTATGGCTTAAAACAAAGATAAACAACTACGCTTTTGTTGTGGGTGCTTTGTATCGTTCCCCTGGCATTAGTCATAATGATTTGTTTAATACTTTCGAAAATACGCTTAGTGAACTTATTTATACCTGTGATAATTTGATTTGTTTAGGTGATTTAAACATAAATTTATTAAATTTTAATGACCTATATGTTGTACAATTATACTCCCTTTTCGATTCCTTTGGTCTCAGACAGATCGTCAGAGAACCTACGCGAATCACCTCTTCTAGTCAATCTATAATTGATGTCATTATTCTGAATAATTCTTTAGATTGTTCAACTACGGGAACTCTTAATTTGCCGAATGTATCTGATCATAATCTTGTTTTTTGTGACAATAATATCTCAGTACCCTGCACTCTCCCTAAGCAGATAACATATCGCAGTTTCAGGTATTTCGATCGTAATGCTTTCCTACTGGATTTGGAAAATATCCCTGGGCATATTATTTTAAGGTTAACTAATATTGATGATAAGTTGAAATTCTTTAATGATAATCTGCTTTTCTTTATTCGGCCCGCGAAAGCTCGACGGCGCCCGCTAAACGAACGGCCGGCCGCGATAATTCGTCCACAGAATATGGAATATGTTATATACTGCAAAAAATACGCGTTACATCAAAAAACCCTGAAATAGGTAAATTTTTGATTTTTCTTGCGGATCCTATGACATAATTAAAATTTTAATTTCGCTTGTCATTTGTCATTAGTGACGTCATTGACATTTTTTTTAAATGGCATGACTAGGTTTCATTTATTTCAAAGAAAGCACACTACTTTACTCTTTACAATGGTATCCTACTTTTGAAGTTTACATTCTTTTTTCAGGTGAAATAGAAATTTTTACACCTTGTCCCAAAAGCATGGAATGTAGTAGATATCTACTTTAATAAATATGCATTAATCAAAAAATGTTTCAAATAAAAGTTGTTTGACATTTAGTTTTCTATCATGAAACAGTAGCCAATCGTTATCTTTTTCACAGTCAAAAGCACAACGAGTAACAAGTAAATATTTTTAACTGATAAGGTACCCCCATATACTCATTTGACAGAGATTTTTCGATGATACAAAACTATTATTTTATCCTTCATCAATTTTGAGAAAACAGTAAACAGTAAACAATGTAACAAATTTAAATGATTCTTCGAATAATAAATCAAATCTTCAAACGAGGGTCACAATCAATAGAAAAAATCCAACTGCCGCTCATAAACTACAAAAGATGTTCGAATTGTATTCCATTTACTGTTAGACAATGATAAACTCGATTTTCAAATCCATTAATGACATTATCAGTCATTTCTGGTGTGATAGCTCTCATCTCTGTTCTTATGCTATCTTTTAAGATTTCAATGTTTTCTGGTTTATTTATGTATACTCTGTCTTTAAGATAGCTCCAAAGGAAAAAGTCTAACGGGTTTAAATCAGGTGAACGAGCTGGCCATTCTATTGCACCTCCTCTCCCTATCCATCGATTGGCAAAGGTAACATTCAGAAAATGACGGACGTTAATACCGAAATGAGGAGGAGCCCCGTCCTGCTGCAACCAAATTCTGTTATGAGGTATATCCGGATCTGCTTCGTTTGGATATAAAATAGCTAAAGCAGGAACTAATTCATATCTCAAAAAGTCTAAATAAGTTTCTGCAGTTAGATTGTTCTCAAAAAAGAAGAGTCCCAAGATTCGATTTCGAATAATTCCTGCCCAAACATTGATTTTTTGCTGGTATTGAGTATGTCCTTCTACATACCAGCGAGGATTTTGTGAAGCCCAGTAACGTGTGTTTTGTTTGTTTAATTTTCCATTCAAACAAAACGTTGCTTCATCTGTGAAAAGAATATTTTTGTGAAAATTTCTATCTGCTTCAAGTCGATGCGTTATGTTTTCACAAAATTTAATTCGTCGTTCAAAGTCATCTTCAAATAATTCTTGAACAACGCAGGGTCGATATGCATGCCACTTTTCTTTTTTTATGACTTTATGTACAGTTGACTTCTTTAAGTTATGATTTCGAGCAATTTGTCGAATAGAAATACGAGGATTTTCTACTACAGCTAACATAACGTTTTCACGATTTTCATTATTTTCAGGTAAATTTCTTACTGTTTTCGGCAAGTCTTTGACAGTACCGGTCATTTCAAACTTTTGCAAGATTTTACTAACAGTAGACTGGGAAATATGATGCTCGGGGTATACGTTATTAAATAAATTGCAAACTTCTTCCTGTCGTCTTCTTCTGTCTCCATATCCCAACATCATCAATATTTCAAGTCGATGCTTTTCAGATAAATGCGCCATAAGTTTTATTACTTTCGTGCTTCTTTAAATCTTCCAAATCACAAGCGTAACTTTAAGTTCAAGTACCACTCTGACATTTAGAAGAATGCAAATGTTTTGATAATAAGAAGGTTCAGTAGTGCCTTAGCATGGATAACTAGAATACTTTTGTGAAAAACTTCAAAAGTAGGATACCATTGTAAAGAGTAAAGTAGTGTGCTTTCTTTGAAATAAATGAAACCTAGTCATGCCATTTAAAAAAATTGTCAATGACGTCACTAATGACAAATGACAAGCGAAATTAAAATTTTAATCATGTCATAGGATCCGCAAGAAAAATCAAAAATTTACCTGTTTCAGGGTTTTTTGATGTAACGCGTATTTTTTGCAGTATATAACATATTCCATATTCTGTGGACACGGTGTATATGCCCCTATACGCACTTCTACTTTTAGGAAGTCTTTCCCTCCGTGGCTAACTAATACTCTCCGTGATATAATGAATCTGCGTGACCAGGCATTCAAACGTTTCAAAAATTCAGGTAACCTAGCCCACTTAGAATATTACAAGACCCTTAGAAATTATGCTACTTTCGCAATTAGGGAGGAACAAAAAGCACATTTAAAACATCAATTTAATGCCTCCAATTTCAAAGACTTATGGAAATCTTTAAACAACATAGTCATTAATAAAACTTCTACTCCTTTGCCTGAATTCTTTGACAATCCTAATAGTTTAAATGATTTCTTTGCGAATGTAGAGATTGCTAATAACCCTAACAAAAATACTATTATAAATTCTTATCTGAATACTCGCCATCCAACTCGGTCGATGTTGATAAAATTCTAGACCAAATAAGCAGCAACGCAATAGGTTCTGATGGTTTAAGCAACAAACTTATCACTTTGTGCCGTCCCTTCATTTCGCCTTATATTACTCACATAATTAATTTCTGTTTAGAATTTAACGTTTTTCCGGCTTGTTGGAAGGCAGCACTAGTGATCCCGCTTGCCAAAATTTCTAAGCCTACCGAATTTAAAGATCTACGGCCAATTAGTATCCTGCCTTTTCTCTCGAAAGTTTTAGAAAAGATTGTTGATAGACAACTAAGACAGTTTTTAGATCAACATAATGTGCTACCTTCCAATCAATCTGGTTTTCGACCAGGTTTCAGTTGCTGTACCACGCTATTGGGTGTAATTGATGATGTCATCAACTCCATTGATAAAAAAACAGTCTTGCCTTATGGTAACGTTAGACTTTTCTAAAGCCTTTAATACTCTCGATGACGATATACTTTTAGCCATTTTACAATATGTTGGCATGAGCGAAGGTGTAATTGCATTTTTTCGTCATTATCTTTGTGGTCGCACACAAACAGTTAAACTTAAAGATCTGTTTTCGGTACCTGTTGCATTGCAAAGTGGAGTTCCTCAGGGTAGTATTTGCGGCCCTTTGTTGTACATTTTGTATACGTGTTGTTTTAAATCTATTACTCCAAATTGTAAATTATATGCATACGCGGATGACCTGCAGTTAATTTTCTCTTTTCCTCCAGGTAATCCTCATGATGTTATCGCCAGTGTTAATCGTGAATTAGAGCATATTCTAACTTTATCTACAAATCGTGGTCTTAAAATCAATCCTTCCAAATTCTCGGTCTTAGTTTTTGGTCCACAGCAACTTACCGACATAATTGTTAATGATGTCGGCATTAAGATGGGCAATGAAATGCTAAATCTGTCTGATTGCATTAAAAACCTTGAACTCTTAATAGACAGTAAATTACGTTTTAAGGCATATACTAATTGCCTTATTCGTAAATCTTATTCTGTATTGAAATTATTATACTGCAATAGGCATCTTCTCAATCAAAAATTAAAATTATTACTCTGCGATTCCCTTGTTCTGTCGTTATTTAACTACTGTGATTGTGTCTACGATTCTTGTATTGATGCAACAGACAGAGCCCGTATCCAGAAAGTGCAGAATTCCTGTCTGCGATTCATCTATGGTATTAGAAAATTTCAACGCATTTCCCATGCACTGAAAATGTCTGGCTGGTTGAACATGGCAAACAGAAGACATATTCATACCGCTTGTATTTTTCGTAGTATTCTTCTTTATAAGACGCCCCCTTATTTATTTCAGAGAATTTCTTACCGTACTGATGTGCACAACGTTAACATCAGATTTAAAAATGTTATTATGATTCCCCGGCATTTCACTATGTTCTTTAAACGATCTTTTTCGTACAACATAGCCAAACTATGGAACAGTTTATCTCTGGATTTAAAGATCTTTCTCAAATGTGTTTCAAACGACTACTGATTGCATTGAAGAAGAGTGAACAGTAATGTGTTTCAACCACATATATAATTATATTCTCATTTATTAATTTCGAATTTGCTATTAATTTTCATATAAGTATGTTATTACATTTTGTTGCATTTGTTCTTGCTCTATTTTATTTAACTGTAGGGTGGAAAGGTATAGATGGAAGATCAGAAGTTCGGTTTGCCGAAGGCCTGAATCTATACCTGATTGATTTACGTCTAAGATACACTGTGTATACATGTAAATTCTTTTTACTATTTTTCTTATCTGGTAGATCAATAAATGAATATTATTATTATTATTATATGAAACCCTGCTTGAAAAATTACTTGAGAAATACCTCAAAATGGGCTGCAGAAAGTCTTTGAAAATCCACTTTCTGCACTCTCATCTGACTTTTTGAGAGTGATCCAGAATACAAGCGAGAATCCTCATATGCACAAACTAAATTAGTTACAGATTTATGTTAATTGCTTTTTTAATACTTTACTTTATTTATTCAATATTTTAAAGTACTACTTTTATATTATGTTTTATGTCTAATGAGAAAAAGTTACCGATTGAAGGATTTTTTTTAAATTTTAGGGCACACGACGTAATTCGAAATTTATACATGATGGAATATTTTTTACTTTTACGTACGGCCACAAAAAAAAATATTAATTTGTTGACTATTGTTATTGTTGTTTATAGAAAATGGTATAATTTATATTGGCAATAATTATTGTTGCTTAAATTATTCTGTATAACTTAGTTTTAATTGATTTCACAATATTTTAAATTTTTCTAAGCTTTTTTTTTGCTTGACATATTTAACGCTATCAAATACGCACGGTTATATTTCACTGTCATTTGATTAATGAAGCAGAAACAAATTGTACTCTAAACGTTAATTTCGTGTCATGTATGTTTTTATAATGGACAATCCTAACACACTTTCATTTATTTAACCATTTCCGGCATCATATTTCTGTCAGATAGAATAAAAACTGAAATAGATTAATGGTTTTCATATTGCCGTCAATTATATATTGCTTAGCTCTGATGTATGTATTCCAAAAAGCAAGTAATTAATTAGTATAGTTAGAGATCATGTACCTACATAATTCAAACGTAATAAGGGTAGTGTAATCAAAATGTTGCAAAACAAAAACGCGGCAAAGTTATTTCATTAAGGGATTGCAGAATTAATCTCGTTGACTCTCGGTCGGGGGTTAGTAAATAGGATTTACAAAGTTTTTGTTAAAACGTGATGTAATGTGCTGGAACAGATCTGATTAAAATTTTTAAATTACATGTAACTACTTCTTAAATATATGCTCTTTTTGTTTAATATAAATTATAGGTGAATGTCTGTTAATATTTGTATCTATATTATCTTTAAATTTTTTTATTTTATCTATAAATACAGCCTATATTTAAATAACACCGAGACGCCTACCACAAAAAAAAAATATAAACACAAACTATAAAATCCGACTTGTACGATATTTTAAAATAAGAGATGACAGCCTTTCTGTACTATGATGAGAATAAATTCCGACATCCCTCCTATTTTAACGTTCCAACACACGATATCATAAAAAAACTTTACTCAGCGTATATATTCCTGGATTTATTGATATGCAATGAAAAACGAGAAATTGATGCCGAGATGACAAAAGGAGTATCGAAGCCAATTTACTGCTGAAAAGCCGGGCAGAAAATGTGTGCTTTATTCCAAGCGAGGTAGATCCGAATTTGTGTTGTGCCTCCGTCAACGTTATCAAAGTTAACCTTGTGGATAAATAAAATACAGTGAAAGCTTGTGTATTTTACCTACTCTTATTTCACCGCAAGCAAAATAAAATTTAAACTTTACAAATTGGGAGACGAAATTAGAATTACTATAAGTTTCATATTTGAACAGTCGATTTTTTAACTATTACAATTACACTAAAAGGACAAGAACTTTTTTCTTATCTGACAGAATACGTAGCAACAAGATTCGGTATTTCTTGTAGCATGGCACTAAAAAAATCTAATGAGAATAAATTTTTTAACTTCTTTACAACTCAATTACTTATGCTTTGTGGCTTATACCTGTGGCTGCGAATGGCTGCGAATTTCCTAAGTTATTGAAAAACAACGCAACAGGTTAGTAAAAAGCTAATTTAGTGCTAGTAAAATAGTAGAGTGTTAGTGCAGCTTACGTTACCTTCTATACGTTAAATTTAGATTAATAGATTCCCGTTGAAATATTGTTTACATACATACATATAAAGATTATGATATAGTGTACATTTAATGTTGTGTAAAGTATAATCTTCACGATTTAAGCTTAAAAAGTCGATTATTGATTTTATAAATTGTTGATGTCCTAATTGATCTTAAAAATAATTTTCTGCATTTTAAGTTTATTTAGAACTTTACAAGTTTGTAGAGTTTCCTTTTTTTACTGTTAAGATCGTCAAGGAATTGCCTGCATTAATTTCACACAGCGGTACCTTGGACAAAAACAAAATGTTTTAAATATAACTGTTGAGAAACAAATAAATACATTTTCTTAAAACTTAGTCTATTCTACTTAGTGAAGAGGATGACTGGGGTTTTGTAATAATTTACCAACCCATTTTTTATATCCTTTTTAGAATACGAGTTGTTGAACTTATGGTGGGCTAAGACCACTGAGGCGACTACGTAAAATAAAGTACAGAAATTGCAGCGATTTGCGTGTCTGGGAATAACAGAGTCCATGAATATTTACTACCCCAACAACAGTTCTGGAAGTCTTGCTAGACATCCCATCACTTCACTTATAGGTGCAGAGGGAGGGCAGCGTCCTTGAGAGTAACTCGGACTAGGAGATACAAAACAGGTGATCGCACAGGTCATCTTAGAATACTGGATTTTTGGCAGCCAGACATATTAAAAAAAGCCTTCAGACATGATGCCGAAAGTGTTTGACTTTGACATACCTTATGAAGTGGATATTACTAGCTGCCATATGGCTAAAAGCCAAATAGTACAGTTAAGCAACAATATCTCCATCTGGTACACAGATGGATGAAAGAGTACAAAGGGGACAGGCATAGGTATTTACGGTCCAAAGTACCAGGCATCAATATCCTTAGGTACTACCCCAACAATTATGCAAGTTGAAACACTTGCAACACTGTGCCCAAGAGTGTCTGAGAGGAACACAAAGGGCAAAAAGATATATTTCTGTCTGATAGGCAACTATAAAGGCACTCAAGGCATACTGCACTGAGTTCTTTTCCATTTGGGAATGTAAGCAGTCTCTCATGGAACTAGCTAAAGGCAACAAAATTACCCTGCGATTAATTCCCGACCCTAAGAATATAGAGGGTAACGAAAAAGCCGACAAATTTGCTCGCACGCGTACTGAGTCTTCTCCCATAGGGCCTGAACCTGAAAGAGGCTGAAAGGTGGATAGAAAGGAAGAAAATATCCCACGTCAAAGAGAGACGAAGATATTTATTATGTATTTGCCTAAGACTGCTCAAATGCTTCTACTTTTAACAAAGAATGAATTAAATACTGTTACAGGTCTTTTTACTGGCCATTGCCTGGTAAGGTATTACCTTCACAAAATGGGCTTGGTAGAAAGTGAAACATGCAGATTATGTGAATCAAAAATCGAAAATACTTTTGAAAATGCGTGGCAATAGCTAGATTTCGGCTTAGTCACTTAAACAGTGTGAGTCTGACACCTGATGAAGCGAAAACTAAGCCTCTTAGGACCATTCTGCTCAAAAGGTAGGGTTTGTAGGAAATTAACTACATGCAGGGTTTGAGAAATAGATCAATTTGGTCGCAGTTACGTGAAGATACTTTAAGAGCCCTTCGACTCCCAAGTGCAATATAAATATTGAACTTATTAATTTGATTTACAGAGACAAAATATAAAGGTGTTCCTGGAGGAAAGGTCAATACTTTGTGGGAATCTAGAGTGAGTTATTATATTCAAAAAGTTTATATAAATATGGATTAATGGATTCTGAGATAAATATTGATTAACTATTGAACAATTTTACCTCTAGGCCATTCCGGAATAATTTAAATTTAAATTTGGCGCTTCATGTTGATTTGTTTCTTCACCGTAATGTGGCGCTATTTTTAAGGAATTTTATGTTAATACTTTAAAATAAAAGTTATTTAACAACTTCATATTTTTAATTACAAATACATAGCTCTATCTTAGAAACCATTAATAAAAGACTATCTACCTGTTTATATAAACTTTTTGACTTATAATACCCACTCTAGACCCGCACGAAGTATGGACTTTTCCTCCCGGGACATCCCGTATAAAGTATTTGCTAACATTTTATTTGAGAGCTTTTAACATGGGAAATTTTTGTGACAACTACATTAAAATCTGAAAAGCCGTGATGATTCCACGATTTCAAAATTGATATTAATTTAGAATAACGTATAAAGAAAGAAACGGTAAGAATGTAGTAGACGTATCTCGCAAAGTAGAAGTTTATCAGTCCGCTGTAAACGAATTATAATAAAGTATGAAACTCAAACAAGTTTTAAAAGTTAGTTAGTTCATATTAAAATACTTCAAAACTGACTTGACTGCAGAATGTGCAAGCGTATACATATAATGGAACTTTAAATATTTCTAAATTACCTTCTTTGTACCACCAAGTAGAAATTTCTTTCATATAAAACTTCATGTATTAAGAAAAAATAAAATAACGATATACTATTGTTGATTTTAAATCTATTAATTTGAAATTATTTTACGTTTATTTTACAGTACGTATTGGAGTAAATTTATTCCACAGGTGAACCGTAAAATAGCGTGCAGGCACGTGCCACGATTTCGAAATTACATTCTAGTATTAACAAGTACACCCTAATCGCACTAAGTGCATGTTTGTGTTTTTCGTTGCTCTTTGGTTTTCTACCTGGGGAAATAGGTATGTGACTTTCGTTCCCAATTAAAGGTTCTGTAAGAAACTGGAATTCTGTAGAAGGAGTTATTATTTCAAAATTAGAAAACAAAATGTTCCAATCCTAAAATTTAATGTATGAATCTGAATCAGCGTAAACAAAGAAACATGTCATATTGTATACGTATAACGTAACAATTTCTATTTTTAGGGAGTTTTTGGCAATAGGTTCTGTTTTGACTCGACTTGATTCTTGTAGATAGCAGACCAAGTAGAAGTCGGTATTTTCTCATAAAAACACAGCACTAATTCACAAACTTTATTTTACAAAATTATATACACTTTACAAAACCTTTATTTAAATTACTGCGGCGATAACCACCATTCGTTTAATGAAAATAAGACTAATTTCGGTGACTGAATAAAATGCAATTATAAGACGCGAATTTGAATTGACTGAACCGTTCTCGGCTGGTGATATTTTTCGACTGTTGTCTTCTGTACGATTGATGATAATGATGCCTGAACACTAAGTCAGGGTAAGGGTGGTGATTTCTTATTTTCTGTAAATTACAACTATACTTAGAATTAATATAAATTTATTATGCTGTTT
The DNA here is from genome assembly GCA_958336345.1 of Dorcus parallelipipedus. Lineage (NCBI taxonomy): Eukaryota > Metazoa > Arthropoda > Insecta > Coleoptera > Lucanidae > Dorcus > Dorcus parallelipipedus. The sequence continues at coordinate 34,631,440 of OY284481.1, read as the reverse complement.
ACGAAAATGAAAGGACCGCTGTTTGCGTCTAACAGATGGCAAATTCCTACTTCGTGAATAGAAATTAGGTAGTTTCAACGAAAACACTAAATTCGACTGTAAACGAACACCGAGGAGTTCTTGTAAATGTTTGCGTCCCAAGTGTTAAGAAACGCAAGTATGCAGCTGCGGAGCGTAGGCCTGCCGAACTCTAGGATTTAAAATTTCACGGAAATTTTAGAATGCGGAGAGATTGTTCGTGGGAAAAGAAACTAAAATAATTTAAACTTAATCTAAAATCTAAAAGAAATCTGTTATAATTAAATTTTGATTTAAATGAATCCTTAACATATACTGCCCGCCTTGGAAGCACTAGCTTCCAAACCTTTTATTAACACTACACTGTCATGTCATCCACGGGTAACACGCACAATTTGGAGGCTGCTCGGCGGATGTCACCTCTTGTAGTCCTTATGGTGGCAGCGCGAACTACACCATCGTTGCCAGGATGTATCGCCTCTACTCGCCCCGTTGACCATTGCATGGGTGGAAGTTGATCATCTTGAATCAACACTAAGACGCCAGGCAGCAGTTGCGGTCCTTGTTTGACTTGCCACTTGCCCCTTCGTTGCAATTGGTTCAAGTATTCCTTGGTCCACCTTTTCCAAAAATGTTCCCGGAGCTGTTGTAGGTATTGCCAACGTCATAATGTGTTGATTTTTAAATGAGACAAGCTGGGTTCGACGACTGCGCTTAATGAGTCTCCTATCAAAAAATGTGCCGGGGAAAGAAAGGAAGGATCATTGGGGTCATTTGACATTGCGGTTAAAGGACGTGAATTTAATATGCCTTCAATTTGTATTAGCAAGGTGAACAATTCTTCGTAATTTAATGAATTGCCAGTTAATACTCTTGTAAGGTGATGCTTAAACGATTTCACAGCCGCTTCCCAAATTCCTCCGAAGTGCGGGGACCTGGGTGGAATAAAGTGCCACTTTATATCCTCTTGAGCAATTGCGTCCACTATCTTCCTCTGGTTATAACTGGTCTGAAATTGTGTAAGTAATTCTTTCAATTCTCTGTTTGTTCCGATAAATTGTGTACCATTATCGGAATAGATGTTGCTTGGCCTTCCTCTTCTACTTGTGAATCTTCTCAGTGCCGCCAAAAAGGCCTGTGTAGTTAAATCTCCAACCAATTCTATGTGAACTGCTCTTGTCGCTCTTGTGGTTATCTTGCTTTTGCGCAAACCTTCTCGAATATATAAGGGACCAAAATAATCTACACCAACATTTTCGAATGGGCGTGATGCTCTGGTCCTTTTAGCAGGCAGGTCGCCCATAATATGCTTCACATTTGATGGTTTCGCTCTGAAACATACTACACATTTCCTTAAAACCGCCTTTATCGTGTTTCATGCCGATATGAGCCAGTATTTTGATCGAATTGCTGCCATCTTGGTTTGCACACCACCGTGTAATTGTTTGCGGTGCTGATGTGCAATTATTAGTTCTGTAAAAGGATGCTTTGATGGTAACAATATCTGATGCTTTTCGTCATAAGGTAAGTTAGAATTACATAATCGACCGCCCACCCTGATAATGCCGTTTTCATCCAGAAATGGATTCAGACACAGTAGGTTGCTCTTGATGTTGACGTTGCCATGGCGCTGTAATTGAAGTAGATCTTCTGGAAATGATGAAATTTGCACCAACTTTACTAGTGCGTTTGTGGCTGAGCATAACTCTGATGGATTTAATGAGTCATTTCGAATCTTGGTGGCATCATTTTTAACGCGCGCAAGTGCATTTTCCTTAAAACGTAAGCAATAAGCCACAATTCGTATTAAACGATTAAAATTTGAATATTTAAGGAATATGTTTATGTCCGGCTGAATTGTTACTGTTGCAATTCTGACAGTTCTGAGTTCTGGAATGTCTTCTAAGTCTGGGGTTTCCGAAGAATTTGGCCAATTTGATGGTTCTTCTTGCAGCCATGTAGGTCCCTTCCACCACATGTTACTTCCTGCGAGTAAATGTGGAGACAGTCCTCTTGATATGATGTCTGCAGGATTTTCATAGGTACTGATGTGGTCCCATTGATCCGGATTGGTAAATTCCTGGATTTCAGCAACACGATTTGCTACGAAAGTCTTCCAGCTCTTCGAGTGGGATTTTATCCACGCCAGAACTATGGTGGAATCTGTCCAGTAATGTACGTTACTTATTTTGTACGGTAACGATTCAATTACCTTATTCATTAATTGAGAAAGTAATAAGGCACCGCATAATTCCAGTCGCGGAAGTGTCGTCATTTTCAGAGGTGCGACTCTCGATTTTGCACATAATAAATTGCAACTGATGTTGCCAAGGTTATCCGATGATTTGACGTAAATACAAGTCCCGTATGCCTTCTCACTGGCATCGCAAAACCCATGAAGTTCAAATGACAATGAATTTGTGATATCTGAATTATCTGATATATAACGTGCTATTTTTAATTGAGTCAAGGTTTGCAATTCACTCTCATATTGGGTCCACCTTGTGTGGATTTCTGTTGGTACGGAATAATCCCAATCTATGTTCAGTTCCCATAATTCTTGCATCATTATTTTTGCGGTTATTAAGACCGGTCCAATTAGGCCCAACGGATCAAATATGCTAGATATAGCAGAAAGAATTACTCGTTTTGTAATACGCTTAGGACTAATTGTCTTAGGAATTGAATATTGGAGTATGTCAGAAGCTGAATTCCACAGCAAGCCTAACGTTTTAACATTCTCATTTTTAGCCAAGTCGAGAATTGTGGAGTCTGATGTGGCAGGTATGCCTTCTAATAAGCTTTGATGATTGGAACACCACTTTCGTAGTTCAAAGCCCGTTTTGGACAAAATGCTGATTACCTCTTCTCTAATTGCCTTGGCATCTGATAGAGTATTAGCTCCTGTCAAAAGATCGTCGACGTAGAAATCTCTGGTAACGACTTCTGATCCTGTAGGGAAGTTTGAAGCTTCGTCTTTCGCGGCTTGCTGAAGCGCCTTCGTGGCGAGGTAGGAAGCGGATGCTGTTCCGTATGTGACTGTGGTCAGTTCATATGTTTTGATTGTTTCACTATGATCTTTTCTCCATAAAATTCGTTGAAAGGACGTGTGTTCTTCATTTACCAATACTTGTCTGTACATTTTGGTTATGTCGGCTGTCAATACGTATTGGAAAGTTCTAAACCTTGCAACTATAGAGAATAGATCCTGCTGTAATTTAGGCCCGACGATAAGCAGATCATTCAGGGATACTCCTGTGGTCGTCTTACAAGAACCATCAAATACTACCCTAAGTTTGGTTGTAATACTACTCTCCTTTAAAACGGCATGATGTGGTAAATAGTACACTGATGAGTCATTCTGGAGATTCGGACCTGTGATTTCTTTCATGTGCCCTAGTTTCAAGTATTCATCCATGAATTCCGTGTATTGTGCCTTAACTTCGGGTTTCTTATTCAGCTTATTTTTTAAAGTATGAAATCGCTTTAGTGCCTGTTCTCTTGAGTTACCGAGTCTTCTTGGATCGGCCTTGAATGGTAAGGAAACTATAAATCTTCCTTCTTCGGATTTCTTGAAGGTACGAGAAAAATGTTCTTCACATGCACGTTCCTCTTGTGTCAAAGGTGACTTATTTGCACATGATTCAATTTCCCAAAATTTTGACAAGGTGCGACCAAGTCTGTTTATGTTTTCCGAAAGCGATATATTGCAAATTGATATTAATGAAGAAGAGGTACTTGCTACGATTTTTCCAGAGATTATCCAACCCAATAATGTTTTTTGGAGAATAGGTTGCCTGGAAGATGACTTAATTTGACCAATACATAGCAGTCGATAAAAGAGTTCTGCCCCGATTAATATGTCAATGTTTCTTGACACGTTGAAGTCAGGATCTGCAAGTTTAATGGTTTCTGGTATATGTATTCCTGTTTTTGGAATTGACACCACCGGAATATTACTTGTTATAGTTTTCAGTAGAAGACAATCCAAATTCGCCTGGAAGGCGTTGAATCTTGATTGAATTTTCACCTGTACTGATTGTGAAACAGTAGCAGATGATTGGTTTATGCCTGTAATTGGCATGTGAAATAATTTACGTGGCAGACCTAATTTCTTAGCTAAAGATTCAGTTATAAAGTTGGATTGCGATCCCGAGTCGAGTAAAGCGCGACATAAATGACTTTTGCCCTTGGAGTCAAATATTTTTATCATTGCTGTAGACAACAGAACATGAGAATCATGAATGATGGAACTATGAGTTGAAACTGCAGGTTTGGTTTGCTCTTTGTGTAGGAGCGTGTTATGTTTTCTCTTGCATGTTTTGCAGCTACCTGCTTGACATTCTGATGCGTAATGATTAGATTTGAAACAATTTAGACATAATCCTTTAGATTTCAATTCGGAGATACGTTGATCGACAGAAAAATTAAGAAATTTGGCACAGCGAAAAATAGGATGGTCAGCATTGCAAATTTGACACAGTTTATTTATGGAAATATGTGATGAAGATTTCTTGTTTTGGATGTGATTATTTTTATTTATTAGGGGCTGTGATATATGATTTTTAGATATGGATTCAAGCGTCTGACAAGTGTGAGTTAGGAAATCAATTAGTGCCTTAAACGTGGGCAATTCACAATTTGTTAAACTTTTTTCCCATTCCTTTGTTGTTACTGAATCTAACTTTCCTACGACGAGATAAACAAGTAAGTCCTCCCACGTGTCCGTAGGTCTGTTGAGCGCCTTGAGTGCCCTGACATGCTTTAGGACACCGTCTAATATTGTGCGTAGTGCGGATTGACTTTCCTTTGCCGCAACCGGTAATTCATGAATGGCTCTTATGTGATTTTGTACAATTAACCGTTTGTTGTCGTACCTGTTTTTTAACATGTCCCATGCTTCCTTGTAATTGTCCGCGGAAATCTCTAAAGAATCGATAACGCCCGCGGCTTCCCCTTGTAAAGATGATTTTAAGTAATGGAATTTTTGGATATCCGTAATATTTTTGTTATCGTTTATCAAAGATTTGAATGTGTCGAAGAAAGGGAACCATTCCGTATATGAGCCCGAAAAATTAGGTAATTTTATTCTTGGCAATTTAATATTAGTTTCTTGATTTTCGTTGCCCATTTTGTTGCCTCTAATGTTGTTAAAGGTGCCTTCATTATTAGAACTAGAACTAATTATGAGTTGCTCGAGACGGCCTATCAATTTGAAATAACTGTTTTCGAATTCTTCTCTTTCAGTTTCTTGACAATCAATATTTTCCTGTATTTCGATTTGTGTCTGAATGTTATCAAACTGTTCTAATACAGGATCTAATTTCGCTAAACGCCCTTTGAGCTCTGAAGTTGGTACACTATCATTTACATTGCTTAAATATGTAGTGAACCTTTTCAATGTTGACTTTAAAATTCCTCTCTTGGCTTTAAGCTCTCTTAATGCAAATTGTTCAGTCATGATTTAAGTTGTGAATTAGGAATATTGCGTAGGTAAAAGGATAAGAACGGCACACTACGAACTTCAAGGAGACTCACCTGGTGGATTTGGAGCAGCTTGACGTGGTGTAGCAACTTGCGCTTTGTCACCGTTGTTGCACCTCTGGTTCGTTGTGCTTTCGTATCCGGCTCGAAAGGACCATTGTTTTGACTCGACTTGATTCTTGTAGATAGCAGACCAAGTAGAAGTCGGTATTTTCTCATAAAAACACAGCACTAATTCACAAACTTTATTTTACAAAATTATATACACTTTACAAAACCTTTATTTAAATTACTGCGGCGATAACCACCATTCGTTTAATGAAAATAAGACTAATTTCGGTGACTGAATAAAATGCAATTATAAGACGCGAATTTGAATTGACTGAACCGTTCTCGGCTGGTGATATTTTTCGACTGTTGTCTTCTGTACGATTGATGATAATGATGCCTGAACACTAAGTCAGGGTAAGGGTGGTGATTTCTTATTTTCTGTAAATTACAACTATACTTAGAATTAATATAAATTTATTATGCTGTTTACGAAAATGAAAGGACCGCTGTTTGCGTCTAACAGATGGCAAATTCCTACTTCGTGAATAGAAATTAGGTAGTTTCAACGAAAACACTAAATTCGACTGTAAACGAACACCGAGGAGTTCTTGTAAATGTTTGCGTCCCAAGTGTTAAGAAACGCAAGTATGCAGCTGCGGAGCGTAGGCCTGCCGAACTCTAGGATTTAAAATTTCACGGAAATTTTAGAATGCGGAGAGATTGTTCGTGGGAAAAGAAACTAAAATAATTTAAACTTAATCTAAAATCTAAAAGAAATCTGTTATAATTAAATTTTGATTTAAATGAATCCTTAACAGGTTCCGTTAAAATTTACGTATGTTAAACGTTAAAACTCTGTTTGTGATTGGCTAGATCCATAGCCTTTAACGTAACGATATTTTTATCGTAATGTGTTGCAAAAACTCCCTATTATTAGAACAGACTTCATTCGACGAATTCTCGCAGCTGCAAACCTTAAGAAAAAAGAAATGCAGATGTTAACAAGTAGATGCATACCTGCATCGAGTTAAGTGAGCATACTAAGAAAAAAGAGAACAAACATAATGGACAATTGCATCTACAACTTTTGGATATAGATAAATTAGGTTAATTCGCAATATTTTGATGTCCTCTATACGTGATATAATTATTGCCATCTTAATTGATAACTCCCTGTATATAACATTGGGTCGTTTATCTGTAATTTCTTAAAGCAGTCTAAATATTACTTATTAATATATTATCTATACAAGGCATACTGCTATTAAAAAATATTTAAAAAACATTTTTACACTTTATCATTTTTTAAATTTCAAGTGACCATAACTTTTTAAAGAATCATTTCCGGACAATGTACAGGGTGTAAAATAAATGCAGAAATTTTAACCACATTAATTTAAAAAAAATTTCATAACGGGGGGGAAATTATTTTATCCGCCCCTTATACGACGGTCATGAAACAACAAAAAACTTACGGAGCCTGCTTCGCTAATCGTAATCAATAAACATCGCAGGCATGACTAATATGCAAAGGCGCACTCACTTACCGAATAATAACTGTGTGGAGGAACATATTCAAACGTTCACTACGGTAATTTAGGAATGTTTATAACAACTGATCAAAGTGGCATCCATCATTAGCGACACACACACGAAACGTTCCATAAGCGCGTAAATGCTGGAACATTAGCTGTAAATGGTCTTGCATGGATTTGGAAATGTGTTTCCATAAATCCACTGTGCTTCTTCAGTATTTCCTCGAGCTTCGCCGTTGATGAGGAACATATCTGTTCTCTCGCCGTTCGTGAATTGCGGCATTTTAATAAGTAATACTAAGCACAAAAAATAGTAATCGTATTTAGCTTTAATTCGTTCAACCACTTTTCACAAACTAAACTGTTGATCCCAAAATATACGGAGCAATAAATTGTGTGTCATAATCATAAAAAAATGAAGCAAATTCCTTGGCTACGATACGACTTACTGCGACGTGAAAAAAATGCTTATATTGGCCGCCCGACTTCGGCAAAGGTCACTGCTCGATTGCAATTCTGTTTTTTATTCCAACAGGTGCTTTCTGCGGTCGCAATAGAATTTCCTTTTCTTGACCTACCTCAAAGACATAGACGTGCGATTAATTCTTGCCCGATTTTCAACTGCGATTTTCTCGAAATGTGTAAAACTTTTGTTAAGGACATATGAGTTCAATCGTTGCCATTTATGCCAGGTTTAAATATTTGCATATAGTGGAAGAACATGCTGTATATAAGAATTTTTATCATTAATTTGAAGAGTAGAATACGACCATAAAGTTTAGCCAAGTCATTCAGGCTGGGTTTCTCAGTCCTAGTTTAACTTGAAACTCCTGTTTATGTCCATAGAAACAATTGTTTCTATAATTGCTACCATGGGAATAAACAGGAGTTTAAAGTTAAACTAGGACTGAGAAATCCAGCCTCAAATTTCTATTTTCCATAGAATTCAAATATACCAGAATAAGACTGAATCTGTATGAATAAGTGCTAAGGGGTCCTTCATTTCAGAACGTCAATTAAAATGAAAATAAAGGCTGGTTTACATTAGGGAATGTTTTCAATTCACATCGTCGTCGGTGGAATGATAGTGGTATCCGAAATTGTCTGTCTGCAACTGTGTAAGTACCACTGGCGACAGAAAAAATGAGGACGTCTTAGCAGTGATTTTAACGTTTTTTTTTACTAATGTAAATGATACTTCTAATTCAGTTTGTAGTCATTTCCATAGCAGTGTGATCATATTAAATAAATTTGTTTGTCAAATTAATTTCGGTACCAAAGCAACAGTTTTCTGAAACACTTATTCACATTAAATCATTATAAGTGTCCTTATTTTTTTATGTCCTCCGTGGTACATACATAGGTTGCTTCTATTTGTACTTTTCCAAATATTTTTCATTGATTTAAACTTTTCATATTGTTGACGTCTCGGGCTGTTATCTGATTGTTCAGCACCTTTACGACGTTTCTGCTAATGGTTCATGTATTGAGTGTATTGAATGAGAGTCAAAGTAATAACGAACTTATTTATTCAACGTCTCATCTACAACTGATCTAACGCTACTTCTTAAAATCTAAGGGTGGTCAGGGTGAGGTAAATACAAATTGGGGTGCGTGAGAACTGAGTGTTGCTTCTTAGAACAACGGTGTTTACGTGAGCCAGAGATTCGGAAATACATGGAACACGGTTTCGTCACTTTAACGTTAAATATGAGACCGATATATTTCCTGGAGGGACAATCATTATTAAGCAAAAGCAAAGATTAAAATACTGATGCAGAGTTGCCGGAATGTCTGTTGAATATTAAACACATATCTTCTATTTTCTATTTCTTATTGCTGTTAGACAAACAACTCACGACCTAATAATATTTTACCTAAATAATAGGGTGTTTTTTTCGTTTTTTGCGTAGTAGATTTTGGTATCTATAAACTTCCAATAACAATAACTGTAATGTTTTACGTGTCACATGTCAAGTTGCCAAATATTTATTGTATAAAGTGTAATCTCTACTACATTTTGTTTGAAGTTTTTTCGTATACAACTTTTACAAATTAACAAATTCCCAGCATAAATGTAGAAATTTTGGCAATATTGCACCTTTATTGGAAATTGGGACGAAGGTGCTGCTGATGCTGCTCGCATATTGCGTGAGGTGTCATCTCGGATGGTATCATACAAAACAGACAAAGTTTCAAAGCAACCCCTGTTTGGTCCTTCTTCAAAGTGTTGAGACAGTCACCGCTTTAGCTAGTTAGGGAAGGTAAGAAGGCATGTAGAGAACTACTCCAGAGGTTCCGAAAAAGAAAAAAATATGAAAATTAAGAGCTAGAAAATGCGATAGCAACTTTTTCACAAAATTTTATTGCTGCATAATGAATAAAAATGTTATGTCGAAGACTTCCAATCCGTTTAACTGCTCTGTGTTGACTTATTGAGCGATATTGGAAAAAGAAGCAGAACCCTGAACCAAAAAATAATGCGAAGTGTAAAATCAAAGTTCAGTCAGTTTTGGCATCGATAATAACTGTAAGTAGCATTTGTTTCAAATATTTGGATTTTTTTACCACTTTCTGCGACATTTTTACTGGACCAAATCTTATTTTCGTAATCCAAATAGATCAAATCAGTGATTAAGCCGAGGTCAGTTCGCAGAATCCGTCTTAACTATACAGTTTCGAAACTGTACTCTGTTTGGTGGAATTATGAGAGCATTATACATTTTGAACTGGTATCTGAAGATAGAGCGCTAAATGATGAACTGTAGTGCTAGCAATTGGAGAGGATGTATGTAAACTTGTGTGAAAGGTATAATTTCACATTGATCAACAGAAACCGCCTACTCCAGAAAAACATTGCCAGATCACTGCTGAAAGAACCCGCTGTAAACAAGGAGAATTCGGTGGACTGGAGTTCATATAGAGATAAAGCCATTTTAGAAACTTGTCGGGAAGACATATTTGACGGTCTACGATCGACTTTCTGGACGATTTTTTCCTTCGAGGTCTACTTATAAATTGGGTAAACACAGAAGACCCACTTCGAAAAAGCTGATAAAAATCCGAACACGAAACGAGGTATGAAGACTCTATCTCCCACTATGAACTATCATGCGCCAGCTGACTATGAGTATCGAACTTACTCTTGCAGTTGCCAAATAAGTGTCAAATTCTTTACTGACGGACCCAACTATCTTGGTTATACATACAACTATTCTGTCGTATTTGATAATTAGTTTACGAAGGGAAAAGCTCACAAATGGGGTTTTAAAACAAAAACGAAGGATTTCGAAATCAGAATCAACGATTTAAGACATCAAGGTATTTTCAGACTTGAAATTTAAAGTTCTAATTGTAAGTTGAACTTTGAGAGGCCGAAAAATCTTGATGCAATTCTTTTTGTGCAGCGTTTCTGATTCATAATTTTCTTATTTGGAACTTGTTTGTAAAATGTTGAATAATGATGTATACATGACTGATTGCGAGCTAATTTTGTATTCTCGTGTTTCAGGCATGTTAGTTCATTTAAGTAGCTTTAATGGTTTGAAAAAGACAGTATGTTAGATAAACGAAATAAAGTTTCTATAAATATAATAAATTGCTAAATGAGAGGCGAGGATGCGGAGCTAATCGGATGTGCGTGAGCGACGCGCTGATGAATATCAGACGAACCAATCTGGCAGACATTTACAGACATAGAGATCCGCACACATAATTCCCAACTGTTCGTCACTATCGCAAATCCGCACGTTCATCGGGAGTGCCAAATCAAATCATCGCGGCCACAGCTCGCTCATATCAACTTAATTCATGTGGGAATTGGATTAATTGCAAAAGTTTGTTATTTTAATTTCCCTGTTGCATGGCTTTTATTATCTTCCTTGATGCTTTCTTAAACTCGCAACTGTGCTCGCGTCAATTCTCTCCGTCATAATATCCAGAACAGCAAATTCTAAAACTTTGTTTTGCATTGATTGCACTCCAGGATACGTATAAATCAAATAAGATTCCTCGAGGAATTAAAGTTTAAAACAAGTCTTATTTAGTTAAAGAGGAAATTGCTTATGACAGGTTTCCAGATTATGATTTTACAGCTAATCAAAATTCCACACGAAGTGCATACCGTGATAATTCTGTCAGACGTATTTAATAACGAAGTATGCTCGAGAACTTTAAATTTATTAACGCTACAAAACAAAAAATAATAATATTAAGTATGTATATGCATATAACTTAGGTTACTTTACTTAGACGAAAGCTGACTACTAAAGTCTCTGTAATAATGTAATGTAATGTTACTGCGACGCGGGGTTGATAGAATCAAGCACAGTTTACAGATAAAAGATATGTGCTTTCTAGAAATGAGATCGTATTTTTTTTTCACTCAATTTTACCCCAAGATCAGAGCTTGTCGGGGAGGAATGGCGGCTGCGACCGACTTAGATGTTAATTTCTCCTTCGGCATTCGCCTTACAAACTGAGGACACGCAGAAAACCCAGTTCGAAGGAGCCGGTATGAATCCGACACATAAGTACTCTATCTCTCACAGAGAGCCCATTATGCACTAGGAGGGGATTCGAACCCACACCTAATAGTTGCCCGGCCAAGCGTTAAGCCCATTGCCAACGGACTCAACCAACTCGGCTAACAACTACCTATATATTTGGCACAGTTTTATTGCTTTTCGTTTTCTTTTAGCTGTCCACGACTACACGTTATTGCAGATCGATGTGGTTGGTAAACTATATGGAAGAGTAACAAGGATATAAAAGAAAGAACAAAGGAAAAATGTGTTTTTTTAATTACTTATAGTTATACAGTGTGTCCCCGGATGGACCTAACTATACTTGTAAACTTCCTTATTTCACATTTTAGAAAAAATTAAAAGTTTTGCTTCTTCTAGCCACTGCTAAAATTTCGAAATAACATACAGGGTGGTTAGAAAACGAGACAACGTGAAATTTAATTAAGAGTAAAGTACCTTTTATTTGAAAGGAAAGTAAAGGTATTACTGGAAAAATATCTTTGTAATGTCACTAGCAGGTCTAACATCTAATCTGAACGTTATATCTTAAAGTTGATTTTTTTGTCTTCATTGTGATTAATAAGTAGTAGGTATAAATTTAGCCGACGTGGTTATCGCAGTTATCTATGACTCAAATGATTGATTTCATGTCAACAAATTGTGAGTCAATATTTGAATAATGTTGTTATTACTTTAATCATAATGAAGAAAAAAATCAACTTTTAGATACAACGTTCAGATTAGATATTAGATGTTAGTTGAGCTTCTATTGATATTACAAACATCTAGTAATATTTTTACTTTCCTTTCAAACAAAAGGTACTTTTCTCTTAACCAAATTTCACGTTGTCTCGTTTTCTAACCACCCTGTAAGTTCTGGGTTAAACAAGGGACATGTTTTCAATTTCTAAGGCTTGTTCTAATCTAAAATTTGGTTCATCACTTGATACATATACAGTGTATCCGTATTAATTATTTAAAATTATATCCAATTTTAAGTGTATGTTTACTTGTAAAATATTTCCGCTCATAAAAATGTAACAATTTCCGATCCATCTAAAGCAGAGTGCAGTCAAAACTCTAAGTTGAATTATCCGCAAATTTGCGCCAACAAAGTTTATCGATCCTTCAAAGAAGATTGCGAGGATTAAACCGGCTTAAAATCTTTCCTCGGGAGGTAACTTCGAACACAAACTTCTTAATGAGAAAGTAACCACCAAACAACTTTACCTAAAATTTAAAAATCGATATTTCCACTTTCTTGTTCGTAGATTGTCCATTTGACATATTTAGTTTAAAAATTTACCTAAAATAAGATACACGTTGTTATTCTATTAAAAACAAAATGGTAATGTACTTGGCGTTACATGATATTGAATAGTGAATGAATCATAATTAAGATTTAATTAAAGACTCAAATTACTAAGAAAGCAAATTATTTTATCTTGCTCTAGTTCCAAGTGTGAAACTTTAGCCGTCACCAATGGAAATGTTTCCGGAATTCATATTTATTCGTTTGATGTAAGTTACTACCAGCACCGTCTACATTCATATTCGTACTTCAGACAACTAAATTAGCGTCGAGGGGGTAAATGATATTCCTTTAAGTCTGGTGCACAGTCTCGTACTTTAATTAACTTCAATTGGAATAGATACTCACCTGTTATATTACGCTGGATTTATTTCATAAACCCTTTAGCAAAAAAGATAAACACTCTTTGGAACTTATTTATATTCTAAAATTCTAACGAATAAATTGCTATATTAAAGTAACTTTGTAATTCATCAACTAAATTATAATTCTGAAAAAAGAAAATAAATTAAAATGCTTACGTTACGTATTTATTCGTCGGCTGATTATAACGTCCAAATTTTTAAAAGGGTTTAGAAAATTGTACCAAGATGTCCTCTTGATTCACTGCTCAACAAAAGCTTTTGTTTAGAGTTAAATGAGGGTGATTATAAACTGAATTGCATGCAGCAAAATAAACTATAAAAACAAATACAAGTGCACCCTAATACTCCCCACTTATTATACTGGTTATTCTAATAAAATCAATTAAATAGTTTAGAAAAAATAAAACTTATTGGTAGAGGAATAGTGTAACTGCTAAAAATGGTGGTAAAATTATATAATTTTTACATCAAATTCCTTGTTATTTTACTATTATTAAGTAATAATACATAGAATTCTATGTAGTGAAGAGGGCGTAGCAATTGTTTTCAAAATAAAAGCGATTATTACATGTCTAAATATGTTCAAATAAGAAACATATGACCGGCTTCTCGGAGTTTGCAGCGGTATTTTTGCGAGCGGTAGGCCAACAATTCGAGGCGCCGCGTTTTTCCTTTCAGGGTGGACCACCCTCGGCTAGCTGTAAATCTGTCAGAATAATCTTTATCTGGGTATTTCGAAGTTCTGTACAAAATTTAGTCACGCTGAAATCGCAGGTTCTTGTACGTTAGCGGAAAAATCATATCGAATTGTTCTTAAGTTAAAATGTATTGTTTTTTGTCTGTTTCTTTTCCAAAGCTGGCGCCTTCAAATTCACTATAGAGGCGCAGACACCATAAAACATTCTGTCGCGTTAAAATTGCAGATAAATGGCCATGTGGTTAAAGATATCAAATTACATGGCGAGTTGAAACCTTCGCTGGAGTCTGTTCCCTTTCAGTCAGGCAACAGATAGGTATTTTTAAAAAATGTCAGCTTTTACACTTGAATAATAAAATTTATGGGGGCTTCATTTGCGACAGACAAACAGCGAGCATTTCCTGATAAGTTAATGGGGAGTCCCTTGATACATTTTTGGGCATCTGGAATAGTCGTACATGTGAAAATAAATGCTACGACTATGATTGATCGAAGTGGTTTCAGAATTTCGCTGCAAAGTCCGAGGGGGTGGGTTTTAATTACTTTCGTGGGAATAGGGGCCGCGAAGACAGATAGCATTGACGCTTTAACGAGAACGGTCGAGTTCAATTCTAATTTGGCTTAACAGCTTTTCCTTAGGCGCTTGTAGTCTTTATTCATTTTATAGTTAAATAATTATTTCGGTACGGTTAAAATACAGTGTGTTAAGAAAGGCAATTAAACTAAACACGTGCACGTCGCGACGTGAGTGATTAAATAAAAGGTGTGCAGTGTGCGGAAGTGGTGCACGGATTATACGCCTTTAGGTAATTGACATTTATTTGTTTCCTTCAGCGCACCTTTGGTGGTAATAACTGCGTAGGGACAATTTGATTTGCATTAATTAGACTAAAGAGTCAGTACGGTTCAGAGTATAGATTCAGATACGGTTCAGCATTTAGATAACTTAATCAAACTATTTTATTTACATTGCAGCGAGTATTAAAACTCACTAGTGGCATTTATCTTAGAAAAGTTTATTGGTCATTGTTTCTTTAGTCATTAGACCAATTCTGTAATTTATTAAATTTAGCCGCACAAAGGTTACTCATAGTGCAAAAAGATGTACTTTTATGTCTTCCAGAAGCAGAAAATGCATTAACATTGGTGTGCAAATGGGGTTGTAATAGAAGTTCATCCCAGAGTCGTTATAAACAAAAATTAGAATCAGATAATAGTGATGAAGCTTTATTCTCCATAGCATTTGTACCATTACGTTTAATAATGAGTATCTATGAAAAACAAGATACCGTAATTTGGAAAAACCAAAGACCAATTTGCTTACAAGAAAGAAACAAAAGACGTTATAAAGGAAGAAACTCAGCTTTTAAAAGAAAAAATTAACAAATTAACACCAACATGATGATTGATGGTAAAGTTTGCAATGCACTTTCGCAATACCAATCATCCCAATTGTGTTACATATGTGGAGCGTCGCCAAAAGAAATGAACGATGTTAAAAAACTATCGAAGAAAAAACCTATAGAAAGTATGTATGAGTTCGGTATTTCACCGCTCGACTCTTGGATTAGAGCCTTCGAGTTTATATTACATCTGTCTTACAAATTAGGAATAAATAAATGGCAGGCCAGAAGTGAGTATGAGAAGCAATATGTAAAGCAGAGGAAAACTGAAATTCAGGATAAGATGCGAGAAGAATTGGGATTACTTGTCGATATTCCAAAGCAATCTGCCGGCAACACAAACGATGGAAACACTGCTCGAAGGTTCTTCAGTAATCCAGCACGGACAACGGCAATAACAGGTGTTGATGAAAACTTGATACATCATTTCAAAATAATTTTGCAAACTTTATCTAGCGGTTTTCAAATCAATCCTGAAAAGTTTTATGAATATACCATGGATACCAAGGAAATATATTTATCGCAATATTCCTGGTATTATATGCCTGCAAGCATTCATAAAATCTTAATGCATGGGAAATAAGTTATTTCTTCCTGTATACTACCACTTGGAGAATTAGCTGAAGACGCTCAAGAGTCGCCCAATAAAGATTATAAAAATTTCCGGGAAAACTACTCTCGAAAGATATCGCAAAAGCCAACGAATGAAGACGTATTACATAGATTTTTATTAACATCTGATCCTTTTCTATCAAGCCAAAGGACACCTGCACCAAAGACATCTCAAGGATTCCATCATGATACCTTACAACTTTTGGAATGCCCTATATTAGGACCTCAGTCTGAGGAAGAATCTTCGTCAGAAGACTTCGATTAATAAGTAACAAGAATATGTTGTTCATAAATTTTAAAACTTTCAAAATCAAATAAATACCTACTTTACTAATAAATTTACTTGCATTATCAACATGGTATTACCTATAAACGAGGAATTAATCTCCATGTAGTTAATTGTCAAGCAAATTTACTCTCGTAAATCATAAATAAATCATATAGATTTTCTACGGCAGAAAATTCACTTGACGTTTTGTATACTCGCTCATATTTTTTGTTTCTAATTTCAAAACAAGGAGACTGTGGTATACGGATATAAAATTATTTTGGGCGGAGATAAATTTCAATTATTTGTTTCTAATGCAAGTACATTTATTTTAAAATTGAACGTTAGATAAAACTGCTTTTTCTAAAATATATTCAATTAATAGAAGATGAGCTGCGCCGCTCTTAATTAAGTGCCGCTAGATCTAGCAAATAACACACTATGCGCCGGAATCACGTGTGCCAGCACAATTTAACTCAGAAATCAAGACAATTAATTGGCATTACGAATTTCGTGGAATCACGAAACCAAACAATTTGAACAACATATTCTTAGCCATCTTCTTAACAAAGTTTCTTTCACACCCTGTATATGTATGCGGGTCAAACTGTGGTCTTTGCCGAGAAATTTGCCGGTTAATTAGAAGCGATTGCCTAGAGACTGCAATGCCAAAACCACCCATAGTGGAGTGCAAGAAACAGTTAAAACTAATTTCTTGCGCTATAAATTAATTAGATAGGTTAGATGGCGAAAGAGCGACAGACAGAGGGTCCTGGAAAACAGGCAAGTGAGTAGAGAGTACTGCCCTCAAAGCAATTAATTAACTCTGGGGTGGCGGAGTAGAAGAAGTTCGTCTCACTACACGCCACCGTTATTAATCAGAGATAGGTATCCAACACCTCCCAAGGGAGTCCCTGAAAAACAGATGATTATTACTGATTTACTTGCCAATTAATCGCTGAAGGCGGCATTTGTATCACATACTTCTCCAAAACATCTGATTAATTCATTAATTAACTCCATTAATTAAGTACACTGTGGTCCCACTGTGACACATTGTGCGTTGGTTTATTAAACAGAATAAGTCCTTGAGTACGATAAGAAGTGACGAACACTTGTACCAAAACTCGAGTTAATTTGAAAATTCAATTAATTATTAATCTAATTAAGGAACAGAGCTCTCCAACAAATATCTGTGTAGACGTTAAACCACCAACGGTGTGAATCGAAAGAAAATCGATCGCGCCGATATTCGAAGGTGAAAGTTGTTAAACGAGTTATACTGTACTTTCTGAAAATCTTAATTTTTGTTTATTTGTATTGGTTTCAAACGCAAGGGTTTTTCGCTCACGATATCAGATCTCACAGAGGCTGATATCAGGAGTTTTCCCATTTTTTTTTTGCAATAAATAATTAAAGTTAATTGTTGCGTTTTATTTAAAGTGTCAAATTCCTTGTTCTAAAGAGTTATTTACTGCTCCACCAAGAGAAAGGGTTATCACGACGTAGTTTCCTATTCACGACGATCACGAGCCATAATTGAAGGTATTATTCTTTATAGCGGGTTCTCCGGAGGGTCGTTCAACTGTAAACAGAAAATCTAGGGCAGTAGAATAACTCGTAGGCGGCCGCAGTAGACTAACCCGTAGTGCAGATACTATTACTAACCAGCGGTGCGAACTTTCGGAAGCCACGGGACAGTTATTTAAATTGGCCATAAATCTTAAGTGGGGTTTGTTTGTACATTTTTATTGCTTGTTTACGTGTAAGTGATAGTCAATAAGCAAGGCTAATTAGTGAGCGCGCCACAGTAGTATTAAAAATTCACTTAAAATAACGTTGAATTTTAGTGTAAAAATAGTGGCAATTTACTACTATTTTTGTCAGTTTAACATTGGAGAACGTGCAGATCGATTCTCATCATTACATCCGAGTGTAGCTCTAGGTGTCTAGGTAATGAAATAACCTATATAACGTCATCAGTTTTGGCCTTAAAATTTTATTGGTATAAACAGTAAATAAAGTCCAACGATAGATAGAAAAGGTAAAGTAAAAATCTTTTTGTTCTTGGTTTCAGAGACCTTTAATAGCTTTCCAAACTTAATAATTATAGATCTGTAAAAGCCTATTATTTTCCGGGATGGAACATTTCCCTTGCGAGACAATCGAAACCTATTGTTATTAAACTCGTGATTCGTACTTATTATGTGCCTTTCTGTGTAAGAGAGGTATTAATGCGATGCCTCGCTGTGGTTTGCAGTCTCAGTCGGAAATAACTTACGACGGCTGCTGGTCGTTGAACGTGTTCTACAATTCACCCGAATATATTGCATTTCGACCAACACTTCAGCAGGATAAAGTCCTCGCTCTAAATTTAAGAGTGGTATTACTGCAATTTTATCAACTGGTATTCTGCATTAGCACAGTTAGACTTGAATTGCAATTTACAGTATTTCAGCTTGTTCTTTCAAGGAAACAGGAATATGATGCGCTTATATGCCGCCAGAAAACTTGTTAGGAGTAAAATTTGTTAAAGTTTTCTACAAACATTGTAACTTTAAGCGGATAGAAACACATTTCAAAAAATTCGTTTCTTCTAAGTCGCAATTCATATGTCACCTAGCATTTGTATCTACATCTTTCTTATTTTTACATCATGAAAAGAGTTTGTATTATAAGTTTCGATGATATAGCCTCCGTAATGAAAAGAATCATTTCCCGTATATAATGGAATAAAAATTGATTTCTGCTGTTGAAACATATTAAATTGCGTTAATGCAGAAATGTATAAAAAGAAAGCCGTGAGGAGTAGATTAAAACAATTTTTGGAGGAGCTCCAATGGCGAACTAACTGTTAGATATTCATTTTTAAGCAAAAATATAATGCGTTTAGAATTAAAGAATTATAAACGTTTGCCTGCAATGCATCGAGCTTTGTTAACCTTCACCAAAACTATTTACGGTCGCTGGGTCCTCTTGAGATTACATAAACACAGTTTCAGGCAGAAAAGGTTTGCTTTGGAAATCGGGACAGCCGAGTTTGAGTAGACGTTATCGATAGGCATTAATAAGAGCTTGTGGTGTTAATTAATATGATACAAGGGTGCGGAAAATAATTAATTAATACACTCGCTTAAAGTTGGCCAATTTGCAACTTGTAACTTACGCTTGCAACGCGCAACTCGCGTTAATTGTATAGTATGCGTATATTATTTACATGGCGTGCGTATACAGGCTGTGTTCGGAAACTATTGTGCGCTACGCTGGTAGAAGCAGGAAGGCGGTACCTAGAGATAAGTTATAAATTGTAGTTAATGCATGATATGTAAAGAATTAGCTTGGAGTATTTCTTGCATGGTACGAATGAGCGATTTCTCTGGGTTAGGCTCGGCAAGGCGTGACAAGTGCTACATCGCTTGACCGGGGTGGCCACGCTGACGTGAGTGGGCATGTGTATGTGGTGGCCATCCCTGAAGGGAAATCGTACTAACAGGGGAAAAGCGCAGCCGCGAGTGAACGACGTACTGTTCACGGTCCCATGAGTGACCCCTTAGGGCCCCTATGTAGAGGATAGTAAGCCCCCCTAAGATTATTATGTAATTGTCACCACCCCTACGTGCCAGGTGGAGGTGAAGTGAGTCACTGTGGCGAGATGTCAGCCACCTGGCGGAGAGTGGATTGGTGGTAGAAAATCCACAGGTTGGAGATGACAAAGACGTAGGGTAGAGTATGTTTGCATGTCATTGAAGCTATCTGTGCTGCATGTGGCGTGTGTTTCTGGAAATAACATTTCAGAGCAATAGTTTATGAAAGAGCACCAGATATGATAATAAAGGTCCAAGGTTGGACATCATCAGGAGCGATAATAGAGGCACTAGGTTAAGTTGTGAATTGACCAAGGGGTTGAGCAGGTGCAGACCGTTGGGGCCATGGGACTGGAGTCCCTGGTGAGTAAATAACTGTTGTCTCTTACAAATGATTGTAAACACATGTTATTGTTGCATGAACACACCATGGCAATGGGAGGTGATGGTAGCGAACGGTATCCAGTAGCCAAAGGAAATTTTAATAATACTGAAAAAAAATATGTTGGTAATTTCAACCGTCCTTACATAACGAACTGAATATTTCTTTCATAGAAAGATTGTGAAATGTTATTAAAGTACCACAACTATAACCTACAGAAAGGTTTTGGAGAAACTTCAGCGTAATGTATAGCAAAGATGCTTGTAAATTACCATATTACAATTTGCACTCTTGCTTCTGTCATGAAGATGGATATTTGAAATAATTTAACATTCAATTAACTTTTTATATTTAACTGTAAATGTGGATGGAGCTAGCCAATATTTCCAGTAAGTATAGCCGAATGAAATAATGTTTTCAAATACAACACAGTATAAAATATTCGATCATATCTTCGTATAAAAGTACGACGGCGAGGGTGCCCTCATTTGCATAAAATATTTCTTGTAAACGGTTCAATTTGCATAAAATGAGCAGTTACGTGGAGGACAAACGATGCAGATGGAGCGAAAATAACCCCGAAATGACTAGAGTGAACGCACAAGACATCTCATTCTCGTTCCGATATTTGATTATCTACAGAAGGGCAGAGTAGAAGAAAAATCATTTCGAATGAGAGGGCTACTACCCCTATTTTCATTTCTGACCGCATCCCAACACATCGTATGTTAGAGCGGAAATGGACCGAAATGCACATTTAGATACTGTTACTTGGATTACATGGGTACGGAAAGTTTATTTGTATATGTTATGGACCAAGTGAATTAAAATGGGCATTATACCTAATGCCCGATAATGATCAAGAATGATTAATGACAAAGAATATTTGGTATTGCAATAAATTTTGAGGTAATCATAATTTATGACCTAAGGTCATCCGCTCTTTGATGACGAATCCTTTGAAATATTTACAAAAATAAATGAAAATTAATAAAAAATGTGAATTCATTTATAAGAATTAAAATGTCTAATGACAACGTATCTTATTAATAATGTCTATTTAATTAATTAATTAATTAATATTTATCAGGCTGCGTGGTTGTTTTAGTCGTTATTCATGATGACCTGACATTATAATTATGATCTATTAATCACTTGACCCGTAATGTAAACAAGTTGATATTATATCCATTTTTTTAATAACATAACTCCTGCATTTTAGAAATAATTCTTGCCAACATATTAATGTAGGTTTTTGTAGTAAAATAAAATTTAAATCCTCTACAATTAAAACAATACGAAATTATTCATATCTACCTAAATCTTTTTTGAAATACCGTTGCATTAATTTTATGTCTGATGTTCGTAAAGTTTCAACTGAGGACGCACGGAAATAATAAGAGAGCGTCGAGCATGAAAAAATAACTGCTTCATATAAAATATTGTTATACTTTTGGAAACAGTACTTTTTGGAAACTTGAATTCTCAGTTCAAAAAAATACGACATTAATAAAAACTTCTTAATATTTCATAAGTCTCTTCCTTCTTGAACGTTTTTTGTAATATGTACCATCTCGGTCGACAGAGACCTGTTTAGAATGCCGGAGCAACACGCAACACTAAAAAATTCATGATCATGTTTGTTTTTTAGCAAATACATTTCCGCAACTTCCAAATTTATTTACAAATAATTAAATAATAAGAACAATTATGTACATAGTTTCTATTCAATTGAATTAAACAGATACGACCCCGTAGGTTGAATAAGAATAAATGAACGTAACTAAAATAGTGTGTTGAAGTCAATTCAATAGCGTTATAACAAACGAGGGGGCCATTATTTCGATACATACCTTGAATACCAAAATAGCTAAGCTGTTATCGAAGATAATTCGGGGATTGACGGCTCCTTGATGAAACATTGATACATATTAAGTGTTAACTGCAATTGAAATGATTAAAATTAAGAATGCAAAAATAGTTTAAACCATACACTGAATGAATAACTATGAGAGAGGATAAGAACCAGTTGGACAGTTGTCCAAAGTTACGTCTGTGTGCCGGCGTTACATGTAGCATTTAATTCTTTGGTACATTCTTTTCAAAATATCACCCAATACTTATTAGCTGTTAGAGGCTCATGAAATGTTAATTCGGAATTATGAATATATCGCTACTGTAAGAAATAATATTAATATTATAACAATTATAAACAAAACATGACGAAACGCGCTCAGGAACACGATTCAGGAACACCTGCATCTGTCTTGGAACACATATGCTTTGAGTTGCATAATCGAAGATTTTCGGTCTAATAACTAAATAAAAGACGGCTGTTGTCACGAAAATTATCACACAGTTAGAAGACATGTGGCCGTAAACTCATCGGCAGAAGTGACATTAAAAAATGTCTTATTATGATCGTAACATGTTCCTAGTTCCGTTTCTCCTTCAGTATCCAGTACCTTGGGTTTGCTGAGCGAACTAGTTATGTTATTAAAAAGAAACAACTGCTTTAATTGATGTACAGAATGCCGTTTCTTCCCTTTATAAAATTATTTTGGATTCATATTCATATTCAAATTTATTGATCCAAAAGGATATGTCATACATTACATACTATTCATATTGAAGATACAATTCGTACATATCTACGGTATAAGATGCTTATTGTATATAACATTATACATTTAAAACAAGTTTGACAAACAAACATTACACATTTAACAATAAGTGTCCATCGCATTGGCAATAAGGTGGACGCAGCAAGGCAAAGTAGTTAAAAATCTTTTTTGAGTAACAATTGCATTCCAGGATTATTTGAATCTCATTATGTCATTATATTCATATTCAAATTTATTGATCCAAAAGGACTTGTCATACATTACTATTCATATTGAAGATACAATTCGTACATATCTACGGTATAAGATGCTTATTGTATATAACATTATACATTTAAAACAAGTTTGACAAACAAACATTACACATTTAACAATAAGTGTCCATCGCATTGGCAATAAGGTGGACGCAGCAAGGCAAAGTAGTTAAAAATCTTTTTTGAGTAACAATTGCATTCCAGGATTATTTGAATCTCATTATGTCATTATATTCATATTCAAATTTATTGATCCAAAAGGACTTGTCATACATTACTATTCATATTGAAGATACAATTCGTAAACAACACAGTGTGTGTTAATTTGATTCAAATTGAGTTTTTAGATAATCCATAATTGAATAAAAATAATGTTTAAGGATATGTGATTTTATTAAAGTTTAAAATTGTTTTAATGATTCCGAACGTATCATAGTAGGTATATGATTGTATAGATCTACATTGAGTGAATTTTTACCTGACTTTGACAACCTAAATAGAGGCTTACATAGTTTATTCTTTTCACGGGTATTATGTTGGTGTATAATTTGTTGTATTACAATGAATCTCAATTAGAGTGTGATATATAAATAAAGAAGCAAGTGGCATAACTTTCAATTTGTGGAAGGCTGGTTGGCAATGTTCTCTGTAATCCAATCCCGTTATAATCCGTATGGCACGTTTCTGTAATTTGAAAGCTTCTATAATTACTTGAATTTCCCCAAAATATTATGCCATACGCTAGATGACTGTGTACCATAGCATAGTAGGCTGGAATTAATATGTTCAGGCTTAGGGAAGGTTTAAGTTGCCTCAAGGCAAACAAAGATTCAGATAATTTCTTACATAAGGTATCTATGTGACTAGACCAGTTTAGTGCATCTTCGATAGTTATACCTAATAGTTGACAGTGTTTGCCACTTGCATGCTTGTTATGTTATGGATATGTTAAGATTTTGTGTTTTAGTTCTATTTAAAGAGAGATTGTTTATATTAAACCAAGTTTCTGCTATAGCAAAATTATTCTCGGCTATACTGTTTAATTCATCAAATTTATTATTAAAGTTTATAAAAGTAGTGTCGTCTGCAAATAGAACACATTCTGATTGAAGCATGTGGCTACAGAGGTCATTAATATAAATAATAAACAGGATTGGCCCCAGTATAGATACCTGGGGGATTTCATGTTTTACTGTTGATAAATTTGATATGGTGTTGTTCACAGTAACACACTGAGTTCGATTTTGTAGAAAAGATTCAAATAGATTGTAAGCAGTGCCCCTTATGCCATTGCACGTCAGCTTTTTCAAAAGTAGGCTATGTGAAACACAGTCGAATGCCTTCGTCAGGTCACACACAGTGAGAACGGCGTGAGCGCCCGACTCCAGGCCATCCACTATGTCCCCTACAACCTTCAAAAGTGCTTTAGTCGTGGATTTGCCCCTCCGGAAGCCATATTGAGATTCGCTAAAAAGTGAAAATTTGTTGAAATAATCGACAAGTCTATTTTTTAGTATGGTTTCCATAACTTTGGAAAACATAACAATAATGGATATCGGTCTATAATTATCTAAATTATTCGGATCACCCTTTTTCAAAATGGGGGTTATTTTAGCAATTTTAAAGCATTCAGGGAAAATACCCTGTGTAAAACATTTATTTATTAAGTGTGTTAAAGGTACTGATATAGTTTCCACAGTTACTTTTGGCCCGTAATCATCAACAAAACTTAGGCTATGCGCTCAATAATAATTCGCTAGTAATTAATGATCTGTACGTATTTCAACGCGTTGCGGACGCACAACCAACAAGGATTTAAGTACAGTTTAAGAATTACTTTCCGTAAAAGAAATCTTTGCAGTACATAAACAGAAATTCACAACGTTTTATTGAACGCATAGCGTAAGTTTTGTTTATGAATACGGACCTTTAACATTTCACTGTTAATATTGTAGTAATCAGTAGCCTCAGATTTTTTCAATGCTAAGATTATATTTTGCACTTCAACAATATCGGTAGGATATAAAAAGAAATTGCAATTATTGTGTGTTGGAAGGAAATTATCTATTTCCTGTGTAATATTTGAGAGCTTCTGTACGTTATAATATTATTGGCTATGTTACTAAAATGTTCATTAAAATTCATTGGGCGATAGATTACCAGATCCTTTTTTACATCTTTTGTTGTTATTAGTCTCCTGGTTAATCAGTCTCCAACAATCTTGAGTTATATTTGTAGAATTTTGAAGAAAGTTTTCGAAAGCCCTTCCTCTTAGTGAATCCGAGAAACCTTTCATAGTCAAGTTTTAGAGTCTGATTTGTGTTCCAGTAGAAAGTATCTTGTTTTACATTGCAGATAATTTTAATGGTTTCAAGAATATCCCTTTTAAGTTTTAAATCATTGTTAAGCCATTTGATAAAAGGTTTATTTTCTTTAGATTTTTTTAATGGGAGATTTATCCACGCAATTCCTATAAATGTTTATCATAAAAGCTGCCATGTCCTCTATATCAGTGGTAGTATTACAGATATTCTTCCAGTTTAAATCTTTCAAGTCCTGCTTGTGTAATAGGTCGATACAAAATAGTGGTATTGTTATTAATTTTTTTGTTAATAGCATAAATTGACCTAAATGATCAGAAAGACATGCTTCATGAACCCCTTGTATATAGAGTCCCTTACTTATATTAGTAAATATGTTATCGACGCATGTGGTGGTATGCAACGTTATTTTAGTACAGTCAGTAATGATACTTTTCAGGCCAAATGTATTTGCCATATTTAATAACTGTTGTAAATAAGGCGATTTAACCTTAAAGTTAATGTTAAAGTCTCCCGTAAAAATTTGTTTCTATGTTGTTTTGTATGATATAATTTTAAATTAATCTTTCATTTGAATTTTTTCTAAATTCTTCTCATAAATAAAATTTGTCTAAATTACATTTTATTATAATTTATTTCTTAAATTTTTATCAGTGATTCCTAAAATTCATTGTTTTGAGTTATTGTTTTAATGCGATTTTGTTATCTTAATTTGTAATAGTTCTTGTATATTTAGAATATATACAGTATGATGATTAAACTTTAGAGAAAAATGTTATTTTTTATAAAACTTTTTGCTTGTTCGAAAACCATTAATTTTCTAAAAAAATCCAGATATTGTTTTTCCTAAAATAAAAAAATTAAAATTATGGAAAAATTCGACGTGTAACCCCCATTTCCAAACACATTTTTCAGCCTTGTACAATTTTTTTTATAACACTTTCCGTGATAGAATTGAGTCTTATATTTTCTTTTAAAATTTCAACATCTTTGTCCAAATTATTAGCGTAAACAAATTGTTTTAAATACCCGCACAAAAAAGTCCAATGGATTTAAATCCAATTAACCAGTTAACTGGTCCACAACGACCAATCCATTTATTTGGAAAATCATTTCTTACCAGTATTATAGTATTATAGAATGGGAAGGACATCTATCTTGTTGAAAAAGATAATTTTCCATATTGGCTGCTTCTCTTACAGAGGGCAACAAAAACTGAATTGAGAACTTCTGCTTGTAAATTTGAATTTTAGATCTGTATAGATCTTTTGATCAGTATCTGCAATTTTGTATTTGTTGAAAATATCATCAGAAAATATTTGTTTTTATAAAAATGTTGGTTTTCCGACTCATTTTCCCCCACCCACAAAAATCCAAGCAAAAATCCAAGCGCACTGCAATATCACCATTCCTTAGTTCATGTACAAAAGTTGGCTTATAAGGTTTAATTTTCTTTTTTTTCAAAATTCGCTGTTATTCCCAAAACTGTGCAGATCTACGCCGCAATGAAATTTTTGGATGATTATCAGTTACAGAATCTAAAATAAATATTGTAACAGTATTTTCTTCATTATGAATGTTCTTTTTCTTCTTATCATCATGCACACTAACTGTTCTTTTAAACTTTTGAATAAGAATGCGTAAAGCATTTATGAAGACATTCACGTTTGAAAACTTTGCTTTAAATTTCTGTATTGTGTAGATGTAAGTCACTTCTAAAGTCCCATAACACTGAACAAGATAAATTCTTTGTTGAAGGGTTAACATTGCTTCAGCTTGATTTGAGCAATTATTAATTTTACCATAATTCAATTTAGTAACTGATTAACATTTGCGACAAGCGATTCCTTAATTTTTACCAAACTAATTTTTCACTTTAAATTTTTAGAATTTTTTTCTTTATTTCACAAAAAACAATATCTGGATTATGTTTGGAAAATTAATGGTTTTCGAACAAGCAAAAAAATTTATAAAAAATAACATTTTTCTTTAAAGTTGAAAATTTAAAAAATATCCGCTTTTTCAGTTCATCTGGGGACACATTGGTATATATTCATATATCATTTTTCTTTTTAACTAAATCTTTATAAAAGGAAGAAAATACAAACAGGCAAGAAGTATGAAAGCACTAAAATAAAGCCGTGGTCTTAAGAAGTATTGGACCTTTCCTTTTTATTGCTTATCTAAATGATTTAAATGTTTTTATTGAATTGGGGAATATCCTTCATTATGCTGATGATACCTCCACAATCCTGAGCTATAAAGATGAAGAGCAGTTGTCCCTTATGCTTAATCAAATTATGACAAAGATGACTGATTGGTTTTGTCGAAATAATTTGTCTTTAAATATCGGTAAAACGGTCTTAGTGCCTTATTCTCTTGGCTCTGTTAGTTCAAAAATTTCAAATCTTAATTTCGATATTGCGGTTGATACCAATGTAAAATGTTTGGGTTTGACTTTTGATTCCAGCTTAACCCGGAAGAATTACTGTCTCCAATTAACTAAATAACTTAATTATTCATGGTATACTTTAAGTAAATTACGTGGTAGCGTGTCGTTAGATACTTTGAAAATGTTTTATTTCGGCTGTGTTCAATCGATGTTGAGCTATGGCATTCTTTATTGAGGAATCTCAGCTTCTGCAAATTCTTTATTTACTATTCAGAAGCGAATAATTAGGACAATTGCTAACATTAGTATGCGCACAAGTGTCACCAAATTTTAAATTTAATTTATTTGCCTCTTACTTACCACAGTTCGGATGACAAGCTTCTGCCGATGTTAACGTATCAGCTGAGCCCCAGCTAGCAACAGTGAAGAAAGGGGCGGGTGGTAAACTTATTAAGGGCGCCAGAAGACAATTATTCTTCAGGTAAACGTAATCGATCAGTCGACGTCTCCAATCGACCAAATCGTGCAGAAAATGAATCAATAGTAATCAAAGGCGAGACTTTACTCACTGGTGTGTGTGAATGTAGAAATTAAAATCGTAACTAAAGTTAACACAATTTATTATACACTTTAATAAACACTCTACACTCTTAATAAACAATTACAATTAACTGTTTACTTTAGGCTTAAATTAACTACGGTAAGCGCAGCGCAACACGTAATTCGAAATTCGTACTCGCGATTTACTACTCACGAGCCAAGAGTAAAATATAAACCGATCGGTTCGCAAAACGTCAGATTAATTTGAAAACCTAACCTTGTAACAGCGTGTCCAGTCGTACGTCAGAATCAGCGATACCAACCGAAACGCGGTGGCCGGTGGGTAGTTACAACGCCCTCTATCGATCGCAGGAAGCGTCGACAATCTGGTCTAAACTGGATCCGCTCAGATCGTCAAGATGGCTGATCAGGTTTTCTCGATCGGTTTCGTTAGCAGCCATTTTGATACATCCGCCATTACACCTTTTACATTACCTGGGGCTAATACGTTCCCGGGCTTGGAATTGGAGTTAAAATGACTTCCAAATGTGTTCGAAGGTATTACGTGATCTTCCGGCACAGCCGCCAATGAGTTATTCCTCCCGAAGAGCGAAAACTTCGATAACTTTACTATGCACGTAAAACACGTCTAACTTGTAACACACTTCGAACTAGAAAGGCCCTCAACAAGGCGAATTTGTAGCAGGCGAAGGTTGCTAGGATACGAAACCGAAAACCAGTCACGTGGTGTGTCACACGAATGAACGTTGAGTAGTAAAAAGAAGGGAGGCAGGGTGGCCAACTGTGTTAAAATGCAGTTGAAAGATGCTGTATCGCTACGATGTTGTGGCGGCAAATTTGAACGTAACACAAGCTGTAGAATACTCTTCAAAGATTTAAACATTTTACCTTTACCTTCATTATTTATTTTTAATTGCCTGCTATATGTAAAGAAAAACGAGCACTCATTAATCAGAGAGTCACAAGTGCCCAATTATAATACAAGATCTTATAGTAAACAACTACGTTACTTACCCCAACATAGAACTGTCACGTATCACAATAGCTTATTTTACACAGCGGTAAAACTCTATAATTTGCGAGTTCTGCATTCCTTCCGGACCTTTAAAAATCAAATTAAGCAGTACTCTCTCACTCGTCGTGATACCTAGAGGAGAAAAGAATCTCGACGAAGCCTTGTAAATTGTAAATAAATTCGGAAGTAAAGGATAATTAATTCCCTTGTATATTTTAACCTCCGTCCCTTACACTACCTATATTGTACATTCTGAAGCCTTAAAGATATACATAGTACACCAGAAACTATCTACATACTTAGTTAGCTTCCTTGAAAGACTTCAGTGAGTAAATTCGAAAAATGGGTTTTAGAGTAAATTGTTCCTTTAAATTATTTGTTCAATATTACACATAGCGATTAAATATTTTAACATCGATTACATATTTGCAAATTTTAATTCTTAATTCCTGATGTCGAAAACCTGTTTACGATTCTGAACTCAACATGTTGGTCTTTCAACGTCTTTGCTTCACAACTCTAATACAAGTGTTGTGTGTAGGATAACCGAGTCGGTAAGCTATTGTTTCATGAATTTCATGATACAGTTCGCTTCCATCTGATTGCTGACTGGATATGTTCGGTTATTTTTAAATAAGGGAACGAAGCAGCGAAGCGGTCTATTCGCTCGGGTAGTTTCCTCAAGTGTACGCTGAACTGTGCCAGAGAAGTCTGGATTTCGCTAACACCCAAGGGGATACACTGAAATTGCTAGTTTGACCGAGAATTTGATGAGATTTATACTGATATACCGACCTAATATAGAACATCGTTAAAATAAAGTTTTTTTGCTTTAGGCATTCGTTTTTTCTGGTTTTTCATTTTAAGTTACATAAGCAATGAACTTAAAATACAAATTTCTGTGTATTTTAATTTTTAAACCGCTTCAAGAATTTATTAATTTCAACGCTTTCAAGGAAACAAACCCATTAAACATCCAAAAATTAATAAATTTTTCACTCAGTTTGTAATTATGTGAGGTTTTAAGTATGTTAATTTCCCTTAATATACTTAATTCTCAGTCTAAATATAGTACTTATTGATTACTTCAATCAATTTGGTCCGATGAATGTTTCCGATGTCTGCATTTGAACCCATCGAGTGCACGCTTAGATTATCGCAAGCCATGAATTTGCTTGATGTGATATTAATCATTTTCTATGGACATCAATTTTGCACGAATACACAAATCACGGAGTTCTCAAAATTACACAGTTTACTAATAGATTTGGAAACAGTGATTTATGGTTTCGCTCTGATGCAATTTAAATTACAGAAGTTGAAATTAAACTCTTACGCGCACTTTGAGTAACTATTTCATGAAAGATACTTCAACTTTACAAATTTAATTAAAAGAAACTAAAATTTGTAATAAATACTGTTCAAGTAAATTTTATTTATTGTAAGAAACAAATATCTCATTACTTCTGAATTTGTTTATATTTAAATAATCTGCTGAGAGAAAAGGAACATGTTTTCTACGTGAGCATACAATTATTATATAGAAGTCATTCTATAGATCCTAATAGGCATAATATGCTGGTACATAATAATTTTAAACCCCCGTTGCCTCTCTCATTTTCTATGGCTTATTAAAATACAGCATTAATACGAAATGTCATTTCATTAATGATTTGCTAGCTACGCCGAACCGCTTTTAATGTTTTGGTAACAGGAAAAACGTACACTAACAATGTAGTGACAGTGATTGATGTGCAGTCGATTAAAATTAAAAATAAATGGAAATATCAACCTCGTTTCAACAGATATGGCTAGCTAGCGTTGGGCATCACGAACGGTATACATAATTTAAAGCCTGATAGTAATTTCAGGCGAAAAATATGTTATTCTTCTCCGTCTTCGAGTCCGTATCCTCGGTGGACGATAGAACTCGTTGTGGTCTACAGTCTTGTTTACTGATGCTCTAAATAACACGGTTGATGTTTTTTCTGTCCATTGTCAAAGGTTGTCTCCATATTCCTGTTTTCTTTATGTTTTCCTTTTATAATATGAACGGTACTTGCGATTTCTCATAATGTAAACGAAATAGACTAATTTTCGTTATTTTCTAGTATTCCTTATACAGCAAAAAGAAGTGCCCAAACGAAAATGGTAAAAAGTAGTTAGCTCATCGATAAAAAACCTATATTGTCAGGGTCGGAAAGGCTTAGTTTTTTTTTATGGGCATTTGAATTTTATTCCCAAAGAAAATGTTCAAAATTGGCACATAGTTCATAGCTCATAAAGTAACTGGAATTGAATCTTTTTTTATTCAATAGGTTTTCGATGTAGTTTTACAGTAGAATTAAAAAAGTGGTACCTTTAGGTTTTTTTTCCAAGGTATGAGCAAAAAATAACTAAAGAAAGTTGCATTTTCGTTAATTTTTTGACAAACTTTTTTTTTATTAAAATTGGTTGACGAAGATGTTAAAAAGGTGTTAATTATCTTTGCAAAACCATTTTGCTGATTTAAATTGACCTAATAATGTATGAACTATCTGGTCATTTTGGATGAACAACATTTTCATTAGGAATAAAAGTAAAAAAAAAGTAAGCCTTTCCAATTCTGACAATATAGGTTTTTTATCGCGGAAATCTTAGGTACTTTCTACCATTTTCGTTTGAGCACTTCTTTTTGGGACATATTGTACTTCTAACTCTAGAGTTATGTTTTGTATTGTAGGATAGCAATACCATATCTTAAATTCTTGCAGCATCTTAGAAACCTCAACCACACATAAGGGGTTACCGATAATTGTCTCGCAAAAAAATGAAGAGGATGAACGTTATAGATTGCGAGAAAATGTTTAATTCAACAGAACAGTTTATAATTAATTAAAAATTCACTCTAAAAGCACGTTGTGGCAGTGCGTATGAAATACAACATCACGTTTTATAAGTGCAGCAGTAAATTAGAGTATATAAAGTTTTATAAAGATTATTATTAATATTAAAAAGAACCATAATAATATCTGCATAATTTGTTGCATTCTGTACAATTTCAAAGTACTTTTCAATGCAGTACGTATTACTAATAATTTTCTTTATTATTTTTTTCTACGTGACAATAGTGAAGATAATATTGAATAAAATAAATGAATCAAATCTATTTAGTAGCTTGAGATATGTTCCAATCCTGTTCAATAAGAAAAGAACTAACTACTCATCAATAAGATATTTAGCAAATAGAAAAAGAGAAAGACTAAAATCTAATTTTCTAAAGCATACAATTCCAAATAATAAATCTCGTTAGGAATGGCCCTCAAGTGTATTTACGGCGAACCCTTAACTGAGGGTGAATCCGTTTTATTTATTTTATTAGTATGCGTAAAAAAGTAAACAATAAAGTTTAAATGTATCTCCATGAATATTTTAATTAGTTTAGTGCACTGCGTTAGCAGAACCTCAATTCCCCCTTTTCTACTGCCGTGAATCCGTCGATAATATCTTTATCCCCTCGTATATAATTCCAATGGTCTCGATAAGAGCGGTCAAGGACAAAAATATATTTACACTAAGGCCCAGTTTTACAATCATGGAATAAGGACAGAATAACTATTCGCAGAATATCCTTTAACCTTCCTCCATGTCTACCTCATACCTATGTCATGTTATTCCAAGAAAAGCGTTATACTCAGTTTCTCTGATGATTGTAAAATCATGTACTTATACTTATAGGTCAGAATTTTGGAATTTCTTTTCTTCTTCAAAACTTCAGTCAGTCGGTATTTCAAGAAATAATAATAGATTAAATACTGTTCTAAATGTTTGTCTCTAAAATAGATTTTATTTTGGTATAAATAATAAAATTTTCAATATGAAATACAATCTCTGTTACAGTTTTATTTTGATTGTATTTAGATTATAGAGTGTCGCCGAATTGAAGGCATATTATGAAGACTATGTTTTCAGGTAAGAAATGTTTCCCAGTGCATCATATCTCAAGTAGGTAATAAGAAGTTTATACATGTAGGGTGTTAAAAAATAAGGGTAACGAACTTCAAGAGCGCATTGTAAGACACAAAAGAAGTGGCAAGTAATTAATAAACAAACGACCCGTCGTTTCAAAGATATTAGTAATTTTGCGATAGATAAGGCCGCTTTACACGATGCAATTTGTATTTCAGAAAGACACAACTTCTATTGTATGCAAGCGGACAATGAAAGTTTGGTGCTGCTGGTACAGGACTTTTTGCATCGCATCCCTTGCATTCTGCTATAATTTTTATTGCATTGTAGAATGTTTTTAGGGGTTTAACGTTATTTTTGATACTGTTACTGAAAACTGGTTTCCGAATTCTAAATTTGGAAGTGAGTTTTGTGAAAATGCATCAGGAGTGGTAGTACCGAAAACAGGTGATCAAAGAAAATATTTATTTGGTCCATGACATGGTACTTGTACTCAAGATGTAGCAGAGACATGTGATTTTTCAGCAGGCAATGTTGAAAAATATGTTGCATCACGACGTGGATCTTAGAAATATCTCAGCTCGCTGATGTCTAGAATGTTAAAGGCTGATTAAAAACGGATCAGGCAATAATAATAATTAACACAGATCCAGAACAGATATAATATAACAGAGAAAAATATGTTGTTGGTTATCTTTGTGAAAAACATTTTCTAGTTTGCGTTTGCCTTTTCAGAGTAGCACGTAAATGTCAATGAGCAGACTCTTAAAAACGAATTTATCAAGCTATAACATCTTCATGCTGAACGAATCGCTTTCGTACAGGATATTGAGGCAGAATATGAAAACCTCTGTGAGCTGTATTTTGATATCGACTGAAAAGCAATATAAGCCATAGCTGGTGTTAGCCTTCTTTTAATTGAACGTTACGATTGTTTTTAATCAAAGTACATCACGAGTCATATCATTTGCGTTTTTAACTTTTTATTGATAAAGGACTGGTTGATTATTTATTATTTTATGAATCAGGATTCGTCTGCAGCGCTTTCATCCCCTTCCGCGTCTGATTCCGATAAAGCCGCGGGAGACTCAGTTTCCGCGTTTTCGTGTTACGTAACACTCGCAGTATTGACATTTTCTGCCTATTTCCACGTGCTTTTTACTAGTTCTATTAGATATATATTTAATCATTGGGAAATCAAACTTATTACACTTAATTTATAATAAAGCAATAGTTTATTTACGGATCCAAAAATAAATCGAAAGTGTTATGTTTTCTCGCAGGATGAGAAATGTACTTTTTATTTCTTACAATAAAATGAAATGTGAAACGCTAACGCTAGTTTAATAGCTACCCTCTTTTTCTGTAATGTTTGTGTTAGTTTAATTTTTTGTGATTAGTGTTCCATAATTTTGGTTGGATAATCTCATTGCGGTAAGTTCTGTAATTGTAACTTAGTTTTAACTTTTAGTAACGAGTGATTACGACAATATTTTGATCTCTTCCCACTGATTTTGAACTTGAACTGTCAATCTAAAATAAATGAGGAAATATCCGTTCGTTTCTTTATACGGAAAAATTTGCTGAATAACTTTTTCTAACCTTGAAGATAGTATATAGCCAAATTCTAGATCTATCCTTCAGTACAGTTTAGTTAATCTCTTGAATAATAAATTCAGGTACTTGAAATTATGTAGATATGTACGAGTGAGTGGAGTAGCTATTTAAAACAACAGTAAATTCTCAGATAAATTGCTGTTGATTCTCATGCGATCCATACTTTGTGCTTACACATTTCTGCTGACTTGCAATCAGTTCTATCCGCTTTAATCTAAATTAAATGTATCCTGTTTAATACATGTAAAACGGATCCTAATTTTGAGTGGAACCTTTTTGCTAGCAACATGATTAAATTGCCGCAGACAAACTTCACGTTGAAACCTGGAGCTTTAATTAAGCCAGAAATAATAAACAGGTCCCTTCATTGTTAGGAACTTTTTTTATAGCTCTCATTAACAATTAATTATAAATAAGAAGTTTCAGATAATGGAAGTTCTAGATCAGTTTCGTATTCTGAAACACTAAAATCATGTTGTATGAAACTTACATTACGACTCATTGAACATTTGAAAATCAGGTGTTGAAAATATGTATGTCTCATTGCATCAAGTAAAATGTTTTTTATTTGTAGGTACAAAAATTATTTAGCATTACCCAATCTTTTCGGAGATATATCATTTCGATTTTCACAAACATTACACGGAACATCTGAAACGAAATGATTGCAGCATTTTACTGCCAAAGCTAAAAACTTCAATAATTCGTGGTTATCTTAAATCTGATCTGAGATGAGCTTCGTGGTTTATTGCTCAGCAGTTAGCGTCTGATCGCCAGGTGTGTTTTCTTTATCGTGTCAAAGTTTATGACCCATAGATGTAATCAAAGCAGTAAATCAAAGCACTATGTATTTATCGTTTCCTGCTGTATATTTTATATTCTGAATCCAAATATATTCCATAAGTGTGTTGGCACGTTTCATTTTATTTGTTGTTATAGGTAAAAGTTTTTTTAATATATGATAATATATGATACCTTTATTTTAGGAGCTAAGAAAAACTTTAAATAAGTACAAAAGGATTTTATACGCTTTATCCTTTAGGGTATAAACATAAACAACAAAAGCTGTTGACAGCGAATACGCTATCTGTGCCTTGTAATGTAGTAGTGTCCTTGATTTCGCTTTGTATCTGTTCTTCTCTTGCTTTTTTATTTTATATTTGATAGACTTAATAGTTGTTCCATTTTCCTCAAGTGATATTAGTTACTTAGTTACTTCTTTTCTACTCTTGGTCTTTTTTGTATTTCGGTTCAAGTACCTTTTTTTATTTATCTCAGTTTAGATCGAATTACGTCTAATGGATGCTTCTATTACAGATGAATTACAGAAAGCATAAAATTAGCCAGAGCTGGTTGAAACAGTAATATCAAGCTCATTTGAGCTCATTATATGAGTTAATTGATTGTATTGGTTGACGCCGAAGAAACTGGTACAGCGTCGAAAATCTAGTGACACGAATTTAAAAATTTTAGGTTGTGTAGTTTGGACTTAATACTGCAGTCTTATTGTTACTAAATTCTTCACTCAGCAACTGCTCTTGTTGGCATTAATCCTTTTCGACAATTCTGACCTGTTCAAATGCCGTGGCACATCTTTCTTACAAATTATTAAAAAAGTTAAAAATTAACAAAATATCGAAACACGGTGACAGCTTAGTTTTAATATATTTAAAGTTTTTTGTATCAGTTTTTTTCGCCGATAACCGTACATACACATTTTTTCTTTAGCTACCAAACTCAATAACGTTTAACGTTCTCAAAGCATTTTACAAAATACCCTTCAAAGTCCTGGAATCGAACTTCTCCTCGTTAGATTTTCGCCTGGCACCCTAAAGATATGAGATAATTGAATTAGGGTGCTTGCAATTCTGCCCCTCATACGGGGTTTATTATATTCTAATTTTTTTTATATATACACCTGTTCCGGATGCTTGCGGTCGCAATTACTGTTGCTCAAAAACAAGAAAAAAGTCCAGATTGAATCGGAGATGCACTGCTGCGTCCGCGAACATTTCTAACACTAATTCCACACTATCGAGCACACTATCAGATCAATTGGGGATGAATACCTTCATTCTTGATAAATGTATTTAATTGGAAAGACGGAACACATGTATCATTTTGCTATGTATTGTTACATTTTATATATTAAGAGATTAGTTGTAGTAACTAAGGTCTTTATGTAATAATAATAATAATAAATAAATTGACGTTTTTCTTGAGATGAAAATCTCTCAATTTTCGTTCATATTAATGCCATACAATTCAACTGGCGACAAAGTAAATCGGAAGACAAGTTAAAATGGCCCGGAATAAATCGGGAAAAATTGGATCGGATGGTTGGTCAATCAAAAACGATATTTCAAGTCCTGATAAGAAAAACTCATTCTTTTGACAATACCCTATGCTTTACAACGTGGTTTGTTTACACCTGATGTGTCCAAATCCAAGATGTATAATGAACTAGTTGGTAGTTGGCAAAGAAACACTTTAATCCAACGCCGAACGTAACAACCGATGCAGATTTAGCCGATTTAAGAAGACTATTGACCAACTGACTATTGACAATTACAGGTTTGACAACCAGCTAAATAAAAGACTGCGTGATCAAGTAGTATTTGGAGTAAGGGACACTGCAATCCATACGATAGACAATCTTTCTTTGGACATGCTAGCTACATTGTTCTAACCTATCAGCAGTCCACAGATGCTTCAATCTGTAGTACTACTACTTGGAAATAAAATTGTTTAGACATGTCATTCGCTGTTTCCTCTAAAAATGTATACATCCGATACGATCGCGTAGTACAACAGGTTGTACTACAACGTTACACTCCTTGCAATTATCGTTTGAACCGTCGAATGAACTTCAGTTGTGCAACGGATTGTACAACCGATTGTTCCATCTTTAGGTCGTTTTAGGGGTATGCCTGTGAACTACGACAATTCAGATCGGTTGTGTCTGTGAATAAAATGCAATTATCAAGAACCAAAGCGTCAACGAAAAACATTGGAAAGTGCGACCAGAAACAATAAAAGTTATTTCCGTTGCAATAACTTTGATCACTGAGCCGATAAGTGCCCGTATGAAAACTACGCCTGCGAAAGATGTTATAAAATGGTCCATTTGAGAAGGGCGAGTAAAAGTAACCTGGCTCATACTGACAAGAAAAAGGAGCTTAATAATAATAATAATAATAATACTTTATTTCCTTCAGACATGGATTACATGTATAGGAATTGTCAGGAGCAAAGACTTATATCTAAAAACAATGTACGAACATTTTGGTATAAGGACGAGGCACAATTAAAAAACAATGTTAACAAACATGTTATGTTACATACATAAACCTACCACAATGTAGAGTTAAAAGTATAATTGCAGGCATTCACTAACTCTTCCTTCAATGTTTTTTTAAAGATTGTTATAGAAGTCGCTTCTTTTATCTTTTTTGGAATTGAGTTAAAGACTTTGGGCCCCAACGTATTGGGTGAGTTTAAAGAAATATTGTATTTATTGTAAGCAATATATAGGTGATCTTTTTGCCTAGTATCTTTATCATGAACATCCTGTACATGTGAAAACTTACGTTTATTTAAAAAAGTGTATACGCA
Source organism: Dorcus parallelipipedus (assembly GCA_958336345.1). Taxonomy (NCBI): domain Eukaryota; kingdom Metazoa; phylum Arthropoda; class Insecta; order Coleoptera; family Lucanidae; genus Dorcus; species Dorcus parallelipipedus. Next base: position 34,592,856 of record OY284481.1, on the reverse strand, counting down.
AAGTTCAAACTTATAGATGTCGGGAACCGTTAAAATTTTATAATGTCTGAAAACCTCCCTACATGACTCTCTACTCGACATGCCGAACATGCTTCTTACAGCCCTTTTCTGGGAAATAAAAACATCTTTCGCTGCACTAGAAGAACCCCACATACAGATACCGTAGCGAAGCCTGGAGTCTACTTGAGCATAGTACAGTTTTAACAGTTGCTGTGTATTGAGGACTTTTTTTAAGCTGAGTAATTGATATGAGATAGAATTAATTTTTTTTGAAAGTTCCCAGCAGTGCCTATTCCAGTTTAAATTTTCATCAATTGTAACCCCTAGAAACTTAACATATGTATCCGAGCAAACTAACGTATAATCATTATTTATCACAAGTATTGGTTTCTCACACACCTTCTGTCTGTTATGAAATCTTATAGCACTGGTCTTTTCAAAGTTTAAATGTAGGCTATTATGCATAAACCAGTTGTACATTTCACTTAAAGCTTCTCGACAATTTTGTGTTAAAGATTTTCCATTTTTGTTCGAGATATTCAAGGATGTGTCATCCGCGTACAGGGTAAAATTACTTGGTATTTGTAAATAATTCAGATCGTTTAGATAAATAACAAATAATATTGGTCCCAGAATGGAACCTTGTGGTACGCCAATATTGCTGCTCTCTAAGTGAGATTTCACATTATTAATAGCGATGTATTGCTTCCTGTCAGAAATAAAACTAGTGATCCATTTCAGAGGTATACCGCGAATTCCATATTTGTTTAGTTTATTTAGTAACGTTTCATGATTGACACAGTCAAACGCTTTGCTTAAATCACAAAAAATTCCTACTGGGCACTCCCCTTCCTCAATAAATTGTAGTATTTGTAAATAAAATGTAGTGATTGCCGTCGTAGTTGACTTTCCTGATATGAACCCATGCTGATTTTGACACAAAATATTTTGGCTTGAGACAAAAGAAAGTAATCTATCCAAGAAAGCGTATTCAAAAATTTTTGAGAATATAGAGGTAACGGTTATGGGTCTATAGTTTTCTACTTTTTCAGGATCTTTGGATTTATATATAGGAGTAATTTTTCCAATTTTAAGGCAGTTAGGGAATTTACCTTCTTTAAAGGATAAATTTACTAAGTGTGTCAAAGGTTTTAAAAGATTGTTCAAACAAGTTTTGATTAAGAACGCCGGAATTTCATCATAACCAGAGGAATTTTTATTTTTTAGTTTATTAATTAATAAAGAAGAGAGTTCTTTTTCAGTAAACGGATTCAAAAACATAGAAGCATTATTTACAGGGATAGTTTCGTTCACATTTGTTTTTATAGTTTGTTTATTTTCCTGTAAGTGATTAGAAATTTTTAAGGGTGCATCTCTAAAATAAGTGCTAAAAATATTGCTGACCATCTGCTGATCATTTACAGTACAATTATCAATCCTTAAACATATTTCTCCACGGTGTTTTGTTTTATTACTTAGCTCTTTTACTATTTGCCAAGCTGTTTTTGTTATATTTAGTGAGTTTTGTATTCTTGTTTGGTAAAATTGTTTTTTGATGTTGGACACCAAGTCATTATGAATTTTCTTTGAGATTTATAGAAGCCCTTGAGCACAGGGTGTGCAACTTGTAGCGCATATAACTGCTTCAAACGCAGACTAGAATCACGTAGTTCATCGTTTACCCAGCTCTTGGCCTCCCTATTAACACGTTTTAAACGTTTAGGAAAACAGATATCAAAGTGAAATGAGAAAATATTATTAAATGCTGAAAATAAGAAGTTAACATCGTTCGAAGTATAAATTTCTTCCCAAGTCTCTCCTTGTAAGCAACTCTTAAAATTAGCGACAGACGAATCACTAAAAGATCTTCTTAAAATATTTGCATTCTCTATTTTAACAGATTGATTTGCATGAGATTGGAATAATACCGTTCTATGGTCCGATATAGTATTGTCTATTACATAAGTAACATTATTAGAGAAGTTAGTGAATACCTGGTCAATTGTTGAAATAGAGCTACTCGTCACTCGTGTTGGCCAATGCACAGAAGCGGTCAAGTTAAAAATACATAAAAGATCAGCTAATTTTTTGAAATCATTTGACACATTAAAACATTAAAAACATTTGAGACATTAAAATCTCCTCTTTAGGCTTAGCCTAAAGACTGATACGGGTTCTTCCAACAAGATGCTGCAAAGAGTCACTCAACTGAGACAGAAGACTTGACTGATTTGAAGTCCATTAAATTCCGTGCTATATATATTTTAGATAGCATCGTGATCATCGGTGTCAGTTATCTCCAAGTCAACAAATGATAACTGCTTCAATCACTTACTGCTTTAACCATCAAAAATTGCTTTAAAACTCTACGATTGCAGAATGATTCATCCTTTGGGAGCCATACACGCTGAAGTTAAATTGAGGAAAGTTTGCAAGTTTCACAAATGTTTAGTCATTGAAAAGGGAGAGCCACCGCCATTCAAAAGGCGGTTCAAAGCCGACCTAAGAGAATTAGTTTATGGGGAAGAGAGAAATGACACCAAGGTAAATATTGATACAATATTGAGCAAATATGTATAAGGTTTTCCAATCTAGAATAGGCTGCCTCGTTGGTTCTCCAGTTTCCCTATGACTTAAAACAGGAATTGTTCCAAAATTCCTTAGGGCTAGACATAAGGCACTTGCGTTTCGTCAAAAAATTAAAAAGGAACTTGACAGATGGTCGAGATACATAGTTCTAGTTTCCTAAGGGCTATTATGATTGGGCTACTCCAATCGTTCCAGTGAGGAAAAAGGATGGCAGCGTGATAATGTGTGGAGACCGTCCAGTTACCGTAAATCCGCATCTTCATACAAACATAAATATAAGTTGTTTGCTGTAGAAGAAATGTTGGCCAAGTTGGCTAGAGGTCAACCTACCATCTGCCCCTTGATCATCAATCCCAGAGCATTTGTGCTATAAATACCCACAAGGAAATTTTCATGTTTTTGAGATTACCGTTTGAGATCGCGTTGGGTTTTCCAGGAGAGGCTGGATATCATGTTAGGAAATTTTCAACGAATGGGAGTCTTTTAAGATATTATCAATATTATCATCGCTAGTGAAACAACTTCGGAGCATATAGGGAACCTTAATCAATTTCTTTCACCTTAACTTATGATGTCCGTCACATCACAAAATACGAAATGAAAATGAAACCATACTTATTTTCAAAAATAAAAAATAAAAAAGAGAAGCTAAATGAAGCTCCAATACTAGTCCACCTCGCCCTAAATCGTACGAGAGAATTTGTGTTACGCTTCCTCTTATGGTCTACAATCTGTTTTTTTTAATTCGGAGGTGTGAATTGGAAATTTTCTTCACACAAAACGAAACTTCGATCAGCTGATGAAACAATACGGCTGATATGCTGCGAATTGCGATCGGCTGTGATTTTGCTAATGACAACGATTACTTCAACAATTGTTATTAAATCTTTGGGTTAACGTTAAGCTGAAATTATAGAACTAAGCCTTAGTGAAGTACAAGAGCAAAGTTAAAATATTTTTTCTGTTTTCGAAGAATAGGTTAAATTTCTTTTTAAATTATTAATATTGTTAGTGTCCACCGAATTGTGAAACTTCACGATAATTTAATCGTTCTGCTTCTAGTAATTGTCATTTCTGTACCAAATTTATTCCCGAATAATGGGCAAATTATCTAACTTATTATTAGTTAATCCTTCTATTTACACGAAGATTTTGTTTATAAACGAAATCCCATGGCTTTGAATACATATACATTTGTAAAAAAGTCCAGGGAGAGAAACCTAAAACGATCAAATGTTCATTTTCGAAGCCAGGAGTAAGGATCAGGATATGATGATGTGAGGGTTAAATACCTAAATTCCGGCAAATGTAACCACTGCTGAAAACGTGGAATTTCAACGCCGCAGGCCGAGACGGCTTATAAAGGTTCCGAAATTGCGAACGTTAATACTTATGTTTGAAAACATATCAGAAATTAGAAACCACGACAACTTAATAAAAGATTGAAACATTTATGTGCTAATTAAAGTTGGAAAAATTCCAGAGGACAAAGCAGGACAGACAATACAGATTTTTAATTTCTATTTTTTTGCTATAATGTGTTTATAGAAAAGCGAAACAAGTTGAAAACATTATTCACATGGAAATTGTGTTTATACAGGGTGCTGTAAAAATGGCGAAACAACGCCATTCTACACTATTCAGGGACACCCTCTGAGCATGGGAAAATGTTAAAAAAAATTCTACCTTATATTTATGTTTCTGTCAACTGATATTAAATAATACAAATTCAGTCAACGTAAATTCATAGATAACTAAATGCAATTACTTAATAATTAATAGCTTGGTTGCCAGATCATTTTTATGATAGTTTTTGTGTAAAATATGTACTATTTATTGACTTTAAATAAAAATTATCATTTAAATATGTCTTTCACTATAAAAATTTTTGAAATATTCAGAATTGGTAAATAATAACGATGCACACAGTTTTTCATAAATTGATATTTGCCAAAATAATTAAAAGAGAGACTAATAAAAGAACACGTGTTTTATTTTTGCGTTTGTAAAGTATGTAAATTTTATTTTATCAAAATCGGAGACATGAAGATCAAAATTTGTGCGATTTCACGTGGAATAACTCTAATGCGTTCCATTAAAAATGCAATTATATTCAATTGCGTCTTTTTTAATGTAATATGTGCATACATACATTACTACATTAGATAGCACTTTTTCTGATTTTAATAAGTTTTACTAACTAACTAATCATTTGTAGGTATTACAGTCAATTTTTAATTATAGAAATAGGAAATTAATGCTCAGTGTTATTTTAAAGGCTCATTTTCACGATGATAGTTTCAGTGATAGTTGCTGTCATGAAAGCAACTATCACAGAAACTATCATCGTGTAAATAACTTGACAGTCACTTTCACGCTTTTTGTGTAGAACTTAAATCGCATATCAGAACTATCACACAAACTTTCGTGAGAGTACTTTTATGAGAGTACTATCATCGTGAAAATGAGCCTTAACACTCGTTCCTGTGAGATCGATAAACACCAAATATGTAACTTCGAAGCCATAGTGTAATGTTTTTATTTCTATACATAGAAAACATTATTTTGTTTATATACTGGATGCTGTAAAAATGGCGAAACAACGCCATTCTGCAATATTCAGGGAGACCCTCTAAGTACCAAAAAATATTGAACTTATATTCAACTTTAAAGACGACTTATATCTTAAAGCCAACTGAACTAATTCATTCATTTCGTGGGAAAAATGTAAAAAAAAATTATCTTGTGATTCCTTAAGGTTATAAGATTGGAATTTGAAATTTGTTGTATTTAAGTCAGAATAATTCTGGTATTAGGCCTCAGTGAGTTACGATCTTTGGCTCATTTTGAAGGCTATAATACGTACTTCATTTACACATAAAATAAAAAATTATCCCTTAAATATTTATAATTTTTATAGGACACTTAAACGTAAAAACAACATTTTCAATGCCAGCGACTCGCTTTAAAATTCTCAAAAAAATCTCATAAATACCTTCAAGGTATTAATCTAATCCTAGAAAATATCAGAGTGGGATTCCTAACAGTTATCGAGAAATGAAATAATTTACAAAATCATGCGTCGTGAATCGGCTTAATAAAAGAACACGTGTTTTATTTTTTCGTTTGTAAAATATGTAAATAATAGCTCTGTTCCAACCACGCTTTCTGACCGTTTAAGAAACCGTCATAATCAGTTGCCCACCGAAATAATGATCGTTGTTGACAACTTTGTCGAGTTTAAAACTTTGATGAGTGCATGCTTGTGACGGTTTCGAAACGGTCACAAAACGTGGTTGGAACAGACCTTTTATTTTATCAAAATCGGAGGCATGAAGGTCAACATTTGTGCGATTTCACGTGGAATGACTCATTAGTGTGACGTCAGAGGAAACACGAAAGTCGAATCCGAGTCATTTCCATGTTGGTGTGAAATAAATTGCACCTTACAACATGAGGCAATAAAGGTCACATTGCAAGGGTCATTGCAAGCTACTCAAACGTAAGTATTAGAAATATTTTTGACATGATTTGTCCCAAAATGAATAATTTGAAGTTTTTAAGTAAACACCTGACTCGAAACCATCCGTCTAAATATCAAAAATATTTATTTATTTATAGCGAAATTAACATGATGTAATACTAAATATGCAGCTGGTTTATAGAAGCTTCCATTTTCATTTTAAAGATAAATTTTATATGTATAGTTTAAAAATAAATAGATTTTCCATTTCGTTGGACACCCAGTATAAACCAGGATTAACTGATGTTGTGTGGGTGATTTTTTTTGTTGTTTATTAAAACTTCTATAAAGACGAAAGCCTGGCTTAAATTCATTCAGCTTTTACGAGATAAAGAATTAAATTTTGTTTTGAATCGGAATGAGTTGCCTAACAAAAACGTATTAACATAAAAGCGTTTTTTTGTCCGCGTAAAATTCGTAATGAGCTACTTAGGTGAAGCATCATCGTACTCACATTTCTAAAACGAATCTTCTGCTTTTCAGTACCTACAAAGTATTTTATACATTTTTTCCTAAGTAAATTTGCCTTTTTATTTTACTTTGCCGCTGATTTAATTTTTAAAGGAAAACATAAGTAATAAAATTTTTTATTAATTAATTACGTAATTACTGCACTAGTTAAGTACAATACATTTGACTAAGTCTGTATATTTAGAAAATTTTATTCTTTTGAAACTACATACTTCACTGACATTAACATGATAGCTAATTAGTTCTGAAAACGTTTCTCTTCTCAATTTCTTCTATTATTTTCTAACAAATGTAAAATTAAAAATTAGGAAGCAATGCTACACAGCACGCTATCTAATTCACATATTATATTATATCCGCAACTGGAAGTTTGTGATGCCTTTATTATGCAGAAACACGCGAACTTTTCCTTTATGCCACAATGTTATTGTTGAAACAAGCCGTTATGAAAACTACACCCTTGTTAACCAACATGGTTGGAAGATGATTAAAAAGCGCCACACCAGGATCGTAGAGGCGTAGGTTGACGTCACAGATTTAATTGGTGACTTTAGGTGTCGAGAAGATTATCTGCTTAGCACGCTTAGCATTGAAGCCTTCTTTACACTGCTCTCCACATTTCTGCTTTTATATTAATTTCCATCAAACAAGACAAGATCAATATAATTATTTTAAACTGAAAGTATGTTATGTAGAAATCATAAGCCTAAGTGTTAATCAGTTTGTTTAGTTTTAATGTTTTATAGGTGTCCTTTGCAGGTAATTGGTTGATATGCTATTCCGGTTGACATTTGTTCCTGAGATGAAAGGCAACAATATAAAGCATGGCCTAACGCTTGCGCTTCATAGTTGATACAAACTACATCCATGTAACAGACCTATTCATCTCATCCTGACAGGATACGATATAACAAGGTTCGGTAAACTCCCCAAATACATGTGCAATAATTTAATACCGTATCCTTGACATTGATAATATACATATATCGAGAGCTATTAATGTACAGATCATAATACTTCAGTTATGTTTTTATCTCTGATACTTACTCAAGTGAATGGGGATGAACCGGGTGCATCCAGCAAGGGAAAAGTTCTCTTGCATAATAGACTTATTCTTTTTCCTTAGATACTTCGCCTCTTGAGTATTATAATTCAAACCAAAGAGAAAATAAATAGAGGAAAGGTATAATGGCAAGAGTTTCACAAATTATACAACGTGCCATGCCATAGACGTACCGAGTCGTTTACTTAAAGCTATTTTGAAAGTTATAATAATTAAATTGTAAGATAACTCATGACAACAGTTCCCCTATATTTGAGTTTACAGAGTGAATGTTTTTTAGGTAATAACTGTGTTGCTCAGACAATTTAATAGGACGTAAAACCTATCTGCATGTCACTGTTCGGTGAGAAAGTAGTACATGATGTAATAGAACTCATATACACTTTAACAGTATCGCATCTGTTCCAAAGGAGCACCTGCAAGTGTACATGTTCTCGTAGTCATTTAACTTTTCTTCTTCTTTAAAGTAAGATATGAAAATATTGTGGTTTCGTTACAAAATTCAGAAATGTATTACAACTTGGGCAAGCCATACCGGATGTAGAGTCTTAAATAGTTACATATTTATAATTCCAATGGATAAATTAAAATTATATCTTTTAGTTAGTTCTTTTTATTTACGATATTTATCTGCGAGGACGCTAGGAGAGACAATGAAGTACCTGCGAAGATGAACGAGAAAATAAACAAAACATCAAAAGTTTACTGCCTTAAAACGTACCTTGAAAAATTGCAGTAAAGCATCACCGTCACTGTTTAATGTAGGAAACAGGAGCACGTAGGATTTAAAGCGATAAATTTTCTTAGGTTACGTAAATTCTACAATGCCATTATTTTCTTACCCTCCAGGGAAGCGTCTGAAAACAATTTCGCAATAGAAAGCGAATGGTCATCTAAAATTTAAACTTGCATAAAATTCCACAATTTTAATTATACAACTGCGAATTTTAGTGTTGCTTAAACTTTAATTAGTGATTATAATTGTGTTATGAAACACATTAAACGGCTAACACTGCAATTGTAAAAACCCAGAATCTAGGTAAATCGCAGCTATTATTTTTTAAATCAGCTGTATAAGTATAAACGCCGAATGAAGCAAATGGATCCAAATACGCTAAGAATTCTTTGCATGACCACTTACTATAAAGAAGGATTTGTTAAGCTAGTGCCAACACTAAGTTATTTAATTAAATACACACAATACAAATAAAATTAAGAAAGAAAGGAAAAAAATAATAAAAAATATTTAGGTTTTTGCACACTTTTGCCCATCACTGAACAACATACAAATTGACTCAATTTACGTTTATCTTGTTCAATCGTTTTTCAACAAATACCTACATACATATTTACAGCTTCCATCGCAAAATAATACGTGAACGAGCAGGATAAAGAACTTGATTAAAGCTTTAATGGAAACAAAACAAGCACACGTAATAGGGATTTTCAATCACGACAACAAAGGAAATATTGTAATCCAACCGTACACTAGAAACAAACCTATTAAATTCAAACAGTTAATCAAATTGCCGACGTACATTACGATTTGTGGGTATTATTATTTGAATTTTACACACTAACAATACAGCTGCATTTAAAGTAATAATAATGAGATGAAATAAGCTCAATACTGTGAACATTTTCATCCATTAAAAAAAAGTTCGGTAACAAGTGGGACTATAATCCTGGTCCTCGTCGGAAGTCATAACGATGACATTGAAAAATGCAACCAGAAAATTTTGTCATAATGTTGCTCAGAATAAGCAGAGATACATTTCGTAAAGTGCTATGCATGATTTATTCAATAGCAAGTTTTATTTGGGAGATTTACTTCTGACCTACTTTCCGAGATATCGGAGATTAAATTGCTGCTAAAATTATTCGCATATTTGTTACTTTTCAGTGCGAATGGCAGTTACTTATGTTGTATATTAGACGATAAAATTAAACAAAATATTAAGTTTAAGTATGGCCTCCGATAATCTTTTGGTAAAGTATGGTAAAGTATAAACAAAAGAAATTAAAAGAAATCATTATTAAATAAATGTTGAAAGATGTGCGTTAAGTCACTATAAAACTTATAGTGACTTAAGGCACATCTATCAACATTTATTTATTGTTAGTCACTAATATCATGGACAATCCTTTAATTTTGAAGAACGCCAGCCGGGCTGTTTTAATCCATAATTTTATGAAATCATCGCTAAAGAGAAGAAACATTAATTCTAGAATTTGGTTTCTGAAATAATGTAAACTTCTGAAAGTGTTTCCCAAATTTATTTCAAACAATATAATGACTAAATTAACAACAAACCTTGCAAACAAGGCCATTTTTAAAGCTCGTCTGATTTGGCTAAATTTGGAAATCAGAGAAGCTTATGCATGGCTACAGACCGCATCCAGATCATTATTTTACATACAATCTGAACTTTCATCAAGACTTCACAGATTGAATGGGATTTGTTACAATTAGACTGCGGAAGTTTAGGCATTTCAGGCACTTAAGGCCCGATTTCACAATCGTCGGATAAGTATTATTCTTAGAATAACGTGACGTAGGAACATTAAAAGATATTCCGTCCTTATTCCATGATTGTAAAACTGGGCCTAAATGTAAATTCGTTACTGCCTAAACTTCCGCAGTCTAGTTACAATATAAAATTAAAGAAAATTGTTTTCCACAAAGGGAATTTGAATTTGAATCAGTCAATAGAAAATTAAATCATTTGATCAAGATTAAGATGTCGAATCTTCGCTCCGTCTCACTCACTGAAACTGACGGATTCAGCTTCGCAGGAATGTCCCGATGCTGACCACACAAAACGGTCAAATTGTTGCTTCGGCCCTAGTTTGCCCTTGGACCTGGTTGGTCAACGTTCGCAGGAGAATTCTTCGGCTAATTTGTCGATTCTTCACTTTGGACCACCCTTGGACCTGGCAGATATAGCCTCGCAGGGAGACTCAGATGTTGACCATACCAATCGGTCAAATTGTTGCCCTGGCTCCAGTTTATCCTTGAACCTGGTTGGTCGACGTTCACAAGAGGATTCCTCGGCTAATGTAAGTCTACCACTCTTAGCAAAAAAAAAGTTTTATAGTGACTTAAAGCACATCTTTCAACATTTATTTATTGTTAGTCACAATATCATGGACAATCCTTTAATTTTGAAATCATTATTATCAAGAAAACAAAAGTAATTATATGTTAATATGCATGATAATTTGAGACGAGTTTTTTAAGAAACTTTAACTATCCAGTACAAAATATTCCATATGAACTATAATAATAATAGATGTCTAATAGTTCAAGAATAAGATCTTTAATGATTTTCTCAAAACATTTAACTGGAACAACTGTATACAAGGTGATTGGCAAGTTGACGTATCATCTTGAGGCATGTTCTCAATAATTTGTAGAGTGCGTTTCTAAAATAAAAAAAGAATTCTAATATCTCAAACTATAGCCTTTTGTATGATGTACATACAGTCTGTGGCATTTAACCGGGTTTCTTCATTCCTATTGAATACATGGAAAAATGTTTTATACAAAAGTATCATCCTTTCAAGCTCCGCATAATTTAAAATTATTTTCAAATATACAGGCTGTCCCAATTTGGCTGTACGATGTGTAACTTCGTTATTTTAAATGGAACACCCTATGTTTCTGACGAATTTGAGCTTGTCAGGTTATTTTAGAGTAAGTTTGATAATATGTTCCCTATACCTAAGTCCTATGGTTTTTAAGATATTAGGCTTTGTTTACGGTTTTCGGAAAATACAGATGTAACTTTCATAATTAAGTTTGGTTACTACTTTATTACTACTTTATTTCATAATTAATATCTCATTGACGAAAAAAATTAGAATGCAAATATTGTGGTACTATTACAAGCTAGGTGGAAGGTATCTGCTGCAGTAACAAAGTTTACATTTCTTTAAACATGGAATCAGTAAAACTATTTCCATTGCGACAACAATTGAAGGGCAATAACTTTTGTTTTTTAAATGGAACGGTATTATTTTTATATCGGCGTTAGATACTCCATAAAATTATCTTTCAATTAGCTATACACTTTCCTGTACTAATTACTCACGGTTGAGAAACTTAACAATACTTAAAAATTCCAATCAAAATTATTTCTCTCGTTACTGTTTAACTTATCACAAGCCTTAACAATGGAATTAAATAATCATGTATTTTACAATATTTTATACGAGCAGGACTTAAAAACTTAGCAAACTGACCTTTTACTTAAAACAAGTAAAATGTTTGAGTAAATATTCACTCCTGATTTTAATTAATATGTTAAAATGCAGAAATTATGAAATAATATTAAATATCTCCTCAACCGTCAGTAATTGGTATAGGGAAGTGTATAGCTAATTGGAAGATAATTTAATGGAGTATCTAACGCTGATATAAAAATAACACCGTTCCATTTAAAAAACAAAAGTTATTGCCCTTCAATTGTTGTCGTAATGGAAATAGTTTTACTGAATCCCTGTTTAAAGAAAAGTAAACTTTGTTACTGCGATAGATACCTTCCACTTAGCTTGTAACAGTACCACAATATTTGCATTCTAACTTTCTTCGTTAATGAGGTATTAATTATACAAATTACATCTGTATTTTCCGAAAGAAAGCCTAATATCTTAAAAACTATAGGACTTAGGTATAGGGAACTCTTATCAAACTTACCCTGAAATAACGTGGCAAGCTCAAATTCGTCATAAAACATAGGATGTTCCATTTAAAATAACGGAGTTATACATTGTACAGCTAAATTGGGACAGCCTGTATATTTGCAAATAATTTTAAATTATGCGCAGCTTGAAAGGATGATACTTTTGTATAAAACATTTTTCAATATATTCAATAGGAACGGCGTTAATTAAGAAACCCGGTTAAATGCCACACTTTGTATATTTTGATGAATATAATATGATTCATATAAGTAATAAGCAAGAGTAAGAAGTAAGTGATGTCTTGAGTTACTGTCTTATTCTTTAGTCAGGATCGATTTTTACTTACAGAAACTATTTTTTAAAATGAGAAAGTCTGGAAGCGTTTCGAAAACGATTTGGAATTTTAAAATTCATGATGCATAATTTGAACGTGATGGATATTCTAGAGTAAGACAGTAGAGAACAGATCTAGTGCGTTTAACTATTAGGCGATAATAAATCACTCCTCCGTTGTTGGATAAATCAATAGCAACGTTAACATGTTTCAATTTACATCGTTTGCATTCTATTGAATCAACGTAAATTGCTCACCCGTAATCAATAATACTCATACTTAAAACGTTTTTAATATAAAACACACCTTTATGAAAACTTTCGAGAGATAAATACCGAAAAAATTAATTTCAAGCCTCTTACCGAAATAGAGAAAGGCACACACAAGACTTTAGTAAAACTAAACGACATTATTCAAAACAGGGTATAGTAGATCGCATAATTTTATGTGAGACGACAATTAGATTAGAGTATTTGTAGCCGTTGAAGAAAATTCAACTAACTTAACACAAAAATCTAATTGTATTTCTAAAATTAATGCATAGCTAACGGTATTGTGTTTGCTGCGTGCAAATATAGTGGTCCAGGCGATATAGAGTTTATGTGTCAGCGAAAATTGCTTATCCCAAAACATTATATTCGAAAGGCTCTTGGTAAGCTGACTTTGGTGTCCTAAGCAATACCTTATATTATAACCCCAACAGTAAATAACGGTATTGTTTCCTTAGTAAGTTTACCTAGGTCTTTGTAAGTTACGGGTTGATAATTTTATCTTAATTGTTGCACCCCACATCGCTTGGAGCAATGGAAAATAACCAAATACAACAATAATTCCGTATATTCACGTTAAGTTAATTTATTGGTACTCAATAAGATTAAAATAAACGGTTTCTAGTAAAGGTAATAGTTATTTATGTATTAAGAGCATATAGAAGATTAGTGCCCGTGGAACATACAACGTTTTATTTTATTTTGGCCTTAAAATGGCCAAAATTTATGGCTTCAATAATTCTGTATCGTGTGCGGATGATGCGCACGTTGTTTCCATAAAATAAATGTAGAGAGTTACTATGGGTTTGTTTACATCAGCAACTATTAAGTCCTCGGGCAATGCAGTCCAAATTATGTCCCCGATTGAGTGCACTGCCAATAATATGTAGTTATTTATTTATTTATGCCGCCTCATTTCAGAATCTTTCCGAATGGTCTCGCGATTCTAGAACATTCATGAACACCGTGAACTAATTATAGAAGTAACGAATTTAAACGTTTTATTCTGAAACCGCATCATGTGCAATCAATAGAGCAAAAGGATAAATTAATGTCAATGTCAGTGTGTTTGTTTATTGTCTTATTATACCTTGGTCGAAATATTTCTCTTATTACGTTTTTATATCTCTTAATTTTTTTATCATTCTGTCGTAATTTAAGAGAGCATTAAATTTAAAGTGCCTCAAATTGCGGTTTTTATCTCCACGTAATTAATTCAATTTAAAGCAAATAAACTCGGACAATCTTTCACTTTCCATTTCATGTTACAGAAATCTTCAAACGTTACAAAAAAGACCAATTAAAATTTGCATTTTCTGGAATTTTTCTAAAATTACCGACTGTAATAGATAATTTCAATGTAACGTTAATGTTTATAATTTTATATCTATTATAGATTTACGTTTTTGCATCCCTACAGGCCTAACGTTCTGTTTCTTTGCGTGCGCCATTAATCAGTCAAACTAATTAGGGTCGAGTTGATAAAAGATATAATTAAGTTTGAAATTTTACGCCAGCTTTTTTCTGCCTTGACAGGCGCTATCAGTGCGTTTTTACACAAACGAATTTGCATTATAAATGAGATTACAGTGAAGTTTGTAACAAAAAATTAATTACAGATGTTTTTGGGGAGCTTTTCGCCTATTTATCTCATGCAAAATTAGTTAGGAAAATTTTAATTATATTATTGTGACAGTTTAAGCGCAATAGATTCTTGCTTAATCTTTATTCAATTAGAACTTTGTTAGATGTCTCTTTTATGTACGTTAAATTAGCTTAGTTCTCGATTCAATTCTGTAAATAAAATATTTCATTACAACTCTAGCAATATTTTAAGAATGCGGTATTTTTAGTAAATAGTTTTGATAGTTAATTTAATATTGCAATACTTTTGTGAAAATAAATAATGGTCAGAAATGGTGAGCTTTCTTACAGTCCTTGTTACCGAAGAGGTTCAATCGATTACGACGAAATTCTGCAGGTTTGGACAGATATCGGTTGTTACAAATGTATCAGCATGTACCTACAAGAAATTGTAAAACTGGGAATACAAGCCCAGAATCATATTATTTGGCCTATTTTACTTTTTACCGATAACTTCTTAAATAATTTACTACATTCATGTCCAATGACCCATATGTGGTGAAACGGTCGCTGAATTTGTTTCCAAAACAAAATCGGTTATTACGTGTTTAATTTCAAATAACAAACAGGTGTTCGAACTGTACGCTGCAAAAATGCGACCGGAGGGCGCCGCGTCCCTTTCAAGAGGATGGAACACCCAGCGAGTTTTTAAAATTCTATTAATTAGGGCACCATGCAAATGGCACTGCAGTCGCACAAACATCATAAAACAAATCTACTTGACATTTTGGCTTGTTTTCGTTTAGATTTGCATACATTTTGGTCGCGGGATCAAATTACGTCGCCAGTTGAAGCGTTTCGCTTTAATCTGGTCTCTTTCAACTGGCGCAGGATGTATTCAAAATTTCAGCCTGTGCATAGTAGTAATTGTTTGCAGATGTTGAGAGACCACCGCGAGTTGTATCTGATAAGCTGTGGAGGGGGGGATTGCTTAAGGCATGCAGAGCATCGTGAATAGGCGTGATTTTAGAACTAAAATCAGCGATTACCATTGGTCGAGGTTATTTTCAAATTTATCTTACGAAGTCCGAGGGGTGTGTTTAATTTTTACTTGGAAAGGACGGAGCACGGAAAACAGATAGAAACGTTCGAATCTCGCTAACGAGCGGTTGAATAATTAATTTTGACTTAGCGATTTTCTTTTAGTGCTTGCAGTCATTTACTCATTTTCTAGATAAATCATTTATTTCGGTACGGTTCAAACACAGTGTGTTAAGAAAGGGCAATTAAAACAAAAACACGAACACGTACGCGGTCGCGTCGCGGGTGTTTTAAATTAGAGTGCGCGAAGTGCGCGAGTGTTCCAGGGATACGCGGTTAGGTAATTTGCATTTATTTGTATTTTTCGTCACACCTTTGGTGGTACTCATTGATTAAGGATAATTTAATTTGCATTAATCAGTATCTAAAGAGTCTGTAAAGTTCAATACTACCATTGCATTTAGATAATTTTAATTAAACTATTTTATTTACATTTGGATCGAGTATTAAAACTCACTAGTGGCATTCACCTAGTAAAATTTGTTGGTCATTGTTCCATTAATTATTAGGCCAGTTCTGTGATTTAACCAACCGGCAGCAATTAACTATTCCTCAAATCTATCTGGGAATTCAATACAGTGTACTCTTAGAAATAGTTCTACCCTTGGAGATATTCTCAGGCAAGTTGTAAACACGCTAACGGTTGTTTTCGATTTGTACAGGGAAGTCGCCAGTCTAAATCACTGGTCTGAGGCAAGTTATATCTGCCGCCCAAACCAAGTGTGCAGGCACAATCTCAAAACCAGAAATCAAGGCCAATTAACTGCTCGTTACGAATTTCGTAATTACGAGGCCGAACACTTTTAACCATCTAATCATAACCATCTTCTTAACAAAGTTTCTTCACACTCTGTATGTGTGTGGACCAAGCTGTGGTCTTTGCCGAAAGATTTGCAGGTTAATTAGAAACGATTTGCCGAGAGACTGAAAGACCGTAACCACCCATAGTGGAGTGTCGAAAACAGTCAATTTGGGTCCATTGCGCAATAATTGATTAGATAGGTTTAGCCGACGTAAAAACGATGAAGAGAAGGATCTGGAAAAAAAAGCGTACATAGTACCACCCTCTCAAGGCGATTGGACGTAGGCGACAAAGGATCCTACCCATTCGACCTTAATTAATTAGTTTAACTAGGGTTTCCCATCACCTCCAAAAGGAGTCCCTGAAAAACTTGTTATTGCATTGATTGTCCTGCAAATTGATTGCCGAGGGCGGCATTTTGTATCACATACTTCTCCAAACATCTGATTAATGAATTAATTAATTTCACTGTAGACCCACTGTGCGTTGGTTGATTGAACAGAACGAGTCTTAGAGTACGACCTAAAGTGGCCAACACGAGTACCAGGACCAATCTCAATTGAACTTAAATTAATTGTTAATCTAATTAAATAGCAGAGCTCTTCAACAAATATTTGTGTGCACACTGAACCACCAACGGTGTGATTTGTAAGCAGTTAGGCCGCGCCGATATTCGAAAGTGAAATCTGTTAAGCGAGTTCTACTGTACTTCTGATAACCGGAAATTTTTTTTCTTTGTATTGATTTCAACGCAAGGTTTTTACGCTCATTATAGACCCCTCAGTGCTGGTACCTTTTTTTTGCAATAAATAATTAATTAAATCTAACTTCGTATTTTATTTACTTAACGTAATTAGCTCCTTTGTTCTTTAAGTTTAGACACCGACGCACCAAAAAGAACCAGGTTACCACAACGTAAGTCCAGATTCACAGCGGTCACGAGATTATAATTATTATCAATATTATTACGGTAAAGTTTCTCGCTGATTCCGAAGGGTTGTTCAACCGAAACAGAATATAGGTCAGTAGAATAACCCTTAGTGCGGCCGTGAAGTAATCAGGTAGTTGTAGAATAGGGTTAGGATAGCGACTAATTGTCGTAGTAAACCGTTGTTGTGTGACCTTTCGTAATTTCCCCGTAGTAAACATTGTCGGTCCAGTTATTTCATTTGGCACTAAATTTAATTTGTTTTTGTTTGGACAGTTTTATTAGTATTAGTTGTCCGTAAAAAGTCAACAAACCAAGATTTTAGTCGGGCGCATTACAGTGGTTCATGTCGCTCTTGAACCACAAGTCCGTGACCCAAATATGGGTCAGAAATATAGTTTTTATTTACGAAAATATGCTAGTTGGACGTGAGAGTAAAGCTGTCTGTTTTTCAAGGGACTCAAGAAGAACATTTGGAAAAAAAATCATTGAGATATCTGGTTCCGTTCTCTTTCAAATAATTTAAAAGAAGTCGAGTGACCCATACATGGGATTTGGAAATCTTTATTGCGGACATATAGTGATCTAGACAGTGGAAGTGTTAATTTAATTTATTGACATTCATTATTGCTAAAACTGTTTGAAATATTGTTGAAAGAAAATTAAAAAAAAAATATGGTTAAGGGATATTAATCTGAAATACTTCTTTGGGTTTGTAAAAAACGTTACTTGTAAAATCCTAACTGGGCTAAATGATATGATTCTGGGCTCGTAGTAGAAACTTCAGATTTTAAAAGAATAAAATAGGAAAGATTAGAAAATTAATAATTAACCAAAACGAACTTGATTCGTAACAATTTATTACTACAATAGCTGAGTCAAAATATTCGGAACACTGTAGAATAATATTATAATCACTTAATCAGATATTATGATCGGACTGCAAATTTTAGGACAGTAGCAAAATTAATGAAACCTTTCAAAAATAAAACAGAATCCAGGATATAAAATATTTGGGTAGCCTTAACGAAAGTACGCTTGATTGCTTCTTCGATAATCCACACACGATTAAACAATTGTCTGAATAAATGAATAGTAATAACGATTTGAGGTCTCGCATTCACTGCGAGTATAATACATTCAATTGTCTAAAGTTTCTCAAGCATTTACTGCTACGTTTTCGACGCCGCGACGCCATTCACTTGAGGATTTCTGCTGGCTGCAGATAAATTTTCCGGTGCATGGTTCGCATTCGAATTTTCGATTTCGATTTCAGTTCGGTCGATGCTCACGTATTGAAGGTTGTCAAGATTCCTACGATTTCACCGAAATGATGTCCACATGTTACACTTGACAGCTACGTGCATTGTTACAATACTGGATAAATAATTTAGAGAATTAGAACCGATCAAAAACTAGATATATAAGTATATATAAATAGAGGCTAAATCGAAAGTTGCTTATATAATATTAGTACATTATTATTAGGAGAACACGAACATCTTCAATAACAGACATACTGCATAGCTGACAACTTTGAACGTTCACATTTGGTTAGTGTCATTAGAAACAAAAACAAGAAATTATCTTACGACCAAGCCACGAAGTTCAATAGTATTCTTTATTATCCTATTTCATTTTATACTCAAATTAAATAACATCGGTATATTTGAAATAGTACTGTGGCTTTACTTAATAAAACATATTTAGAACGTGAAAGAATTTATTTGTTTTCAGCAAAAACTAAAAAGATTCTTTGGTTAAAGTAAATGAGTAATTTACAACGTGGAAATTCCGCGTCTGCATAGGAATGCTTTGTTGATAGACGTTTCTTGTTCAAATGCATGATGGATTTCAGAGAATTTGATGCAGCATTCAAGAGATCATTTCGCAGCGAAAATACATAGCTTCACGAAACAACATTCTCGTTTCTCGTATTGTCTTTCGCACCCCAATATTCACTATCATGAAATCTGTATTGCATAATTTGACTCAAACGCAGGGTAATATATGTAACTGCGAAAGTTAAATAACTGAAAATAAAATAAATAAAGTTTTAAATTTCTTCAAACTTTACAATTACGTTCCTGTTGTCCTAAGAGTCCGTTTTCACGCTCAAGCAATTTGCACAAATGTGCTTGTGCACACAAGGAAGTCGTTGCATGAAAACGTATTTTTTTGCTTGCACAAGCTAAAAAGGTTGGCAAACTGCATGCATTAGCGCAAGCAAATTTGTATGCGCAAATGCTTGCACAAATCCGTTTGCGCAAATTGCTTGAGCGTGAAAACGGACCATAAGAACTATAGGATAAAATTGCTGCGTTAAAAATTTTGCTCGTAATCGGTTAATATGCAAGAGAAGGTGGATAAAATTAAAACTAGAATCTCGCAGCAATGCCCAAATTCGATAGCAAGAAAGATTTCAATATTGAATGATTTTCATTAATTTTTCTGTTGTATTCTTTTTTTAATTATTAATAAATGATTATTTTGTTCTAAAAACCCTATTTTCCTTGAGTAAAATATAATAATAACTTTATTCATCCTTTAACCATGGTGATGGATAGGACATGTCAGAGGCAATACATAATTTGTAACATTAGTAACGTACAAGGATAATAAAATGAAACACAAACAACAATCATAAACAGGCCAAGACAAGAGGCACCAGTTTAAGCTGAGTAGTATTCAGCCATAGAATAAAAGCACTTATCAGCTAAAAAACATTTAAGTTGACTCTTAAAACTAGTAATGGTTTCACAAGATTTAAGATTGATAGGTAAATGATTAAAGATTTTTAAACTGCTATAGCAGGGACTTCTTTCAAACATAGAAGTGCGATGCTTCACAAGACGAGCCATGGCGCATATTATAATGATGGAGGCCACCAACAGTATCAAATTTTGATAGATTCTTTTTAACATAAAGCGCAGATTTATAAATATAGATAGAGGGCAGAGTCAAAATTTTGTTTGAGATGAAAGTCTGCCTGCAAGATTCTCTAGGGGAAAGGTTAAATACCAGCCTAATGATCCTTTTTTGAACTATAAAAAGTTCATAATAAAAAGTTCGTAATATAAAAGACGAGGAACCCCATGCAACAATATTTAACTGTAAGTGACAATAGACAAGACTGTAATACATATTTAACAGAACAACTGTATTTAGATAGGATTTCATTCTAAGAATTGCATATGACTTATTCACCCTAGAGAAAATTGCAGCCACATTCTCATCCCATTTCAACTGACAATCAATTACAGAGCCAAGAAATTTGGTAGAGTTCTTAAGACTGATATTATGACCACTAAACATTGTACTATCAAAACTTATTCTATTATAAAAAGGCACTACTACAGTTTTGTTTAAATTTAGCAACAAACGATTTTTATTACACCAATCTTGAACTGAAGTGATAACAGATTTAGTATTCTGAAGCAGGAGTTCCTCAGTCTGGGCCGAGACCACTACTGTCAAGTCATCAGCAAACATACAAGGATGACCAATTGATAGATTTGAAGGGAGATCATTAACAAATAACAAAAACAGTAGTGGCCCCAACACAGAACCCTGGAGGACACCCATACACAAATCATAACACTTTGAAGTTACATCATTAACCCTGACAACATGTTCCTATGTTCCTATGGTTCCTATGTCATATGTTATATGACTACCAGAATATAATTCAAGTTATTCGTATTTCCAAGGCAAAGCGCAACCTGAAGATGAGGTGCTATATACTTTAAATTCTAGCATTACACTGTTTTCATATAAAGGCAACATAATTTTGTTATTAAAAATCAAAAGCGCAATATTTGTTTTTTTCCGTACAAAAATGACCCACCCTAATATGTAAGACACACGTTTCCAAAGTTTGTATTTTTGTTTTAATCGTATCACAAATTCTGTTAAAAGTTTTGTGGTCTAGTTCATCTGGTCTAAAAATAATCTCATTGCGCCCCTCATTTTAATTAAGAGATATTAAATATTATAGAAACAAAGTCGTAATTTTCTAACGAAGTATAACGTTACGTGCAAATAATAGCATCTAAAAATAATAGCGCTTGCGGCTTGGAGCTGCAAAATATGAAAATAATGGAAATAACAATTTTCGCTTGAAAATTTTTCCACGTTCCGTGCCTTCAAATCAGATAAAATTATCCCTTCAGTGAACAACGCTAAATATACCTCATCTGCACTCCACATGCAACCACTATTCATTATTTTTCGTTTTTATCTATTAAAATAAATCTGTTTAAAATATTAAACCAGAGTACGTTAAATATTTCTAAAAATATAAAATGAGAGTACATAAATATATCTTTGATTTTCAATTTCTTTATAAATGGATACAGTCTGTAGGTATCTATTACTAACTAATTCACTGATTTATTGAATTGTTAGCATATCCTTAGGATTCATTATAAGAAGAAAAAGGAAATGCCAAGGAAATTATAGAAGGAAGAGATTCTGATAAATCTAAGAAAAAAAAAACATTAGGTACACGTTGAATGAAAGAACGCTTGCGGGAAATTATGGAAGGAGAAAGCCTTACGACACATCAAAATTATGGGCAATTCACATTTATATGATAGTATACTTAATTAATTAATGTTTGCATATTAAAATTTGTTTGTCCTTCTAGAAGGTGTCGATATTTGTTGAAAAATAATCTTCATATGAGATTATCTGGTTGTAAGTAGGACTGTTTTGATTCTTCATGCGACAATCGGTATTCATCAACAATGTAATATAATGATCTATGTATATAACATAATATGGCCCTTCTCTGTTCTCGTTTGAGAGCTTTGTTTATTCACCATACGTACTTTGGGCAGAATGTCGCTTTAGTGTTCTCAGCACCGTCAATTGTAGTCAGATTAAAATTAATTAATTTCCCTCGAGGACAGAATACACCGAGTAATTGTAAACTGAAATGACTTTAGTAGCTATTTTCGCGCAATTTAAATTAATGCTATTAAGTGCTATAGTTGCTTTGTCATGTCGATCGATAAAGTAATTAATAGTAGGGAATTTTCGCTTGGATAAATAGCGAAATACTAATTTGCAAGGTCAAATGCAGAAGTCGACTTAATGTAAAACTGGCAGAGTTTTCGTAGTTCTTGCTTAAACATTGACTGCTGATATAATTTCCTTTGAGATTTGATTCTAACTTAACCTAATTCAACACTACTTTCTGTTCAAGTTTTTAGGTGTAAAATAACGCCAAACGACAAATATGCTTTAAGGGAGATAAATATGTCTGGCAGTGCATACGTAACACAGTCTTGCAAAATAAGGAACTCCGGTCAAGGTGATGTTACGCTATTTGATGTTTGTGAGAAGGGACGTTAATATTTTTGTAGTATGTAGCGTAAAAGTTATCATAACGTGCGCCAGGACCAATGATAATGTTTTTCAAATTACATCCGAATATAACAACAATTTTGTGGTGATAATAAAAATTTTAGGATACCCCCTCGTATATAGCCTGCAGAAAAACACTAAAGACTTTATTGATTTGACCATTGCAGCAGCAATATAAAAGTTTCTATAATGAGATTATATTGGTACTACTATAGTTCATTTCTTTTCTCTTTCATTCTTAATTGTAAAAGTATGAAATCTAGTGATTAAATAATTACAGCCTGGACAGGATTCCCGTGATTAATTTTCCAACTTCGGTATTTAGAATAATATTGAAAAATGAACTACTTTTCTCTTATAAAATTTCAGTACCTCAGTACCCAGAATAAAAAAAGAGTGTAAAAATATATCTTACCTACTTAGTACGATTAGAGTGAATGACAATAACTGGTATTAAAGCATTTAACAATTATATAATCTTTAACATAAATGTACATATTTTTTCTGATTTCCAGAGTTTTGTTATGATAAAAGACTTTCATGATAACCGCCTAAGAAGTTAGTTAAATAGAAAAAGTCGGGATCAAGTAATTAAATATCTAGATGAAAGCGACATCAAAAGTTTTTTCATCCCAGCACTTAGCCGATTACTTAACTTCTCAAATAAGGAAGCCGTAACGTCAACAGTTTTATATTTGAAGAGGGATATAAGAGGTTAACCCTCCTGAAACCTAATCATTAAGTAATAATGTGTTATTTCTTTCTCCAGTTATCCTGTTAATTTATTATTCATTAAATTCCATCAGTTCACCCGAAATAATTTAATGTAAGCGGTTATGTAATACCTGCGTTAAATAGATAATTTTAATATTGAAAATTTAATTACTAAGTTACATACACGATTTAAACATTCATAATTATTTCTCTACAAGCTGTATAATATATTTGTTCTGCGTGTAGCAAGTTTTACCTCTCACTTAAATTTCCACAGAAGAAATATACCAAAGCGAATTTTTGTTTGCATTGTATGCAGCACGTGTCATGACCCTGTTGTCAGACACCTCAACTTCGTGACCTTCGCAATCCTCCACTTACATCACGTTAATCTCGACCTTATTCATTTAGCGAATTTTATGGTGAAGAGCTTTTTGTCGTGTAAACATGTAGTATCATCGAGTGAAAATTGATAAGATCACATTCGAAATGCTTTAAATATGAATTGCAAATATTAAAGTAACAAAAAATTATTATCTTCGTAATTAGATATTAAATATGCAATTCAAGCGTGGCTCTTATGAATTTAATTAGAAAACACCATTACGTGAACTACAAAATATAAATTTCTCAAAAGAAAAACGATTCATTGAAGTATTTTAATAAATCTCCAAAACTAAAACCTTCCTCGTATAAGCAGTAACTTAAACGAAAAAGAAAAGTACTCTGTTCAGTAGCAAACCCCGCATCACATTGAAGCTAGACTATATCTCTCCCCTCCGCGTAAACAAACATCAACGATGTGACTATAGGTGCGCGACACTTATTGTATATGCAATTATTACCACTACCATTTAGGAATCCTCTCGATCATAAACAAATTGTAAAAATAATTTATACTTCTTTTTCTTAGCTTTTTTAACATTACCGTTTACCATTTAACAAGCAGTAATGATACTCATTAATAAAAGGTGCAGATTTATAAAAAGTATCGACTTTTAAAGATAATAATTCATTTAGGAAGCCTTCATCTATCCATTAAGATATTTAAGAGATGATTAATTTGCATGATCAATCAGTTCAAAAATTTAATTTGAAAATTTTATAAAACTAAATTACTTGTCTTCAGCTATAAGACATTTTACCTATTGATTTAGATCAAAATTAATAGAAAAGGATATCTTACGGCTATCAACTTTTTTTAGTAACGCCTTATAAATCTTCCAGACGAGAATTCCGATTTAGAAGCGGTAATAAATTATTGGCGATTTGAGAAGCGTCTCGTATCTCTGAACTTTATGACATCCTTAATAACTAGCGCATTCTTCCGATGCAGAAGCACTATCTTTGGGTTCCGTTTCCGAAGCGGTAATGAAGTTTCCCCTGCTGTATCAGATTTTCAAAGTTAGCGGTAAATTACAATCCCAAAATTACCTCATTTAAATTTATATTAAGTTAAGTTAAATATTACTCGAATCTGTTGTAACACGCCGAGGTGCTACTATTGTTTGTTGTCTTTAGGGACAACTAAATAAGTAATAAATGAACCCAAACAGATAAACAAATTTAATTTATTAGCAAGTTAATTTACTGGCAACTGAAAGATTATCGTCTGCAAGAATTTAACGCGTATTTATTCTCGGGGTAACTCGGGCAAATTTCCAGGAAAGCAAAAGGTCAGTGCTATTGTTCCAGACACTCTGGCCAGACGAATTGCTACCTGAGATTACGGGGCCCCTATACCATGCAATAATAACTACAATAAATTTACGCCAGGCGCCAGCCTTCAAGGAAATCTTCCGAGTTACTTTTGTTGATATTTCTGAACTATTTTCAAGAATTAAAATGGCTCGTGATCTCTAATTCGAACGGACCCACTTGTGCCCCGTTCTTTGGTCCCGGTGAGGCGGATATAAATATGAGATAGCAGGAATTGGATACTTAAAATAAAAAATAAAAATGCGGACTTAACTTTAATTAATTTATTTATTGCAAATTAAGGGGAAAAACTCCGTTTTTCAGGCGCTATGCAGCCTGAAAATCTGAGTATAAAAAACCCCGTTTTTTATATTACCATATAAGGAAACACCCAAAAATTTTATACTCGTATAAGAAATACAGTAGAATTCGTTTAACGGTTTTCTCGTTCGGATATCGTGACGAACTACCTAATTCCAATTACACAACTGGTGGGTTGTTTTTATGCTTGTCCCAAACAATATTTGTGTACTGACTATTCACTTTATGAATAATTAATTTGTTTCCAAAATTACGTTATCTTGGTACTCGTGTTTAACACTTTAATCGTACTCTAAGACACGCTCTGTATATCAACCAGTGCACAGCGGCGTTGTGCCTACAGTGTACTTACTTAATGAATGTAGGGGATTAATTAATCAGATACTGGGGAAGTATGTGATACAAAATGCAACCCAGGCGATCGATCTGTGAGAGAATCAATAGCAATCGCTCGTTTTTCAGGGGAGCCTCCCTTGGAGGCGGGGACCCGATTTTTGATAACCTACTAACGCTACGAAGTGGGGAGACTCGCTCAACCGCTACTTTCGCTATTTTGAGGTGCAGGGTCAATGCCTCTGGCTTTATTAATTAACCTCTGATTGCGTTGTTCGACGAAGATCTAACCTGTACGCGATGGAATATTTTTGACCGTTTTTTATGACACTCTACTATGTGTAGTTATGGCCTTACGGTCTCGCAGCAGATCCCTTCTAATTAACTACAGATCTCCCGACAAAGACTACACCTTGGTCCACACACAGAGTGTGATGGAAACTCGGCTGAGAAGATGGCACTGATTACGTGATTCAGAATTGGTTTGACCTCTTAATTTTACTGCCCTAGTAATACAACTGATTGGCCTTGATTTAGGTAATTAATCTGTGCTGGTCACACTGGGTTTTAGTGGCAGATCTGAACTTGCCTTAGACCAGTGGTATGAAACAATCGATTTCACTGCGCAAATCGAAAAACACGTTGCTTGCGTGTTTCCAATTTGCCAGAGAATACCGAAAAGGATTCACTAATTTTACAAAGTACCCTGTATGTGAATTGCACGATAAATTGGAAACGTCGGCTGACTGCCCTGGTCGATTTAAATTACAGAAACGCCAACAAACTAGTTAATAATTTATATAACAATGGTCAAGCAATGCCACTACAGTGGATGCCACTGATTTACTTTGACTTTGGTTCGGATGCAAATTAAGACTAAGAATAAATTTCCCAAACCAAGTAAGTACTGAAATTTATAGATTATGAAACTTTAATCATCTAATACCACCAATTATGTAACAAATAAGATACAAATTAGAGCAAATTACCTAACTCCGTGCCGCGGAATAACAATCCAGATTCACGCACAACACAAATTTTAGATCCACTTCGCGGATTAGATTTCGCGCCAAGACCGTGATATTTTAATTTTATTTTAATTGCCTCTCAAAAATCACTGGTAATTTTAACCGGACGGATTAATTAATTTATACCCTCTAGTGAAAATAATTACAGAAATCAGTAAGTAACTCAAAGCAAGTTGCCCCGCAAAATAGATACGCCTGACCGTCTTGAAAGCGCGTGGCTATCTGCTTCTAATTTTCAAATTCATCTTCCAACTGCCCCTAATTACTGCCCCTTCCTTTGACCCGAAAACAAATGCAAAATATACTTTGACCAATCGGATCGCGTCCTGTGTTTAGAAGAAACACGCCTCCGCGTTCCACGAAGTGTTTTTCTAACTTTCCAAAACATGCCACCCTGAAGGGCTCCGCGTCTTTAACGTCTGCTTCTACTAAATTTCAACATAGTTGACGTTTTTATTATTTCCTGCCCTTTGCAGTACCACTTTCTAAGTGGACATATTATGTTACAGAACTTAAATGTGTGTCGAATTTCAACTTTAAGGAAAACCAAATGTGTATTAGAAATCCGCATGGCAGATTTACGATCGTCGTTCCGAGCAGCAGCTGAGTCGAGCTCAAATACGATAAAGGTTTATGATGGCACCCCGGTTATCTGAAGTGGCCCTATTGTACGGTAGGTCTCTGGCTTTCGTTTTAAAATTCCCAACAAGTGTACATTGTTTGTGATTTATTATTTCCAAACTGTCTCCTCCCGACTACCGTGACAATAATCATAATTGCAATGACTCGTAAACAAAATTTTAGTTACATTCCTAACATGCTCATTTGTTTTATATACAAATTCGCGACCGTTTCACTCGCCCCCGCGGGAAATTAGAGCAATCGCCTCGCGAATGGGCACTTTCCCGCTTTCCCTTGATATGGGAGCGCCCACGAACACTTGGCACCCCCTCGCCAGGGCAGAAATACACCGGCGTACCGCGGAACGCTAACCGATCGAACTCGTCTTGGCCAATCAAAACCAACCTCAACTAACAATTTCCTCCAAACCACTAAGGACAACCCAACTTCAACACACTAAAGGAAAAGAGAGGAAAAGAACAAGAAAAATCCCGAGCTTATGCAATCCCACCAATTCCGTGTTCCAGACGCCCCCAGTTGTTGAACCAGCTAGACCGGTGGACACTCTAACGGAACATATAGACTGCTCTTACTTAATCGAAGCCACTTGACATTCCACTGTCACCTACTGATTAATAACTACCTTGATAATCACTTCTTATTAATCACCAACTCGCACCTACGCTAAATCCTAATTAATTCAACACCCACGGACTCTTTAATCACACCTTAATCGCTAACTATCCCTTCAATACCTGGCTAATTTGCTCACTCACTTCCGCACTCACTATTTAGTTTGCTAATTCCGTATACGGCCAAAAAAAAACCTTCGTGTCGATGTCACTCACTAAACTTCCCCTAAGATTCCCTAAGTTTTAATTATCCCACCCCAACACCTTGAGTTGATAACTCACCGTCACTATTCACGTGTAATATCTCATGACACTAATTCCCGCTAGCGCATTAGCATGCCACGGTAAAGCCACCTTAACTTCCCGGTATTACATCCTTAATAACATTGTCGCATTAATAATTCCGCACGCACCTGACCTTGACACCGTCAAATTGAAGCGCCCCGAGAAAACCCATGGACACCGTTAACTAAATTAATCCATCACTACCACTAAAATTTTCCTTAATTAATTAATCTCACACAATAATTCATTTAATATCACACCATAATTCACCGTTAAACTAAATATATATGCACCATTCGGAAACGCTTGTAAAATCTCCCATCACTAATTAGCTCATAAATTACACCGGTATCCATTGAATTAATTTCGCAACAACACCCCCGACTAATCCGATACCTGTTAATGCAACACTCTTTAATCACGTACAAATATTTCCACTCACTTAATACTCGAGTTCGCTGTTTGCCGTTTCATAATAATCAGATGATAATGACGTATTGTCCGTACCCTCATAAATACCAGACGGCTGGGCCAGTTACCCCGCCATAAACCTTCCCAGAAACCCCAGACAGTGTGTCAATAGCAGTCTGTGCCACTGACCGTAATTATCCGTGGGTCGATGGCTTCCTGCAATCCCATATAAACACTTTCACTTGTTGTTACGAAATTTTAGGGTCCCCATCTGTAACAGTGGTGTTTGCTCATTAACCCTTTAATCTAGTCCGGTATATGTGTAGTATGGTCGGAGGCTAGACGCGTTAAAAATTCCCCGTCGGACGCCGGCGTGGTTCTCGAGCAGGTAGGCGTTGATATGTATTTTCCGTCGGATAACATATGGACCCTCATAGAGGTTACAGAACTTTTGACTTATCCGGTCGGCGAGCACGGAAATGGGGTTAGTTCGAATTAGCACAAAGTCGCCTTCGTCGAATGGCTGCTGGAAACTCGTTTGCTGCCGCCCCCGCAGTTGCGCCATATGCCGTGTGTTTTGTTTAACTATCTCACGCACGCGATGTATATCCTGATTTAAAACAAATGGGTTAATCCGGCGGATTAACGCTCTATAGGGTAACTCTGGTTCTTCCCCGAATGCAATTGTTACAGGTGCAAATCCCGTGGAATCGTGTGGTAGCGAATTCAAACACGTTTGTAATTTTTCTAAGTGATCAATCCAACCTGTATGTCTTCTTGAGCAAAATGCCCGGAAAAACCGTCCAATCTCCCTCATAACACGCTCGACTGGATTTGAAGCTGGATGTCTGACGGATGTATATTGTACTTGAATTCCAGCTGTGGCCATCCTTTGTTTCCACAGCCGCGAAGTAAATTGAGTACCATTATCACTAAGAATACGTTCTGGCCTAATTCGGGATTCCTCTAAGATTTTACGTGCAGCCGTACTTGCATTCGCCCTCTTCATAGCATATAATTGGACAAATTTGGAGAATACGTCAATCGTCACCAACAGATACACAGCCCCGGCACGCGCTCGTGGCAATGGCCCGTAGAAATCGACTGACATCAATTCACCGACTCGTTCTGCAATTATTGGCTGGAATTCCCCCGCAAAATTTTTGTTCAGGTGTTTATTCCGCTGGCAGTTGTCACAGCTTCGCAGAACTTTCCTGATTGAGTGCCGCATTTTCCTCCAGAAAAACAATGTACGCATTGCATGAAATACTTTCCCGGGTCCGAAATGCCCATACGCTTCATGAAAGTGTTGTACTAACTCGACAATTAAACTTCGCGGCACCGCCACTAATTTCGCCTGCGTAAACCGACAGTTGTACAGTAGAACCCCGTCGTACATTTCATATCCTGCCTTTCTTTCTTCGTCATCTTGTACATAAATTTCCCCGAGATATTCATCGTTCGCCTGTAACTCTCCGATATTCATTAATCTTCTCCGTAGCTCTGGCTTTTCAGTAGTCGCCAGTGTCGCAATTATTGGCGCCGGATGTCCTTGTTCACCTGCTGTTGAGGGCCCAATCGGAAACCGCGACAAGGTATCCGCTACAACATTGTCTTGTCCTTTGATGTGGCGCACTTCGAAATCAAAAGCTTGCAGCATCAGTACCCATCTTGTCAAACGCTCACTCAACAAACGGCACTGTTTTAGAAACTGTAATGCGTGATGGTCACTATAAATAATCACCCTCGTGTTCATTAAGTACGTGCGGAACTTCTGTAAAGAAAAAATGATCGCTAGCAGTTCCTTCTCTGTCGTGGTATAGTTTACTTCCGCTGTATTCAGGGATCGGCTGGCGAAAGCGATGACTCCCAGCTCTCCTCCGTCCTTTTCCTGGCATAATGCGCTACCTATTCCAAATCCGGAACTATCCGTCTGTAAAATAAACGGTTGATCCCATCTCGGGTGCCGCAACATTACGCAATGTAAAAACAACTCCTTGATGTGTTGAAAATTAGACTCTTCTTCGCTTCCCCACTTCCATCTGACTCCTGTCTTCAATAGCTGTCTTATAGGCCGCGTATGCTCGCTATAATCTCGCTGGAATTGTCGATAGTAATTGCATAATCCCAGGAACGCTCGTAGCTGCTTAACACGTGTCGGCGCTGGGAATTTCAGAATTGCTTCGATTTTCTCTGGATCCGGCCGTATTCCGTTTGTTGATAAAATGTGCCCTAGAAACTTGATCTCTTTTTGTATAAAACACGACTTTTCTAAGTTCACGGTTAAATTAGCATCTCGCAGCTTTGTCAAGACTGCCCGCAAGTGTTCTAAATGTGTTCTAAAGTCCGGTGACGCTATCAATAAATCATCCACGTAATTCACCGTGAACTCCCTTACTTCCGGCCCTAAAACCAAATCCATGCAGCGACTGAAACTGGCGACCGCTGTCTTTAATCCGAATGGCAATACCCTGAACGTGTAGCTCCTTCCGTTATAGAGGAAAGCCGTGTACTTCCTACTGTTTGCATGCAACGGTATCTGCCAATAAGACGAGCGCAAATCAAATGACGAAAAACATCTCACATTGTTAAAACGGCGTATTAACTCTTCACTTGGAGTAGGACTTTCGCGATCTGCCACCATCTTCTCATTTAACTGTCTTGCATCTAAACAAAGTCGCACCGTGGAGTCCTTTTTCTTTACGACAACGATCGGACTCGAATAAGGTGATGCTTCACGTTGTATAATTTGTAGCTCTAACATCTTCTTAATTTCATCGTCTACAGCTGGCCTTAACGCGTATGGTACGGGATACGAGCGCTTCATGAAGGGCGTCTCGTCCTGCATTAAGATCTCGTGCGTATACAAGTGCGTCAGCCCTGGTATTTTTGCAAAGACCGAATTAAATTCTAAAAGCAAGCAGCTTAACTGATTTTTCTCGGTTTCCGCTAGAATACAATCCTTTATCTTGTCCTGTATAACCTCGTTGCCTTCGTAGTGTTCCTCTGCAACCAGCATTACATTCGCGTCAATACGTTCTCCCTCCGGTTCGCAGGGGTCGCCACACGCCCCCGCTCTTTCAACCACCTCTATACGCTCAGTGAGCTGTACTTGATGTCGGCGTTCTTCGTATGTAAATTCAAGTACGCCTTCTTCGAAATCAACCTTCGCCTTGTGGCGGTTCAGCCAATCATCGCCGATGATCATCTGTTTGATCAAATTCTTAACAACCAAACAAGCCGTTCGTATTTCGGTTCCACTAATATCCAAGGAGATAAGCGCTTGCACGTTGACGCGAATACTTCTCTGTCCAACTGCCCCCTTTAATTGTGTTGCTTTTACAGGTAGTATTGGGACGGTAACCCCTGCCTTGATGAGTTTATCGTAGGTTTCTTCAGAGACACAGGTGACCTCGCTTCCGGTGTCAATTAGCGCCACGATTTCGACTCCTCCGTTGGCCTTGATAGTGATCGCTGGGATGACCCTATGATTTTCTTCCTCTCCGCTTGAAATAAACCGTGGCCCACGCTGTAACGACAAAATCTGGAAACAATCTGCGCCCGTGGCTTCCAACGGTTCACCTGGCCTAATTAATTCACTGTAACGCAATAATTCGCAACCCGAATCGCCTGAAAAACCAACACCCTGTAAATGTGTTTGCCCTGCTTGTATAATTGGTGCTATGATTCCCTGATGATATTTCCCTAGTCCTTGAAACGGTTTCCAGCCTAATTTCACGAGTAATTCAAAGCCCTTGTTAATCCCGTTTGACTCGCCTTTCCTTGTCACGTGATTCACTTCCACAACAGCGGCCTTTCTTGCGTCATCTACGGCGAAGCGATCGGCCTTTCGACTCGCCTTGCTCAGTTTTCCTGATCGGGTTCATCGTCTCCGTAAGGCGTGTAACGCCAATTCGCTCGCGCTCCTCGTCCTCGATATCTTCTCTCCTCTCTTGCAGGCCCCCCTGTTGATCCTAATTGTGCCAGTAAATCATCCTGTCTTCTCAGGAACTCGGCTGCTTCCTGTATGGTGTTCCTGCCGCTCATCTGCCAAAGAGATTGCAGTGTGTGGGGAAAGTGGCGCATTAAATCGTTCACCAATACTGTCTCCGCTCGCTGTGTCGTTAAAAGTTTTGCCTGGCTTACGTAATACGAGAAATGTTCTAACATCGTATATATCCCGCGAGGTTCCCATTGGGCGCTGATTATTTCGCGTAGGACCTCGAGTTGCTTCTGTTCGGACCAATACGTTTTTAGGAAGTCCGTTTTAAAATCCGCGTAATTTTGCCACTTCCCTTTGTAAATTTGGCTCCAGTAATAAGCCGATCCGACCAAACTTTCTTCTGCGGTGATTAATTTTTCTCCCTCGGGGATTCCTACTCTTCGAAAATAGCCCTCTAATTGCCGTAAAAATCTGTATGGATCCGCATTCGCTTCCCCTTTGAAAATCGGCTTCCTAATAGTTAATTGAAGCAACGACCTTGATTGTACCCCTGAAATTGCGCATGGCCCCGACGAGTTCGACACGGCTTCGATCGTATCCCGACAGCCCACAGGTACATTTCTTACCCGACTTGACGCTGAAGAACCGCGCTCTTGAACCGTCGAGACTTCGGACGTGGAGCTGCTCGCCGCAGATGATGTCGTCTCTCCTGGCTGCCGCTCGCTGACGATGCTCTGCAAGGCCGCCAAAACTCCCGACATTAGTTCCTGTTGTTGTTCCGTCCAACTGGTGAACCATCGTGGCACCTGTTCCGTTGTCCCTTCGTAACGCTGCATAGTGTCAGGCGTCGCGACGCTCGTCCCCGGTGCATCGATTTCGGCGCCGGCACTACTCGTTTGCTTCGCGGCTTCGCGATCCGTACCGGTCTTTTCCGCGACCGCCCGCGCGCGACTTCCTCTACTGTATATCTTTTTTCCGCGTCCCGTCATTTCCCACTATCTCAAAGTTATTACTCCGTCTACTTTAAATCAAAACCGGGATCCTGGTCGTCGGCAACAAAATTTTAAGTATTATGTAACACGCCGAGGTGCTACTATTGTTTGTTGTCTTTAGGGACAACTAAATAAGTAATAAATGAACCCAAACAGATAAACAAATTTAATTTATTAGCAAGTTAATTTACTGGCAACTGAAAGATTATCGTCTGCAAGAATTTAACGCGTATTTATTCTCGGGGTAACTCGGGCAAATTTCCAGGAAAGCAAAAGGTCAGTGCTATTGTTCCAGACACTCTGGCCAGACGAATTGCTACCTGAGATTACGGGGCCCCTATACCATGCAATAATAACTACAATAAATTTACGCCAGGCGCCAGCCTTCAAGGAAATCTTCCGAGTTACTTTTGTTGATATTTCTGAACTATTTTCAAGAATTAAAATGGCTCGTGATCTCTAATTCGAACGGACCCACTTGTGCCCCGTTCTTTGGTCCCGGTGAGGCGGATATAAATATGAGATAGCAGGAATTGGATACTTAAAATAAAAAATAAAAATGCGGACTTAACTTTAATTAATTTATTTATTGCAAATTAAGGGGAAAAACTCCGTTTTTCAGGCGCTATGCAGCCTGAAAATCTGAGTATAAAAAACCCCGTTTTTTATATTACCATATAAGGAAACACCCAAAAATTTTATACTCGTATAAGAAATACAGTAGAATTCGTTTAACGGTTTTCTCGTTCGGATATCGTGACGAACTACCTAATTCCAATTACACAACTGGTGGGTTGTTTTTATGCTTGTCCCAAACAATATTTGTGTACTGACTATTCACTTTATGAATAATTAATTTGTTTCCAAAATTACGTTATCTTGGTACTCGTGTTTAACACTTTAATCGTACTCTAAGACACGCTCTGTATATCAACCAGTGCACAGCGGCGTTGTGCCTACAGTGTACTTACTTAATGAATGTAGGGGATTAATTAATCAGATACTGGGGAAGTATGTGATACAAAATGCAACCCAGGCGATCGATCTGTGAGAGAATCAATAGCAATCGCTCGTTTTTCAGGGGAGCCTCCCTTGGAGGCGGGGACCCGATTTTTGATAACCTACTAACGCTACGAAGTGGGGAGACTCGCTCAACCGCTACTTTCGCTATTTTGAGGTGCAGGGTCAATGCCTCTGGCTTTATTAATTAACCTCTGATTGCGTTGTTCGACGAAGATCTAACCTGTACGCGATGGAATATTTTTGACCGTTTTTTATGACACTCTACTATGTGTAGTTATGGCCTTACGGTCTCGCAGCAGATCCCTTCTAATTAACTACAGATCTCCCGACAAAGACTACACCTTGGTCCACACACAGAGTGTGATGGAAACTCGGCTGAGAAGATGGCACTGATTACGTGATTCAGAATTGGTTTGACCTCTTAATTTTACTGCCCTAGTAATACAACTGATTGGCCTTGATTTAGGTAATTAATCTGTGCTGGTCACACTGGGTTTTAGTGGCAGATCTGAACTTGCCTTAGACCAGTGGTATGAAACAATCGATTTCACTGCGCAAATCGAAAAACACGTTGCTTGCGTGTTTCCAATTTGCCAGAGAATACCGAAAAGGATTCACTAATTTTACAAAGTACCCTGTATGTGAATTGCACGATAAATTGGAAACGTCGGCTGACTGCCCTGGTCGATTTAAATTACAGAAACGCCAACAAA
Organism: Dorcus parallelipipedus; assembly: GCA_958336345.1. Taxonomy (NCBI): domain Eukaryota; kingdom Metazoa; phylum Arthropoda; class Insecta; order Coleoptera; family Lucanidae; genus Dorcus; species Dorcus parallelipipedus. The sequence goes on along the minus strand of OY284481.1, from coordinate 34,557,422 downwards.
CTAGTTAATAATTTATATAACAATGGTCAAGCAATGCCACTACAGTGGATGCCACTGATTTACTTTGACTTTGGTTCGGATGCAAATTAAGACTAAGAATAAATTTCCCAAACCAAGTAAGTACTGAAATTTATAGATTATGAAACTTTAATCATCTAATACCACCAATTATGTAACAAATAAGATACAAATTAGAGCAAATTACCTAACTCCGTGCCGCGGAATAACAATCCAGATTCACGCACAACACAAATTTTAGATCCACTTCGCGGATTAGATTTCGCGCCAAGACCGTGATATTTTAATTTTATTTTAATTGCCTCTCAAAAATCACTGGTAATTTTAACCGGACGGATTAATTAATTTATACCCTCTAGTGAAAATAATTACAGAAATCAGTAAGTAACTCAAAGCAAGTTGCCCCGCAAAATAGATACGCCTGACCGTCTTGAAAGCGCGTGGCTATCTGCTTCTAATTTTCAAATTCATCTTCCAACTGCCCCTAATTACTGCCCCTTCCTTTGACCCGAAAACAAATGCAAAATATACTTTGACCAATCGGATCGCGTCCTGTGTTTAGAAGAAACACGCCTCCGCGTTCCACGAAGTGTTTTTCTAACTTTCCAAAACATGCCACCCTGAAGGGCTCCGCGTCTTTAACGTCTGCTTCTACTAAATTTCAACATAGTTGACGTTTTTATTATTTCCTGCCCTTTGCAGTACCACTTTCTAAGTGGACATATTATGTTACAGAACTTAAATGTGTGTCGAATTTCAACTTTAAGGAAAACCAAATGTGTATTAGAAATCCGCATGGCAGATTTACGATCGTCGTTCCGAGCAGCAGCTGAGTCGAGCTCAAATACGATAAAGGTTTATGATGGCACCCCGGTTATCTGAAGTGGCCCTATTGTACGGTAGGTCTCTGGCTTTCGTTTTAAAATTCCCAACAAGTGTACATTGTTTGTGATTTATTATTTCCAAACTGTCTCCTCCCGACTACCGTGACAATAATCATAATTGCAATGACTCGTAAACAAAATTTTAGTTACATTCCTAACATGCTCATTTGTTTTATATACAAATTCGCGACCGTTTCACTCGCCCCCGCGGGAAATTAGAGCAATCGCCTCGCGAATGGGCACTTTCCCGCTTTCCCTTGATATGGGAGCGCCCACGAACACTTGGCACCCCCTCGCCAGGGCAGAAATACACCGGCGTACCGCGGAACGCTAACCGATCGAACTCGTCTTGGCCAATCAAAACCAACCTCAACTAACAATTTCCTCCAAACCACTAAGGACAACCCAACTTCAACACACTAAAGGAAAAGAGAGGAAAAGAACAAGAAAAATCCCGAGCTTATGCAATCCCACCACTTCCGTGTTCCAGACGCCCCCAGTTGTTGAACCAGCTAGACCGGTGGACACTCTAACGGAACATATAGACTGCTCTTACTTAATCGAAGCCACTTGACATTCCACTGTCACCTACTGATTAATAACTACCTTGATAATCACTTCTTATTAATCACCAACTCGCACCTACGCTAAATCCTAATTAATTCAACACCCACGGACTCTTTAATCACACCTTAATCGCTAACTATCCCTTCAATACCTGGCTAATTTGCTCACTCACTTCCGCACTCACTATTTAGTTTGCTAATTCCGTATACGGCCAAAAAAAAACCTTCGTGTCGATGTCACTCACTAAACTTCCCCTAAGATTCCCTAAGTTTTAATTATCCCACCCCAACACCTTGAGTTGATAACTCACCGTCACTATTCACGTGTAATATCTCATGACACTAATTCCCGCTAGCGCATTAGCATGCCACGGTAAAGCCACCTTAACTTCCCGGTATTACATCCTTAATAACATTGTCGCATTAATAATTCCGCACGCACCTGACCTTGACACCGTCAAATTGAAGCGCCCCGAGAAAACCCATGGACACCGTTAACTAAATTAATCCATCACTACCACTAAAATTTTCCTTAATTAATTAATCTCACACAATAATTCATTTAATATCACACCATAATTCACCGTTAAACTAAATATATATGCACCATTCGGAAACGCTTGTAAAATCTCCCATCACTAATTAGCTCATAAATTACACCGGTATCCATTGAATTAATTTCGCAACAACACCCCCGACTAATCCGATACCTGTTAATGCAACACTCTTTAATCACGTACAAATATTTCCACTCACTTAATACTCGAGTTCGCTGTTTGCCGTTTCATAATAATCAGATGATAATGACGTATTGTCCGTACCCTCATAAATACCAGACGGCTGGGCCAGTTACCCCGCCATAAACCTTCCCAGAAACCCCAGACAGTGTGTCAATAGCAGTCTGTGCCACTGACCGTAATTATCCGTGGGTCGATGGCTTCCTGCAATCCCATATAAACACTTTCACTTGTTGTTACGAAATTTTAGGGTCCCCATCTGTAACAGTGGTGTTTGCTCATTAACCCTTTAATCTAGTCCGGTATATGTGTAGTATGGTCGGAGGCTAGACGCGTTAAAAATTCCCCGTCGGACGCCGGCGTGGTTCTCGAGCAGGTAGGCGTTGATATGTATTTTCCGTCGGATAACATATGGACCCTCATAGAGGTTACAGAACTTTTGACTTATCCGGTCGGCGAGCACGGAAATGGGGTTAGTTCGAATTAGCACAAAGTCGCCTTCGTCGAATGGCTGCTGGAAACTCGTTTGCTGCCGCCCCCGCAGTTGCGCCATATGCCATGTGTTTTGTTTAACTATCTCACGCACGCGATGTATATCCTGATTTAAAACAAATGGGTTAATCCGGCGGATTAACGCTCTATAGGGTAACTCTGGTTCTTCCCCGAATGCAATTGTTACAGGTGCAAATCCCGTGGAATCGTGTGGTAGCGAATTCAAACACGTTTGTAATTTTTCTAAGTGATCAATCCAACCTGTATGTCTTCTTGAGCAAAATGCCCGGAAAAACCGTCCAATCTCCCTCATAACACGCTCGACTGGATTTGAAGCTGGATGTCTGACGGATGTATATTGTACTTGAATTCCAGCTGTGGCCATCCTTTGTTTCCACAGCCGCGAAGTAAATTGAGTACCATTATCACTAAGAATACGTTCTGGCCTAATTCGGGATTCCTCTAAGATTTTACGTGCAGCCGTACTTGCATTCGCCCTCTTCATAGCATATAATTGGACAAATTTGGAGAATACGTCAATCGTCACCAACAGATACACAGCCCCGGCACGCGCTCGTGGCAATGGCCCGTAGAAATCGACTGACATCAATTCACCGACTCGTTCTGCAATTATTGGCTGGAATTCCCCCGCAAAATTTTTGTTCAGGTGTTTATTCCGCTGGCAGTTGTCACAGCTTCGCAGAACTTTCCTGATTGAGTGCCGCATTTTCCTCCAGAAAAACAATGTACGCATTGCATGAAATACTTTCCCGGGTCCGAAATGCCCATACGCTTCATGAAAGTGTTGTACTAACTCGACAATTAAACTTCGCGGCACCGCCACTAATTTCGCCTGCGTAAACCGACAGTTGTACAGTAGAACCCCGTCGTACATTTCATATCCTGCCTTTCTTTCTTCGTCATCTTGTACATAAATTTCCCCGAGATATTCATCGTTCGCCTGTAACTCTCCGATATTCATTAATCTTCTCCGTAGCTCTGGCTTTTCAGTAGTCGCCAGTGTCGCAATTATTGGCGCCGGATGTCCTTGTTCACCTGCTGTTGAGGGCCCAATCGGAAACCGCGACAAGGTATCCGCTACAACATTGTCTTGTCCTTTGATGTGGCGCACTTCGAAATCAAAAGCTTGCAGCATCAGTACCCATCTTGTCAAACGCTCACTCAACAAACGGCACTGTTTTAGAAACTGTAATGCGTGATGGTCACTATAAATAATCACCCTCGTGTTCATTAAGTACGTGCGGAACTTCTGTAAAGAAAAAATGATCGCTAGCAGTTCCTTCTCTGTCGTGGTATAGTTTACTTCCGCTGTATTCAGGGATCGGCTGGCGAAAGCGATGACTCCCAGCTCTCCTCCGTCCTTTTCCTGGCATAATGCGCTACCTATTCCAAATCCGGAACTATCCGTCTGTAAAATAAACGGTTGATCCCATCTCGGGTGCCGCAACATTACGCAATGTAAAAACAACTCCTTGATGTGTTGAAAATTAGACTCTTCTTCGCTTCCCCACTTCCATCTGACTCCTGTCTTCAATAGCTGTCTTATAGGCCGCGTATGCTCGCTATAATCTCGCTGGAATTGTCGATAGTAATTGCATAATCCCAGGAACGCTCGTAGCTGCTTAACACGTGTCGGCGCTGGGAATTTCAGAATTGCTTCGATTTTCTCTGGATCCGGCCGTATTCCGTTTGTTGATAAAATGTGCCCTAGAAACTTGATCTCTTTTTGTATAAAACACGACTTTTCTAAGTTCACGGTTAAATTAGCATCTCGCAGCTTTGTCAAGACTGCCCGCAAGTGTTCTAAATGTGTTCTAAAGTCCGGTGACGCTATCAATAAATCATCCACGTAATTCACCGTGAACTCCCTTACTTCCGGCCCTAAAACCAAATCCATGCAGCGACTGAAACTGGCGACCGCTGTCTTTAATCCGAATGGCAATACCCTGAACGTGTAGCTCCTTCCGTTATAGAGGAAAGCCGTGTACTTCCTACTGTTTGCATGCAACGGTATCTGCCAATAAGACGAGCGCAAATCAAATGACGAAAAACATCTCACATTGTTAAAACGGCGTATTAACTCTTCACTTGGAGTAGGACTTTCGCGATCTGCCACCATCTTCTCATTTAACTGTCTTGCATCTAAACAAAGTCGCACCGTGGAGTCCTTTTTCTTTACGACAACGATCGGACTCGAATAAGGTGATGCTTCACGTTGTATAATTTGTAGCTCTAACATCTTCTTAATTTCATCGTCTACAGCTGGCCTTAACGCGTATGGTACGGGATACGAGCGCTTCATGAAGGGCGTCTCGTCCTGCATTAAGATCTCGTGCGTATACAAGTGCGTCAGCCCTGGTATTTTTGCAAAGACCGAATTAAATTCTAAAAGCAAGCAGCTTAACTGATTTTTCTCGGTTTCCGCTAGAATACAATCCTTTATCTTGTCCTGTATAACCTCGTTGCCTTCGTAGTGTTCCTCTGCAACCAGCATTACATTCGCGTCAATACGTTCTCCCTCCGGTTCGCAGGGGTCGCCACACGCCCCCGCTCTTTCAACCACCTCTATACGCTCAGTGAGCTGTACTTGATGTCGGCGTTCTTCGTATGTAAATTCAAGTACGCCTTCTTCGAAATCAACCTTCGCCTTGTGGCGGTTCAGCCAATCATCGCCGATGATCATCTGTTTGATCAAATTCTTAACAACCAAACAAGCCGTTCGTATTTCGGTTCCACTAATATCCAAGGAGATAAGCGCTTGCACGTTGACGCGAATACTTCTCTGTCCAACTGCCCCCTTTAATTGTGTTGCTTTTACAGGTAGTATTGGGACGGTAACCCCTGCCTTGATGAGTTTATCGTAGGTTTCTTCAGAGACACAGGTGACCTCGCTTCCGGTGTCAATTAGCGCCACGATTTCGACTCCTCCGTTGGCCTTGATAGTGATCGCTGGGATGACCCTATGATTTTCTTCCTCTCCGCTTGAAATAAACCGTGGCCCACGCTGTAACGACAAAATCTGGAAACAATCTGCGCCCGTGGCTTCCAACGGTTCACCTGGCCTAATTAATTCACTGTAACGCAATAATTCGCAACCCGAATCGCCTGAAAAACCAACACCCTGTAAATGTGTTTGCCCTGCTTGTATAATTGGTGCTATGATTCCCTGATGATATTTCCCTAGTCCTTGAAACGGTTTCCAGCCTAATTTCACGAGTAATTCAAAGCCCTTGTTAATCCCGTTTGACTCGCCTTTCCTTGTCACGTGATTCACTTCCACAACAGCGGCCTTTCTTGCGTCATCTACGGCGAAGCGATCGGCCTTTCGACTCGCCTTGCTCAGTTTTCCTGATCGGGTTCATCGTCTCCGTAAGGCGTGTAACGCCAATTCGCTCGCGCTCCTCGTCCTCGATATCTTCTCTCCTCTCTTGCAGGCCCCCCTGTTGATCCTAATTGTGCCAGTAAATCATCCTGTCTTCTCAGGAACTCGGCTGCTTCCTGTATGGTGTTCCTGCCGCTCATCTGCCAAAGAGATTGCAGTGTGTGGGGAAAGTGGCGCATTAAATCGTTCACCAATACTGTCTCCGCTCGCTGTGTCGTTAAAAGTTTTGCCTGGCTTACGTAATACGAGAAATGTTCTAACATCGTATATATCCCGCGAGGTTCCCATTGGGCGCTGATTATTTCGCGTAGGACCTCGAGTTGCTTCTGTTCGGACCAATACGTTTTTAGGAAGTCCGTTTTAAAATCCGCGTAATTTTGCCACTTCCCTTTGTAAATTTGGCTCCAGTAATAAGCCGATCCGACCAAACTTTCTTCTGCGGTGATTAATTTTTCTCCCTCGGGGATTCCTACTCTTCGAAAATAGCCCTCTAATTGCCGTAAAAATCTGTATGGATCCGCATTCGCTTCCCCTTTGAAAATCGGCTTCCTAATAGTTAATTGAAGCAACGACCTTGATTGTACCCCTGAAATTGCGCATGGCCCCGACGAGTTCGACACGGCTTCGATCGTATCCCGACAGCCCACAGGTACATTTCTTACCCGACTTGACGCTGAAGAACCGCGCTCTTGAACCGTCGAGACTTCGGACGTGGAGCTGCTCGCCGCAGATGATGTCGTCTCTCCTGGCTGCCGCTCGCTGACGATGCTCTGCAAGGCCGCCAAAACTCCCGACATTAGTTCCTGTTGTTGTTCCGTCCAACTGGTGAACCATCGTGGCACCTGTTCCGTTGTCCCTTCGTAACGCTGCATAGTGTCAGGCGTCGCGACGCTCGTCCCCGGTGCATCGATTTCGGCGCCGGCACTACTCGTTTGCTTCGCGGCTTCGCGATCCGTACCGGTCTTTTCCGCGACCGCCCGCGCGCGACTTCCTCTACTGTATATCTTTTTTCCGCGTCCCGTCATTTCCCACTATCTCAAAGTTATTACTCCGTCTACTTTAAATCAAAACCGGGATCCTGGTCGTCGGCAACAAAATTTTAAGTATTATGTAACACGCCGAGGTGCTACTATTGTTTGTTGTCTTTAGGGACAACTAAATAAGTAATAAATGAACCCAAACAGATAAACAAATTTAATTTATTAGCAAGTTAATTTACTGGCAACTGAAAGATTATCGTCTGCAAGAATTTAACGCGTATTTATTCTCGGGGTAACTCGGGCAAATTTCCAGGAAAGCAAAAGGTCAGTGCTATTGTTCCAGACACTCTGGCCAGACGAATTGCTACCTGAGATTACGGGGCCCCTATACCATGCAATAATAACTACAATAAATTTACGCCAGGCGCCAGCCTTCAAGGAAATCTTCCGAGTTACTTTTGTTGATATTTCTGAACTATTTTCAAGAATTAAAATGGCTCGTGATCTCTAATTCGAACGGACCCACTTGTGCCCCGTTCTTTGGTCCCGGTGAGGCGGATATAAATATGAGATAGCAGGAATTGGATACTTAAAATAAAAAATAAAAATGCGGACTTAACTTTAATTAATTTATTTATTGCAAATTAAGGGGAAAAACTCCGTTTTTCAGGCGCTATGCAGCCTGAAAATCTGAGTATAAAAAACCCCGTTTTTTATATTACCATATAAGGAAACACCCAAAAATTTTATACTCGTATAAGAAATACAGTAGAATTCGTTTAACGGTTTTCTCGTTCGGATATCGTGACGAACTACCTAATTCCAATTACACAACTGGTGGGTTGTTTTTATGCTTGTCCCAAACAATATTTGTGTACTGACTATTCACTTTATGAATAATTAATTTGTTTCCAAAATTACGTTATCTTGGTACTCGTGTTTAACACTTTAATCGTACTCTAAGACACGCTCTGTATATCAACCAGTGCACAGCGGCGTTGTGCCTACAGTGTACTTACTTAATGAATGTAGGGGATTAATTAATCAGATACTGGGGAAGTATGTGATACAAAATGCAACCCAGGCGATCGATCTGTGAGAGAATCAATAGCAATCGCTCGTTTTTCAGGGGAGCCTCCCTTGGAGGCGGGGACCCGATTTTTGATAACCTACTAACGCTACGAAGTGGGGAGACTCGCTCAACCGCTACTTTCGCTATTTTGAGGTGCAGGGTCAATGCCTCTGGCTTTATTAATTAACCTCTGATTGCGTTGTTCGACGAAGATCTAACCTGTACGCGATGGAATATTTTTGACCGTTTTTTATGACACTCTACTATGTGTAGTTATGGCCTTACGGTCTCGCAGCAGATCCCTTCTAATTAACTACAGATCTCCCGACAAAGACTACACCTTGGTCCACACACAGAGTGTGATGGAAACTCGGCTGAGAAGATGGCACTGATTACGTGATTCAGAATTGGTTTGACCTCTTAATTTTACTGCCCTAGTAATACAACTGATTGGCCTTGATTTAGGTAATTAATCTGTGCTGGTCACACTGGGTTTTAGTGGCAGATCTGAACTTGCCTTAGACCAGTGGTATGAAACAATCGATTTCACTGCGCAAATCGAAAAACACGTTGCTTGCGTGTTTCCAATTTGCCAGAGAATACCGAAAAGGATTCACTAATTTTACAAAGTACCCTGTATGTGAATTGCACGATAAATTGGAAACGTCGGCTGACTGCCCTGGTCGATTTAAATTACAGAAACGCCAACAAACTAGTTAATAATTTATATAACAATGGTCAAGCAATGCCACTACAGTGGATGCCACTGATTTACTTTGACTTTGGTTCGGATGCAAATTAAGACTAAGAATAAATTTCCCAAACCAAGTAAGTACTGAAATTTATAGATTATGAAACTTTAATCATCTAATACCACCAATTATGTAACAAATAAGATACAAATTAGAGCAAATTACCTAACTCCGTGCCGCGGAATAACAATCCAGATTCACGCACAACACAAATTTTAGATCCACTTCGCGGATTAGATTTCGCGCCAAGACCGTGATATTTTAATTTTATTTTAATTGCCTCTCAAAAATCACTGGTAATTTTAACCGGACGGATTAATTAATTTATACCCTCTAGTGAAAATAATTACAGAAATCAGTAAGTAACTCAAAGCAAGTTGCCCCGCAAAATAGATACGCCTGACCGTCTTGAAAGCGCGTGGCTATCTGCTTCTAATTTTCAAATTCATCTTCCAACTGCCCCTAATTACTGCCCCTTCCTTTGACCCGAAAACAAATGCAAAATATACTTTGACCAATCGGATCGCGTCCTGTGTTTAGAAGAAACACGCCTCCGCGTTCCACGAAGTGTTTTTCTAACTTTCCAAAACATGCCACCCTGAAGGGCTCCGCGTCTTTAACGTCTGCTTCTACTAAATTTCAACATAGTTGACGTTTTTATTATTTCCTGCCCTTTGCAGTACCACTTTCTAAGTGGACATATTATGTTACAGAACTTAAATGTGTGTCGAATTTCAACTTTAAGGAAAACCAAATGTGTATTAGAAATCCGCATGGCAGATTTACGATCGTCGTTCCGAGCAGCAGCTGAGTCGAGCTCAAATACGATAAAGGTTTATGATGGCACCCCGGTTATCTGAAGTGGCCCTATTGTACGGTAGGTCTCTGGCTTTCGTTTTAAAATTCCCAACAAGTGTACATTGTTTGTGATTTATTATTTCCAAACTGTCTCCTCCCGACTACCGTGACAATAATCATAATTGCAATGACTCGTAAACAAAATTTTAGTTACATTCCTAACATGCTCATTTGTTTTATATACAAATTCGCGACCGTTTCACTCGCCCCCGCGGGAAATTAGAGCAATCGCCTCGCGAATGGGCACTTTCCCGCTTTCCCTTGATATGGGAGCGCCCACGAACACTTGGCACCCCCTCGCCAGGGCAGAAATACACCGGCGTACCGCGGAACGCTAACCGATCGAACTCGTCTTGGCCAATCAAAACCAACCTCAACTAACAATTTCCTCCAAACCACTAAGGACAACCCAACTTCAACACACTAAAGGAAAAGAGAGGAAAAGAACAAGAAAAATCCCGAGCTTATGCAATCCCACCACTTCCGTGTTCCAGACGCCCCCAGTTGTTGAACCAGCTAGACCGGTGGACACTCTAACGGAACATATAGACTGCTCTTACTTAATCGAAGCCACTTGACATTCCACTGTCACCTACTGATTAATAACTACCTTGATAATCACTTCTTATTAATCACCAACTCGCACCTACGCTAAATCCTAATTAATTCAACACCCACGGACTCTTTAATCACACCTTAATCGCTAACTATCCCTTCAATACCTGGCTAATTTGCTCACTCACTTCCGCACTCACTATTTAGTTTGCTAATTCCGTATACGGCCAAAAAAAAACCTTCGTGTCGATGTCACTCACTAAACTTCCCCTAAGATTCCCTAAGTTTTAATTATCCCACCCCAACACCTTGAGTTGATAACTCACCGTCACTATTCACGTGTAATATCTCATGACACTAATTCCCGCTAGCGCATTAGCATGCCACGGTAAAGCCACCTTAACTTCCCGGTATTACATCCTTAATAACATTGTCGCATTAATAATTCCGCACGCACCTGACCTTGACACCGTCAAATTGAAGCGCCCCGAGAAAACCCATGGACACCGTTAACTAAATTAATCCATCACTACCACTAAAATTTTCCTTAATTAATTAATCTCACACAATAATTCATTTAATATCACACCATAATTCACCGTTAAACTAAATATATATGCACCATTCGGAAACGCTTGTAAAATCTCCCATCACTAATTAGCTCATAAATTACACCGGTATCCATTGAATTAATTTCGCAACAACACCCCCGACTAATCCGATACCTGTTAATGCAACACTCTTTAATCACGTACAAATATTTCCACTCACTTAATACTCGAGTTCGCTGTTTGCCGTTTCATAATAATCAGATGATAATGACGTATTGTCCGTACCCTCATAAATACCAGACGGCTGGGCCAGTTACCCCGCCATAAACCTTCCCAGAAACCCCAGACAGTGTGTCAATAGCAGTCTGTGCCACTGACCGTAATTATCCGTGGGTCGATGGCTTCCTGCAATCCCATATAAACACTTTCACTTGTTGTTACGAAATTTTAGGGTCCCCATCTGTAACAGTGGTGTTTGCTCATTAACCCTTTAATCTAGTCCGGTATATGTGTAGTATGGTCGGAGGCTAGACGCGTTAAAAATTCCCCGTCGGACGCCGGCGTGGTTCTCGAGCAGGTAGGCGTTGATATGTATTTTCCGTCGGATAACATATGGACCCTCATAGAGGTTACAGAACTTTTGACTTATCCGGTCGGCGAGCACGGAAATGGGGTTAGTTCGAATTAGCACAAAGTCGCCTTCGTCGAATGGCTGCTGGAAACTCGTTTGCTGCCGCCCCCGCAGTTGCGCCATATGCCGTGTGTTTTGTTTAACTATCTCACGCACGCGATGTATATCCTGATTTAAAACAAATGGGTTAATCCGGCGGATTAACGCTCTATAGGGTAACTCTGGTTCTTCCCCGAATGCAATTGTTACAGGTGCAAATCCCGTGGAATCGTGTGGTAGCGAATTCAAACACGTTTGTAATTTTTCTAAGTGATCAATCCAACCTGTATGTCTTCTTGAGCAAAATGCCCGGAAAAACCGTCCAATCTCCCTCATAACACGCTCGACTGGATTTGAAGCTGGATGTCTGACGGATGTATATTGTACTTGAATTCCAGCTGTGGCCATCCTTTGTTTCCACAGCCGCGAAGTAAATTGAGTACCATTATCACTAAGAATACGTTCTGGCCTAATTCGGGATTCCTCTAAGATTTTACGTGCAGCCGTACTTGCATTCGCCCTCTTCATAGCATATAATTGGACAAATTTGGAGAATACGTCAATCGTCACCAACAGATACACAGCCCCGGCACGCGCTCGTGGCAATGGCCCGTAGAAATCGACTGACATCAATTCACCGACTCGTTCTGCAATTATTGGCTGGAATTCCCCCGCAAAATTTTTGTTCAGGTGTTTATTCCGCTGGCAGTTGTCACAGCTTCGCAGAACTTTCCTGATTGAGTGCCGCATTTTCCTCCAGAAAAACAATGTACGCATTGCATGAAATACTTTCCCGGGTCCGAAATGCCCATACGCTTCATGAAAGTGTTGTACTAACTCGACAATTAAACTTCGCGGCACCGCCACTAATTTCGCCTGCGTAAACCGACAGTTGTACAGTAGAACCCCGTCGTACATTTCATATCCTGCCTTTCTTTCTTCGTCATCTTGTACATAAATTTCCCCGAGATATTCATCGTTCGCCTGTAACTCTCCGATATTCATTAATCTTCTCCGTAGCTCTGGCTTTTCAGTAGTCGCCAGTGTCGCAATTATTGGCGCCGGATGTCCTTGTTCACCTGCTGTTGAGGGCCCAATCGGAAACCGCGACAAGGTATCCGCTACAACATTGTCTTGTCCTTTGATGTGGCGCACTTCGAAATCAAAAGCTTGCAGCATCAGTACCCATCTTGTCAAACGCTCACTCAACAAACGGCACTGTTTTAGAAACTGTAATGCGTGATGGTCACTATAAATAATCACCCTCGTGTTCATTAAGTACGTGCGGAACTTCTGTAAAGAAAAAATGATCGCTAGCAGTTCCTTCTCTGTCGTGGTATAGTTTACTTCCGCTGTATTCAGGGATCGGCTGGCGAAAGCGATGACTCCCAGCTCTCCTCCGTCCTTTTCCTGGCATAATGCGCTACCTATTCCAAATCCGGAACTATCCGTCTGTAAAATAAACGGTTGATCCCATCTCGGGTGCCGCAACATTACGCAATGTAAAAACAACTCCTTGATGTGTTGAAAATTAGACTCTTCTTCGCTTCCCCACTTCCATCTGACTCCTGTCTTCAATAGCTGTCTTATAGGCCGCGTATGCTCGCTATAATCTCGCTGGAATTGTCGATAGTAATTGCATAATCCCAGGAACGCTCGTAGCTGCTTAACACGTGTCGGCGCTGGGAATTTCAGAATTGCTTCGATTTTCTCTGGATCCGGCCGTATTCCGTTTGTTGATAAAATGTGCCCTAGAAACTTGATCTCTTTTTGTATAAAACACGACTTTTCTAAGTTCACGGTTAAATTAGCATCTCGCAGCTTTGTCAAGACTGCCCGCAAGTGTTCTAAATGTGTTCTAAAGTCCGGTGACGCTATCAATAAATCATCCACGTAATTCACCGTGAACTCCCTTACTTCCGGCCCTAAAACCAAATCCATGCAGCGACTGAAACTGGCGACCGCTGTCTTTAATCCGAATGGCAATACCCTGAACGTGTAGCTCCTTCCGTTATAGAGGAAAGCCGTGTACTTCCTACTGTTTGCATGCAACGGTATCTGCCAATAAGACGAGCGCAAATCAAATGACGAAAAACATCTCACATTGTTAAAACGGCGTATTAACTCTTCACTTGGAGTAGGACTTTCGCGATCTGCCACCATCTTCTCATTTAACTGTCTTGCATCTAAACAAAGTCGCACCGTGGAGTCCTTTTTCTTTACGACAACGATCGGACTCGAATAAGGTGATGCTTCACGTTGTATAATTTGTAGCTCTAACATCTTCTTAATTTCATCGTCTACAGCTGGCCTTAACGCGTATGGTACGGGATACGAGCGCTTCATGAAGGGCGTCTCGTCCTGCATTAAGATCTCGTGCGTATACAAGTGCGTCAGCCCTGGTATTTTTGCAAAGACCGAATTAAATTCTAAAAGCAAGCAGCTTAACTGATTTTTCTCGGTTTCCGCTAGAATACAATCCTTTATCTTGTCCTGTATAACCTCGTTGCCTTCGTAGTGTTCCTCTGCAACCAGCATTACATTCGCGTCAATACGTTCTCCCTCCGGTTCGCAGGGGTCGCCACACGCCCCCGCTCTTTCAACCACCTCTATACGCTCAGTGAGCTGTACTTGATGTCGGCGTTCTTCGTATGTAAATTCAAGTACGCCTTCTTCGAAATCAACCTTCGCCTTGTGGCGGTTCAGCCAATCATCGCCGATGATCATCTGTTTGATCAAATTCTTAACAACCAAACAAGCCGTTCGTATTTCGGTTCCACTAATATCCAAGGAGATAAGCGCTTGCACGTTGACGCGAATACTTCTCTGTCCAACTGCCCCCTTTAATTGTGTTGCTTTTACAGGTAGTATTGGGACGGTAACCCCTGCCTTGATGAGTTTATCGTAGGTTTCTTCAGAGACACAGGTGACCTCGCTTCCGGTGTCAATTAGCGCCACGATTTCGACTCCTCCGTTGGCCTTGATAGTGATCGCTGGGATGACCCTATGATTTTCTTCCTCTCCGCTTGAAATAAACCGTGGCCCACGCTGTAACGACAAAATCTGGAAACAATCTGCGCCCGTGGCTTCCAACGGTTCACCTGGCCTAATTAATTCACTGTAACGCAATAATTCGCAACCCGAATCGCCTGAAAAACCAACACCCTGTAAATGTGTTTGCCCTGCTTGTATAATTGGTGCTATGATTCCCTGATGATATTTCCCTAGTCCTTGAAACGGTTTCCAGCCTAATTTCACGAGTAATTCAAAGCCCTTGTTAATCCCGTTTGACTCGCCTTTCCTTGTCACGTGATTCACTTCCACAACAGCGGCCTTTCTTGCGTCATCTACGGCGAAGCGATCGGCCTTTCGACTCGCCTTGCTCAGTTTTCCTGATCGGGTTCATCGTCTCCGTAAGGCGTGTAACGCCAATTCGCTCGCGCTCCTCGTCCTCGATATCTTCTCTCCTCTCTTGCAGGCCCCCCTGTTGATCCTAATTGTGCCAGTAAATCATCCTGTCTTCTCAGGAACTCGGCTGCTTCCTGTATGGTGTTCCTGCCGCTCATCTGCCAAAGAGATTGCAGTGTGTGGGGAAAGTGGCGCATTAAATCGTTCACCAATACTGTCTCCGCTCGCTGTGTCGTTAAAAGTTTTGCCTGGCTTACGTAATACGAGAAATGTTCTAACATCGTATATATCCCGCGAGGTTCCCATTGGGCGCTGATTATTTCGCGTAGGACCTCGAGTTGCTTCTGTTCGGACCAATACGTTTTTAGGAAGTCCGTTTTAAAATCCGCGTAATTTTGCCACTTCCCTTTGTAAATTTGGCTCCAGTAATAAGCCGATCCGACCAAACTTTCTTCTGCGGTGATTAATTTTTCTCCCTCGGGGATTCCTACTCTTCGAAAATAGCCCTCTAATTGCCGTAAAAATCTGTATGGATCCGCATTCGCTTCCCCTTTGAAAATCGGCTTCCTAATAGTTAATTGAAGCAACGACCTTGATTGTACCCCTGAAATTGCGCATGGCCCCGACGAGTTCGACACGGCTTCGATCGTATCCCGACAGCCCACAGGTACATTTCTTACCCGACTTGACGCTGAAGAACCGCGCTCTTGAACCGTCGAGACTTCGGACGTGGAGCTGCTCGCCGCAGATGATGTCGTCTCTCCTGGCTGCCGCTCGCTGACGATGCTCTGCAAGGCCGCCAAAACTCCCGACATTAGTTCCTGTTGTTGTTCCGTCCAACTGGTGAACCATCGTGGCACCTGTTCCGTTGTCCCTTCGTAACGCTGCATAGTGTCAGGCGTCGCGACGCTCGTCCCCGGTGCATCGATTTCGGCGCCGGCACTACTCGTTTGCTTCGCGGCTTCGCGATCCGTACCGGTCTTTTCCGCGACCGCCCGCGCGCGACTTCCTCTACTGTATATCTTTTTTCCGCGTCCCGTCATTTCCCACTATCTCAAAGTTATTACTCCGTCTACTTTAAATCAAAACCGGGATCCTGGTCGTCGGCAACAAAATTTTAAGTATTATGTAACACGCCGAGGTGCTACTATTGTTTGTTGTCTTTAGGGACAACTAAATAAGTAATAAATGAACCCAAACAGATAAACAAATTTAATTTATTAGCAAGTTAATTTACTGGCAACTGAAAGATTATCGTCTGCAAGAATTTAACGCGTATTTATTCTCGGGGTAACTCGGGCAAATTTCCAGGAAAGCAAAAGGTCAGTGCTATTGTTCCAGACACTCTGGCCAGACGAATTGCTACCTGAGATTACGGGGCCCCTATACCATGCAATAATAACTACAATAAATTTACGCCAGGCGCCAGCCTTCAAGGAAATCTTCCGAGTTACTTTTGTTGATATTTCTGAACTATTTTCAAGAATTAAAATGGCTCGTGATCTCTAATTCGAACGGACCCACTTGTGCCCCGTTCTTTGGTCCCGGTGAGGCGGATATAAATATGAGATAGCAGGAATTGGATACTTAAAATAAAAAATAAAAATGCGGACTTAACTTTAATTAATTTATTTATTGCAAATTAAGGGGAAAAACTCCGTTTTTCAGGCGCTATGCAGCCTGAAAATCTGAGTATAAAAAACCCCGTTTTTTATATTACCATATAAGGAAACACCCAAAAATTTTATACTCGTATAAGAAATACAGTAGAATTCGTTTAACGGTTTTCTCGTTCGGATATCGTGACGAACTACCTAATTCCAATTACACAACTGGTGGGTTGTTTTTATGCTTGTCCCAAACAATATTTGTGTACTGACTATTCACTTTATGAATAATTAATTTGTTTCCAAAATTACGTTATCTTGGTACTCGTGTTTAACACTTTAATCGTACTCTAAGACACGCTCTGTATATCAACCAGTGCACAGCGGCGTTGTGTCTACAGTGTACTTACTTAATGAATGTAGGGGATTAATTAATCAGATACTGGGGAAGTATGTGATACAAAATGCAACCCAGGCGATCGATCTGTGAGAGAATCAATAGCAATCGCTCGTTTTTCAGGGGAGCCTCCCTTGGAGGCGGGGACCCGATTTTTGATAACCTACTAACGCTACGAAGTGGGGAGACTCGCTCAACCGCTACTTTCGCTATTTTGAGGTGCAGGGTCAATGCCTCTGGCTTTATTAATTAACCTCTGATTGCGTTGTTCGACGAAGATCTAACCTGTACGCGATGGAATATTTTTGACCGTTTTTTATGACACTCTACTATGTGTAGTTATGGCCTTACGGTCTCGCAGCAGATCCCTTCTAATTAACTACAGATCTCCCGACAAAGACTACACCTTGGTCCACACACAGAGTGTGATGGAAACTCGGCTGAGAAGATGGCACTGATTACGTGATTCAGAATTGGTTTGACCTCTTAATTTTACTGCCCTAGTAATACAACTGATTGGCCTTGATTTAGGTAATTAATCTGTGCTGGTCACACTGGGTTTTAGTGGCAGATCTGAACTTGCCTTAGACCAGTGGTATGAAACAATCGATTTCACTGCGCAAATCGAAAAACACGTTGCTTGCGTGTTTCCAATTTGCCAGAGAATACCGAAAAGGATTCACTAATTTTACAAAGTACCCTGTATGTGAATTGCACGATAAATTGGAAACGTCGGCTGACTGCCCTGGTCGATTTAAATTACAGAAACGCCAACAAACTAGTTAATAATTTATATAACAATGGTCAAGCAATGCCACTACAGTGGATGCCACTGATTTACTTTGACTTTGGTTCGGATGCAAATTAAGACTAAGAATAAATTTCCCAAACCAAGTAAGTACTGAAATTTATAGATTATGAAACTTTAATCATCTAATACCACCAATTATGTAACGAATAAGATACAAATTAGAGCAAATTACCTAACTCCGTGCCGCGGAATAACAATCCAGATTCACGCACAACACAAATTTTAGATCCACTTCGCGGATTAGATTTCGCGCCAAGACCGTGATATTTTAATTTTATTTTAATTGCCTCTCAAAAATCACTGGTAATTTTAACCGGACGGATTAATTAATTTATACCCTCTAGTGAAAATAATTACAGAAATCAGTAAGTAACTCAAAGCAAGTTGCCCCGCAAAATAGATACGCCTGACCGTCTTGAAAGCGCGTGGCTATCTGCTTCTAATTTTCAAATTCATCTTCCAACTGCCCCTAATTACTGCCCCTTCCTTTGACCCGAAAACAAATGCAAAATATACTTTGACCAATCGGATCGCGTCCTGTGTTTAGAAGAAACACGCCTCCGCGTTCCACGAAGTGTTTTTCTAACTTTCCAAAACATGCCACCCTGAAGGGCTCCGCGTCTTTAACGTCTGCTTCTACTAAATTTCAACATAGTTGACGTTTTTATTATTTCCTGCCCTTTGCAGTACCACTTTCTAAGTGGACATATTATGTTACAGAACTTAAATGTGTGTCGAATTTCAACTTTAAGGAAAACCAAATGTGTATTAGAAATCCGCATGGCAGATTTACGATCGTCGTTCCGAGCAGCAGCTGAGTCGAGCTCAAATACGATAAAGGTTTATGATGGCACCCCGGTTATCTGAAGTGGCCCTATTGTACGGTAGGTCTCTGGCTTTCGTTTTAAAATTCCCAACAAGTGTACATTGTTTGTGATTTATTATTTCCAAACTGTCTCCTCCCGACTACCGTGACAATAATCATAATTGCAATGACTCGTAAACAAAATTTTAGTTACATTCCTAACATGCTCATTTGTTTTATATACAAATTCGCGACCGTTTCACTGTTTATTGTTTAATAACATAATAACTAAAGCGAAATGCTGAATCTAATTTGTCCTGTTTTCTGAATAAATAAAACATGATATTACTACAGTTATTGCAGCATCTTACATTTTAATTAATATTAGGCAATGGACTAAAATGAAAACATGGAATATACATATTTATGAAATTATGTACAGGATATCAACGCTTATGTTGTGTTTCTTCTTTCTCAAGAAATCACAAAAATATCTTTAGATGAATGTATTGAAACACAGCCGATATTTTTACTGATGAAGTCTGATATTTGTGTAAGTAGAACGCCAGCGAGACTTACATTGCATGCGCTTTGTAGGAAGTTTCTAAAATGACATGCAGTTAAATGTGTCTCCGTTCTCGAGATAACATAACGAAGAATTTTTCACGCGCTTTATGTCTTCCTATGGTGCCATCACTGAAAGCAGCTGTGATATGGTAACGCTTTTATTTGTTGGTACATTCACTCTCGTATATTCTTTCACATTTGGAGGTTTCAATGTTCTTTCTGGGACAGTTTTCCACTGCACACCACTTCTGGTTGAGTAGGAACATTTCCTTGATTACTCTTGCAATTTCTGTGAACACTCTTGATTAGGGCTCCCGTACACTGACAAATGTTATTAGTTATGAGTGACACCAACAAATTACTGCAAAATTAAAAAAAAATAAGTGCAATTATTAGGGAATGCGTAAACTATACAGTTACATAAATTTAATATTTAACCATCTATATAAGATGCAAATGGTAAATATTTAATATTAGCAGATTATGCTAGACGGCGGCGACGGCGTGGTTGGGCCGTCGGCGACAACAATGTTGGGGATCCCCTCGTGGGTTGGCACTAGTGCCCACTGAGTCAGTCCGGTGGCAACGACGGCTTTCCAATTTTGGCCCGCACTTTAAATACACGTTTTTTGTCCATTCGCGCGTTGCATTTTTCGTCACTTGCTTTGTGCCTGTTTGCGTCATTAGTATACGCGCGTTGCCCTGTTTGTAACAAATTCCGCTGATGTGTTATTATGAAATACGAACCTTTACGTTACGTTGTATTAGTTACCTCCTTATTGTGTTTACATTTCGACACGGTCGCAATTTGCCCTCAATTACACAAGTTCGCGTTTAAATACCTTTTATGTTTTTTATTCGCGGAACACAGAAAAAAAACCGTCGTGGTTTTTAGAAAATTCCCCCTAGCGACAGTATTTTTAACCATTCATAAATATTTTTACAAACAATGGATACCTATGTGTTTACTTGAGTCCATGTATCACCCCTAACTGAATATACATTAGATATAAAATTGGTCCAATTAGTGTTCCTTGCAGGACACCAAATGCTACAGACAATATTGTTACGGTAATTATTTAAGTAACATGAAATAAGGGACGTAGCTTAATATAACAAAGCATTTATTATCAACTAATTACAAGTACGATTACTTACATTGTGTTTTGGGGCACTTACGGACAATTAGACTAGATGACACTCTGAAGAGATTTATTCTAATTATGCGGTAGCGTTCGCTTTGTCGCCTTTTTATAGGGGTTTCGTTTCCGGGGTGTGACGTCAATTATTGTCTTGTACACATTTTCATAAAGATTCATAAGATTTTGCGGCACACGAATGAATCATCGCTGTGATATGTGCAGGTGGATCTTCCGCAACGCGTGTAACGTTCACATTTTTCGCTGTCCGTTACGTTATTTTTTTACGTATTTTCTCGTTATTTTGCTGTTGAAATTTAAGTAAAAACTGTTTCGTTCGTTTAATTAATTTCGTATTTATGACTTTCACGCCTCTATCTCTCAGGATTTTGTGTTTTAATTTCAGATAGTAATGCGGACTTCTATTTCTTCTTAAAGCCATTTGTTTGTTTCGGAAATTAATCTGTAGATGTCGTACATGGTCTTTTGGTCGATTTTATTGATCGATATTTCTTGATGACGTATTGTGGAAATTGCGTGTTAAAATTTTTGACGAGTTTCCCTCCTTTTCGATGATCGTGTACGGATTTAGGTGTGTGCTCGTACGCCATTAAGACGCGTGGCGTGCGTCTTCGAATTTTTGTGGTTTTGTGAAGCTGAATGGCTTTGAGATATTCCAGTTTGGCAAATGTTTACGTCTCTATATCTCGTAAGCCCTACTGTGTCATTTTGCCTTCTGTTTTTTGTCACAACTGCTACCGTTTCCGCCAAGCACGTATCCGAGCACGTGTTGCGTTAAAGTTCTCGCTCAAGAAAAACTAACAGAAGATTGTAAGTACCCTAGTTGTTTAGGAGAATATTTTCTAAGATTCTTTTTTCTTTATGTAGAGTTTTTTTTTTTACTCCCGAAATTGTGTTGAACATTAGAAGATTAGTTTTTTGACTCCCGAAATTGTGTTGAGTTACCGAGGCCGAAGTTTTCCTCCTACCGCACGAGTTTTTATGGGAAAATTCCTTGCTGTTTACGGCGTGTCTTTTGAAGGTACTACCGAACAGGAGTTCCTCTTTTTTTATTTGACATGGTTGTTTTTGGAAACAAATCCAGTTACTGCGGAGTCGTTTGAAGATATAATTCAACGGAGTCGTAAATGGAACCAAGGTCAAGTCATTGCGGAGTCGTTTGAAGATATAATTCAATGGAGTCGTAATTGGAACTCAGGTCAGGCTATCGTCAGGATTGGGTAAGAAACAATCACAATCGATTATCGTACCGTACCGTATCGTATCGTTTCGAGAAAATTATCGTACCGTACCGTATTGAATAACTACCGTATCGTGCCGTATCTTTATGGAAATATTACCGTATCGTATGGAAACAATCCATTAAATTTATTTTGATTGTCTGTGGACAATAATTATAGTATATTGGGTCATCTTCCAATTTATTTAGCGATATGTTACATTTTTTATTTGTATGGGTGCATCATATTAATTTTTTTTCTACTTTAAGTTTTTTTGTACACATGTTAATATATATATATATATAGATTTTGTTTGGTCAAATTACCTTTTATGTTAAATCGTTACATAATTTATCAATTATATTATTTTTCATTTTCAAGCATTCTTTTTCATTTTCTGATACGATTAAAGAGCAATTTCTTTAAAATAAATTTGCGTAATCTAAAAATCTGATTCGAGTTCATTAGTTTGGTTCCGGACTGTTTTAGTAATTACAGTTTAAAGAAATTACTTGGCGCTCAACAGCTTTCGTTTTGTCATCTAACGTTTACTATTTTTTTTTTATGAATTACGCAAGTTATTTTTTTAAGAATATAGTTCGAAGAATAATCCTTCCGAATTCACCTCAGCCTCCGACTAAACTGAGCTATGGCAACCAAACAGGTGAGAATCTACTTACAAACTTCACACGCGGGTGAGTCATACGTTACATAATTGCAAAGGAGTCTCTTATGTTTATGTTATCGTCTTGTGTTTATGTTACGCTCGACTGATTTCAGCTGTACATCTTTGCTGGTTCTCTTATCCTAGTTACATTATTCCTTTAATGCTTTTTCAAATATTTTAGATATACTGGTTATGAGGGAACAGGTTTTTGATCCTGATTCATGATAGCTTTCTTAAAGTGCGATGGACTCTCTCGTGTTAAAGTATTTTGTTAATTAACATTTCAATTAGTTTAAATATTGCACGGTATGTTATTTTCTTTAATATTTTAGATCCTATCTTATCGTCACCTGGGAGCGTGTTGTTTTTAAGCTCCATGATAAACTTCTGCTTGCGTTGTAGGGACCAAGAAAAATGATGCACCATTCATAGTCAGAACCCAAAGCCACCTTGTGCGTTATATTTCATTGTACTCGCCAGTTTTTCTGCAATAGTCGAAAAAAAAAAAATTAAATTCATGAGCAATTTCCTGTTTGAAATTACGCAACCATCTTCGGTTATCCATTAGTTATAGTCTATCTTTTTTTATTAATGGGTTATATAAAATTTATATTGGGTTTTTAAGTTATCACTATCTGGGTGGTTGAGTAGTCCTTTATATAGTACGTCTCTGATATTTATAGCCCTGTGTTATCCATGGTTTCAATTTAACATTATTCTTTCTAATTTTGACAGCAGCACTATTTCTACTGATTTTAATAAATTCACAGACATAAACAACCGAGAATGCATTTATTACTTCCCAATTTTCATATTTAAGGTTTTCATTTTTTTGTCATAGAATATTAATTCTTTCGGGCTTATTGTTTTGTTTTTATTTGGAGGGAGGAGGATTTAATACCTAATAATAACGTTATTTTGAAGTGTATTATCACAGGCTTGGAATCATCAGGTAATGTTGTTTTAACTAAGAAACGACCTACGCAGGATTTTGAGGATTAATCAATTCTAGTATAACCATTTAGAAAGGATTTAAATCCATACTCCATAATTGTGTGAGGTATTGATGTATTACGGAATCATCTGCTTTGACGTTGGTGTTTACCTTACCAACTATTATCTCTGTATAATTTAGTTCCTTTTTCTGATACTAAATTAATTGGACCACAAGATATTATATTGGTACCGTAAACCGACTCATACTGGTAGATTTACCAGTTTTTACTCTACAATTCCTTTAAATCAAAAATGTATACCCGGTTGCACCTACTTTTTAAGCAGAACTTGAAATTAAGTCTTGTTTAGAATGTGACATTTACGTATGGTTAGTATAATGTCAAACACATTCTGATTGATGTCTAAACTTTAACTTAAGTATCGATGTGACTAACATTTTGTTAAACGTTCAAATAATGTCATAGTCTAATGGCCAAAATGCACCGAATTTTTAAGCAGAGATTAAATTTAAGTCGTGTTTAGAATGTGATATTTAGCGTAGGTCCAGCATATGTCAGGCACGTTCTAACTGACACTTAAGTTGAAGTTTAAGTGTGAATTAGATGGTGATTGACATTATGCTGACATGTGTTAACGATTGTCACATTCTAAACAAGTCTTAAATTTAATCAATGATTAAAAATGCGTTGCAATCAGGCATAAACATCACTTAAATTTAAATTCTGTTTAAAATATTGGTGCAACCGGTCATTAATGTCCTACGTTCCTTTAAAAATAGAACCAACAGATCTAAATAAATCTGTCATCTTGATTTCTTAGAAAAAACTTATTTAACTTACTGTTAAAAATTTATTTAATAACAATGGTTCTCATAAGATAATAACAAAAAACTTCAACAAAACGAGAAACAGAAAAAATTGGTTTAAAATTATGCTGCATGTCATTAAAGTAAGTAATTCTTATTACGTAATTGTAATTTAAAACTATAATCGATATTTTGTAGTGCTTTGATGAAACTAATAAATATTAGTGAAAGTTGAGCAAACTAAAGAGGTGTACTAAATTTTTGGACCGAAAACCTGTTAACTATTTATAGTGCCTTAGTGAGGAAGGTATGGTATTTCATTGTTATTTAATACCTTTGATTTTATGAAGAAGATAGGTATTAAATTATTACTTAATTCCTTAAGATCATCCATAATACTCTTAAGAATTTTAATTGATACTTTCTCTGCTAATATGAAGCTTTGATTTAATTTAAGTGGCAATTACTTAACCCACAACACATATGAAATTAAGCGTATCCATATTTTCTATGTTAAGACATTTTACTAATTAAAAAGTCATCCATCCTTGTATCCTTGTGGCCTATTCACCAGAACATGTAACAATATTGAACGCTGTTTTTAATACATTAGGCCGTCCAGTCTTGAAACCTTTATGACATCCACTTAATGTCGAGATTTAATAACTTTTGTTACTGCTTTTTTAATATCTCGTGAACTTACAAGAAGGAAATTATTTTTTAAACTCATATTTTCTTAAATAAGCAATTAGGTATTATTAAAAAAATGTTCATCTTCATCGATATTAACTAATTCAAATATGAGTTTCTACCATTGTGAAAGCGTGATTGCTTATCATTAAGCATACTACCGGGGTTACTACAAGGCTCTTCAAATTACAGACCATAACGTCTACATGAGTTCTAAGAAACTAAAACGTACCTTTATATTTAGGTATAAAATATTAAAATATTGATTAATACCGAGAGGCTATTATTAACAATACAATCTCATTTAGATTATTGTAAATATTTATAAAGCTATTAAGGGAGCTACTCAACCTAATAAATATGTACTGATTTACTAGATTGTACTACGAACCTAAAGTACATAATCAGATTTCCTAAACTCAAACGAATTTATACATGTCATGTACTGAACTAATTAATTGCGTAAACAAATATGGAATAATATGGAAAACGTTATTACCGGCTGGAAAATATGGTGAAATGATTTTCTAGTCGAATGTACACTTCGATTTATTGATGAAATGAGTAGCTAAAGTAATGAGGTTAACGCAAGTGGCGGAATCGCTTTGCTTGTAAACACTTGTTATTGGTAGCGATGTTGAACGAGTTTTATAAAACGCTGACTTGACTAAAACTGGTTAGGTCAAATATGGTTTCCGGCAAGTAGAATAATGAGGGAAAAAAAGGTTTTATATAATCAGCTCATATTTGACACCAATGTTGGTTCAGGAAAATAATTTACTTTGCTTCTGTTGATACGGAAAGGATTTTATATTATATAGTTTTTGTTAGTCGCGAAATTAATTAAAAAGAAATATTTAAGTATATTTGAATTTCCATAAATTTTTTTAATACATAGTTATCCTGGCCCATTCTTACATTTCTTTAAAATTTGATTTGTTATTGAAGATTTACTAAATTTATGAACAAAACTGCAATTAAATTTTTTTAAAGGTACTTATTTTTTTTAAAGGAAGAAGTAATTATTCAATATTAAGCAACTGCAAGTAGTATTTATTGCTTCGTAAAAGTACAAAACATCAAAACAAATTCCAATATTAGATGTAATAATTGAAAGATAATAAATTTGTGATATGAAGCAAAATAGATCCAGGAGGTATTTTGCACGTGAACAATCATGGTTGGCGCTTTGCAGACCATATAATTTATACGATGTCTACCTATAGTAAATGATGAAGAGGATCAACGTTCTCGACACATTATCGACATCAGTCTTCCTTGATTCAACGAGACTAAAATTACGTTCCGTAATAGCACTTTACGTTAATTTAGTATCTCTTTGATAGGAAGGATATCTAATGTCTGAAAATTATGTATTTTTATTCATTACTATATGTATAGGTGAGCCAACAGTGTGTGAGAGGAAGATTGTGGAAACCAAATATTTAAAAGTATTAATAAGTAAGTAATAAGCTATTTAATTATGCAATAATATGTAGAATGTTCATTTAAAAAATACAAGTTAGGATTGTCACACTCTCTAATTTTAGATTGTGCAACTCATCGATATGTATGTTAACGCGTATACTGGTGCTTACAAGTGTCTGAATGAAAAGCAATAAAATAGTTCGAATTTAACCCTTGTGGTAAACTTCCACAGTGCGAGGCGGTCACGCCGATCGTCCCAATACTTTTAAGCACCAGTATACACAGATTTTAAAAATGTTCAACAGTAAAGCCACAATCTTCCGCTCACCCTGCAAGTACATAATATTCGAACATGTCACTTTCAAATCAGGGTCACAGTGTATAAACGGTTTTCTTAAAGGACGAAATGACCTTAGGGTTGAAGTACAATCATGTCAAGTTGAAAAGGAAGAAATAATTGTTTTATTACCATTAGAATAATAAAAAAAATCAATATCTAAGCGTTGTCGGCTATTTTTTGAGCATTGTACTACTAACAATCTAATAGAATTAAATCCTATCAAAATTCTGCTCTTCGGTACACTGTCTTGATACAGCAACATATTTCACATTAAATTTAGGGATTTGTCTTTCAGATATTCCGAAAATTCTGTTCTTGGGAATGATAAATATGCGCAGGCACTTAAATATTCTGTGTAAATATAAGGATCGATAATTTTATTATCTAAAATTCCTTGCCAGATATTCAGGGCAAGTCGCACTCGGTATTATATTTGACGAGCTTTATCGCGAATCACATTAATTTTCACAATCGAAAACTAACTGAATTATTATTTTGCATATATTATTACTTCAAAGTTTTGTGGGAGTTTTCGATTTAAACTTTGAATCTATTCTCAATTACTTAAGCTTTTACTTTATTCTAATAAGAGAAAAAAAAAACAGAAATAAAATAAAGAAACATAGAGAGATAAATAAACAAAAAAGCTAAAAGAACTCATCGCCTGATTAAACAACAAAACAGCAAAAATTATAAACCAAATTCTATATTATATAATTGGCGCCCAACGTGGGGAGGCTTTTAAATACATACTATTTATTTTTAGTATTCAAAATAATTGCTATTCTGAAATATTTTTTTGTATTTAGTAAAATATTTTAATTTTATACTGCAAATTATGATGCACAATTTAATTATTTTAATTAAATTACTTTTGAAGATTTGTAAAATAATACTTCTTTCTGTTAAACAGGAATATTTAATGTTTTTCTGATTTCAGGTTTGTGTTTTATTTTATTTTATATTCATGAAAGTAATCTGATTATTTGTCCCAGTTCGCTAACATACCTTCCAAACGCCTGGCAACCGTATATGTGATTACTTCGCAACGTGAATTTAACAAATAATTCAATATCGGAACCCCAAGTGGTGAGTTTTGATAGGCAAAGGCGGGTGGTGAGTGGATTTTTTGTGTGCTCCGGGTTTAGGGCTTGGCATTCAAATTTCGCCCACAGTGCTTATGTTTGCTTCGTACCGGTTCGATTCTGCCCTTGCGTTTCATTAATCTTTTCCGATCGTTTCAAGTGTGCGATTTAAGGGGTTCTTATATTTAGCAGAAGAAATTTAGGTTGTACAACGGAAAACGTATGCGTTCAACAAATTCGTTTGCAATGAATCGAGTTATATTGATTTTAAAAAACGTGTTAACTGATTTATTCAGCCCCTATTTGTAATTTTAATTTTTTTTTAATTCAGTAAAATAAGATTTAAATAAAATAAGATGCAGATTACTGCATGAAACAATAAAGAAAATATTTAAAAATTTGCTTGGGTTTAGATAACAAATAACAATTAATCTCATAAACCGTAACGCTGAATAAATTTACTTAGGTATGATTTACGTTTTGAATACTGAAAGAATATGCTTTTTTTAATGTACGTTTTCCTTACACTTTGCTAATAATAATGTAAACTAAACCAAACTAAACATCGTGTAACAAGGATAATACTTAAATATGAAAAACAGTAGTGGTTATACAATATTGAGAATTCGAATTATATGTAGAGTCCGTTCGCAACTAGCGACAGCAGGTCATCTAGTAAGTTCCGAAGGACCTTGTGGACCTTGCAAAATGTCGAGGTCTAAACGGAGCACGATGGAAAAGGGGTTACGTCCTTCGAACAAGGAACAAGCCGTTGGAAACTGCGTATAATTATTTTATGTCCGTAGTGTAATATTCTAAACATCGTGTATGAAAATTGTAACTGAATTATCTGCGTCCCAAGAGTGCATGATTAAGTTAAGAGGCTGCACAGAAATTTGCTTGCTTAAACATAGTTAAACTATCAAATTAGAGCTGAATTAGTGCTAATTTATGAAACCACTATTACTCGGTGTAAAGAAATGTAACTTGAACTCAGAGCTGCTAACCTATCTTCTTTATCGAAAGCAATCGAGAACGAAATTAATACCGAATTTTATTATGTAAAAGGTTATTCCACCTTTTCCGTTAAAGATTTTATCATATTTTACGCCTAAGGTCTAGACTTTCATCCAAAGTAATGCGTTTAACTAGAAAGCGCGAATTCAATTCACACAAGCACAGTACCGAGTGATTAAAATTTTTTTTATCAACTCTTGCCATGAAATCTGGATGGCATGTCTTAGCTTAAGTGAAAAGTAGGTATATCGTTGCACTCCTTCATGCTGTTTTACAGTAAAGCTAATAAACGGTGTTTTTTTTAAATCTGACGTCGAAGTTGGCCATGAACATTTTACTGTGAACCATCAAAATATCAAAATGACGAAAAAACGATTTTATTCGAAAAGAAATCCAATTTTATTTTCAAAACAAAGCAAGCACCAGACAGTGACAGAGGTTTCAAAACTTGTGGTATGTGCAGAAAAATACTTTGATATGGCCAACTTCGACGTCAGATTTAAAAAAACACTCGATACATCTGTCCAAATTCCATGGCAAGAGTGGATAAAAAGTTTTAAAAATCACTTGGTATAATTGGCAGATACGCCATTGGAGAAAAGTTTTGTTTACTGACGAGTCTGTTTAAATGATGGAAGAGTGCGAGTATGGTGACGGCTAGAGGAACGGTTTCTTCCTAATACAACCTTGTAAAGAGTCCTGTTTAGTGGTGCTTCTGTGTTGATCTGGGGCGGTATTTCGATCGACAACAAAACTGATGCTGTTATCATAAGAAACGTAGCTTTGATTGCACGGCGTTACCTTGGTAAGGTGCTTCAGACAAAATTGGTAAAACGTACCTCTTACACTAGAGCTAGAAAATGCCCCTTGGAAGACTGTGAGGACATTCCACAAGACAGCATTCCAAAATTAACACGAAATATGTCAAGATGCTGTGTAGCTTTAGTTCAAGTCAGAGGAGGCTGAACCCGATAAAATAAAAATAAAAAATTCAAAAAATAATGTGATATTGTTGAGAACAATGATTTTGCTCAACTTTTTTCTTCTCATTTCTGGATCGTTTTTAGTTAATTTTCAATTTTTGTTGCAAAATGTTAATGTGTTTATTGCAAACTTTAAACTAGGGCTCAAATAGATTCTGCGTTTTGAAATTACTGATTTTTATTAAGATAAAGTCTATTTTCCGACATACACAATCGCATAAAAACTTAACCTCTTAGTTGTTTTGAAGAAAAAAGTGTACGTATATTAATGGATAGGTACAGACAAAAATATAAAGGGTCGCGATCGAGTAGACTAAGGAAAAGCCAAATATCTCGCAATCCATTGATTGTCCTTTTAAAGATGGTCCCCTTAGGATGCACGATGGCAAGATATCATTTTTACACTTGGGGTCATATTAAATCGATCGTCTATGCAACAACTGCCAACACAGAAGGGGAATTAGTGGCTCGAATTATTTCTGCTTTTGATGCCATCCTTAGATATTTCGAAGAATTCGTCGTTCAATCATTATTATTATTATTATTATTATTATTATATTATTATCATATATCAAGTATATACAAAAGGATAGATATATATATACTGAGATAAAGATAAAGGTCAGAGATAAAAAGAGACATCATAGGAAAAAGCAATTAATAAAATCCGGAATAACAGGAAGAGAAAAAGAAGTCACGAAAAGAAATCATCAAGGGAGTAGCAGTTTCTCTTAAGTAGATATAATTTTAATTCTCTCTTGAAAAAATTGACATTAGCGGCTTTTTTAATGTTTATAGGCAGGGCATTGATAAATTTGCAGCAGCAATTAAAAAAAGCACCCTTTTGGTAAAGCGAGGTAGAGTGAGAGCTTGGTCTGAGGTTATGCTTATGCCTAATTGGATAGGAGTGAGTGGCAGAATTTTGCTTGAAAAGGTCAGGATGTTTGTAAGCAAAACAGCAGAGTTCGTATATGTATGTGGAATAAACCGTTAATATCTTAAGTTCAGTGAAAGCTTGTCTGCAGGATTCACGTCGTTTTAGATTGGCCAAAATGCGAATCGCATATTTTTGTAGAATAAAGACTCTATCTATATGTCTACTAGAGCCCCAATGTTTAATTCCATATCTCATATCAGAATGTACATTAGCAAAATATAAAGTGCGAATCGTAGTTTGATTACAATGATCAGTTAGTAGCCTTAAAGCAAAGCAGGAACTGCTTAGCTTAGAGCAGAGAGAATTTATATGAGTGAACCATTGTAAGTGACAGTCCAAATTCAAACCAAGGAGCTTAATTTCATCAGAAAGAGGAACCTTCATATTATGCATACTATTTGAGATATAGTCATTAGGTAAAGTTGACCTAGCATTTCTGAAAAAGACTAGGGATGTTTAATCATTGTTAATGCATAATTTATTTTTTAGTATCCAAAGTTTTATTCTGTTAAATATATCAAGGGCAGCCTGAGCCGCGTTAGTGAGATTATTTCCTGTTACCAGTATATTAGTATCGTCTGCATAGCAGACTAAAGAGCAATCAAAATCTCGCAGGTAGTATCCCAGGTCATTAACAAAAATAATAAATAGAGTGGGTCCAAGAATGGAACCTTGAGGAACTCCAAATTTCACATTTTCGATTTTAGAGATATTATTATTAATTTTGACTCTTTGTTTGCGGGTAGTTAAATAAGAAGTGAGGAGAAGTGGAAAATTTCCTCTAATACCATATCTGAACAGTTTTTCCAATAGTAGTTTGTGGTCAACACAATCGAAGGCTTTCGTAAGGTCAATGAAAAGCCCAAGTGCAGATTGTTTTTGGTCCAGCGTATTAATAACTTTATCAATAAAATGAAAAAGAGCCGATTCTGTATGTTTATGCCTAATAAAGCCATGTTGAAAGTCAAGAAAGGTGTTATTTTTTTTGAGAAAATGAATTAACCTAGCATTGATAATAGATTCGAAGATCTTTGCGAAGGAAGATAAGATACTAATGGGTCTATAGTTTGATATCAAATTGATATCTCCCTTTTTATGTAATGGTTTGATTAGCCCAATCTTCAAACGATCAGAAAAGTTACCAGTGTGAAAAGACAAATTTATATGTGTCAAAGGTTTAACAATAAAAAATTTGCAGGATTTAATAAGTGAATTGGAAACTTCATCATCACCACTAGACAAGGAATTCTTTAAATTGTTAATTGCCAATAAGACTTCATTCTCAGAGACAGCGGAAGAGAAAAAAGACATCGCCACATCGCCTTACTCTTGTTGTCAGCATTAGATATAATGGAATTGTAGTAATAATACTTGGACTTAGTCAATAAGTTATTATACTGGGTGTTAATTTCCTTTCGTATAGGCGAAAAGGCAGGATATTTTAAGCAAAGATTATTGATCAAAGCAACGGTATTTTTAAGTTTTTTAACTTCAGGCGTAATCCATTTTGGAGGATTATAAGTCTTAGTTGTGTTAATTTTTTTAAGAGGAAAAGAGTGGAGGAAAGTTGACATTAGTCATTTTAATTTATGCATCCAAAATAATTTAGCACATTTCTTATATTTTTTCAAATTTTCTTATTAAAATTGTGTAGCTCTTAGGAATGAATAGAAAAGTTACTTTTTACGTCGAGATTATTTCTAACCCTCGTTTTCTTTATTTCGCTTTAACATTTCCGGACACAACTTTATTAATGAAAGTTGCTTAATTACGTGCCCCTCTTCTAGTTCTGAAAGTTAGGAACAGTTTTTCTGTGACAGCCTGTATACTAGTTTTACAAAATAATTTCAGTTCATCGAACTCAAAAAAACTAGAAATTAGAAAACCTTATGACGAAAACAGAACATTAATTTTAGGCAATTTAATTTCAGTAAAGTGAGAAGTGGCGCACTGTATAAATAAGTTACAAACTGTATAAATGACAGTGGATTTTCGAGTTCCGGAAAGAATCAACAATTTGAAAGGTTTGAAGGGTTGTATGCAAGAAGTATCTAAACCACGAAAAGCTACTACTGAGATATTCAAAGCAGAAGATTTTATGTTATCTTTGACATGAGACACAATAATTAATTTTTTCGACTACCACATTCGAAAGTACACATTTATCATACCCATTCAAGCAGAGAAAGCGGTACTTTACCTGACTGTGACGAAGCCTACTTAGACCTATTCCGAAGTGACTTTAATCAGTTCTCATTAATATTATTATTTATCTATAAATAATGATTAGTTAATTGTTTTATATTTCATTATTTTTCAATAATGCTGTTGAAATTTTTATATTTTTGATCAATTAGTCATTGTTTTTAATTAATTTTATCTAATTTGTAAAAGGCGTTGTCTGCATTCTCGTCGAATCCAATTAAATGTGAAATAATTTGTCATTCAAATCAATTCAAAAAATAACAAAATTTTTGCGTTCGCATTACATCTTTTGGTTTCATCGAAATGCCAGTGTCGTTTATAACTTATTGCAAGGTAAATGCAATACATTTTTAAAAAATTTACGAAGTTGTAAACATAGATATAAATCTGCAAGTTTTGAACACTTCAAATGGTTGAGCAAATGGTAGCCGAAAAAATGTTGTATGCCCCACGGCAGCAAAGTATCTTTATTAAACTCGTTTGCTTGCTCGCCGCGGCTTCGCCTTGGCTCGCACTTTGCAAACTCGTCCGACAAAGTGCCATTTTCCTACCTTGGTACATAAATAACTATTATTAAAATTTATTTTAATTTAATTTTTATTTTGCTTTAAAATATATCAGTCGATAGCTTACAAAAAATTGCAATTCAGAAAGCGCCTAATACTTGTGCACTCACTGAATTTTGCCCTTCAATTTCACTTTATATTTTGTGAGGAACAGGATTTATTTTGGACACAATTTCAAATTTTATATACCTTTACATCCACATTGTCTAATTTCTCAAATATTTATACAATCTTAAATATACGAGGGGAAATTCAAAAATTATGTACCTAATATGAAGAAGAAGAAAGCAATTTAAGCATTTTTATTTTTCAGTATACAGGGTGAGTGGGGAGGAACGGGCCAGGCTTCAGGAATGTAGGGTAGAGCTGGTTACAGTGACCAATGTAAATTTTTATGAAGAAATAATGAAAATAATGTGATGCCATCTCTTATGTAGCTGCTTTTTTTCCGGTAGAATCTTGTCATAGTTTCCTACTCTGAACCGCCAACACATGTGATTTCTGTGGTGGTTGTGTACTTAGTGTGTTAGGCGCGTAAAAATTAGGTAAGTTTTAAATTTTATCTGAACTAAGTTGTAATGCATATTTACAACTTAATTTTACATCACCTGTCGATCACATCAAAGGCTTCCTAATATGTTACAGAAAAGTGCTTAAATTAAAAAAAAATTGTGAAAAGATTTGATAATATTTATAGGTTACTTTTTTACACAGTGGCCATTCTAAATGAAGGCACAGTGGCCAGTGTATCCCAAATAAATGATTTACACAATCTTCCGAGTAACATCTAATACAATATCCTTCAAACTCATTCTAATGATACTTTTGGTTCATTTTTAGAAGATGCCGCCGAACAGAATGCGTAAAACTAAGATTGGCTTAACCAGGGAATTTAATATGAAGAAAGCGGTTATGTCTGCTTTGAAAGGAGGGTTGAGTGCAAAGTCTGCAGCTCTTCGTTATAATATACCACGCACAACATTGAGAAGGTATATAAAAAAAGTCTCGTGTCATGAATTTAAATATGGATGAACCAAATTTTCCAAAAATGTGACCGAATTACGACGTCCGAAGAATATTTTCTATAGACGAAGAAGCAGAATTAAATGAATACCTCAAAAAGTGTGGTAAATTGCATCATGACTTGCCACCAAATGCTGCCAAGAAACTAGCGTATGACCTAGCTGTAGTCATTAATAAAATCATACCTGAATCCTGGCACAAAAATCTGTCTGCAGGTAAAGAGTGGTTCACACCTTTTTTAGAACGAAATCCCACAATATCATTGAGATGTATGGCATTTAACAAACCTGTAGTCTATAAATTTTATGATGACTTGATGGTCATCTATGAAAAGTATCCTAGGTTAAGTCCAACCAGGATTTATAATACAGACGAGACGGCGCTGACAACCGTGCAAGGATCCTCAAAAATAATTGCTGAAAAGGGTCAAAGAGGAGTAGGACACGTAACTTCTTCTGAACGAGGGACCCTTGTAACTATATGTGGGACAATTAATGCTTTGGGCAAATGTGTACCGCCACTATTAATTTTTCCTAGGTTTCACTTTAAAGATTTTATGTTGAAAAATGCTCCGCCAGGTACAGTTGGTGCCGCAACACCCACAGGGTGGATAAGCTCAAAAATATTTATCCAATGGATGCATCATTTTATCGACTTTGTGAAACCAACCTTGGATGATCCTGTTCTGTTGATCATGGATAGCCCTGAAGCACACTTGTCATATGAAGCTATCAGAATGGCCAAGAATTCAGGGGTCATCTTATTCACTTTACTCCTACATACAAGTCATAAGCTGCAGCCGTTAGACGAGTGTATGTAAGGTCCTCTGAAGCCTGTAGAGCATGGCTTGCAACAAATCCTGGCAAGAGAATAACGATCTATGAGATAGCGGAACTCTTTGGTGTTGCATATCCACTGGCATTTACTCAAAAAAATTGTTTGTCAGCTTTCAGGAATACAGGAATTTTTCCCTTCAATAAATATATATGTATATGACGACAGTGAATTTTTACCAGCGGAAGTCACAGATCAATCATCCACCAGTTCTGTTATTCCGGGAGAAGTAACGCCACCTCCTATACCTATACAACATGTAACTCCTCCCCATGAAGACCTCCCATCTGGTTCAAGATCACCTATCATTGTCCAAACACTCACTTCTTTACCACAAACTAAATTAATTTGTAACTGAAATTAATTTGTAACTTAAATTTTGTAACACCGGAAATTGTCAGACCATATCCAAAAGTCGGGACATCAAAAAATGATATAAAAAAAGGTGGACGCCAAAAGAAATAAGCAGAAGTTCTAACAAGTACGCCTGTATTAAACAAAATTCAAGAGGCACATTTTGAAAAGATAAGGAAGGAAAGCTTGAAACGAAAAAGGAATGAAGGGAAAAATAAGAGAAAACAAAAAAGGAAACATATTATAGAAATTTTAGATTCGACAAGTAAGAGTGAATGTAATATGTCTAATTTAACAGATTCCGATTAAATTGGCGTTTTGAGTGATGTGTCTGAGGACGACATAGATTCCAAAGAAGTTCAAATCAAATCATTTGTTTTAGTCAGATTTGCTTCTAAGAAGTCAATAAAATATTTTGTGGGCCAAGTGGAAGCTATGTGTGCTGACTCTAATGAACTTATTGTTAACTTTTTACGAAAAGTAAGCAATAAATTTGTATTTCCTGGTGTTAAGGATGAGGCTGCAGTATTAAAAGAAGATGTTGTTAAAATTCTTCCTTTACCAATGACCACTGGCGGCACCACCAGATTACAAAATTCGTATCGATTTAATACTGATTTCAGTAACTATAATGTAATGTGAAAATATTTAAATATTTATCACATAAGTGTTTGCAAAAATAATCTTTTAAGTTAGGTAGCTAGGTTATTAAAATTGAAAGTTATATTTGGAAGTGGTGACCAATGTTTCGTGACCCATGTATAGGACACAGTGGTCACTTTTTTTGTACTCTCTGAATTTGTATTATTTTCCTTAAATGTTTACATTATGTTAGCAATAAAAAGTTGAAAGTGCCAACAATGTACCTCCATTTTACTCGTATAATTAAACTCAAAAAAAAAAATAAATCTATTTCCAAGATAAAAAATAAAATCTAAAAAAGTGACCACTGTTCCTCGCCTTCCCCTATTGTACACGTAAAAATAAGTAAAAAAACTCAAATGTAGTTATGCGATTTTCTTTTATTTTCAAATCATAGCCCCACTACTGAACATTGTTTTAATCATGGCATGCTTAACAAGTTTTCAGAAGCAGAAAATGTTTGGAAAGTTAATGGCTGTATTTTTGAAAACTTGTTACAAGCACGCCATGATTAAAACAATGTTCAGTAGAATATTTTGTAATGACGCTGTAATTTGAAAGCAAAATAAAATCGCATAACAACATTTGAGTTTTTTTTACTTATTTTTACGTGACAATACTTTTCCATAGTTTGGCCCGTTCCTCCCCCACTCACCCTGTATTTTCCATTTCAGTCCACATACTAGTTAAACACTTCTTTTCCAGTTGTTGTAACACGTCTGAAATTTTGGAAACTCCCTCAAACAATGGCTGTCCAGTTCAATGAAGCTAGTGGGATCGGTAAATTCCTTAACTTTGCTTGCTTTAAGCACCTTGATATTGTCGTAAAAGAAACAGATTTCTTTCTCGAGCATGTTGTTGGCTTTTGTTCAAGAGCATTTTTTAGTTTTGCGTTAATTATAGAGCCTTTTAGCATACACCCAATTAGAAGGATACCCTCAACTATTTCCAAAAAAAATAAAGAGCATGCTCGTAATATAAGCGTAAAATTATTCACGAGAAATTTATCCTCATATTTGAAGGAAGGTATGTGAGGGTTAACATAAAAAATTCTCTTCATCTATGGTCTAATAAAAACAAAACAAGGAAATTAATTATTATTGTATTAAGGCATTTAAGAGAAACGTTTAGAAGGAAACAAATAAATTCATAAGGAAAAATATTTTTTAATGTTTTCAGAAAAAAGTAGTGGTCTTTTATTATTTTGTATTATTTTTAGCCGGATTCATCATTTTCAACAAATACTTCACATGTATTTTGTTCTGTTAATGAACGCCTCCTCCAATTTGTAAATTTGAAAATATGTGATTGCTTATGGAACAATATTATACCAACTTTAGCCGGGTGCAGTATTAAAGTCTTAATAGTTTGTCTGCAGAGTACATACTTATGTACACATGAAGGGGATTACTGGGTTCATCATTGCATACTCTGTAAACTTGTGGTAATTGCAAATATCACGGTGAAAGCATCGGACAAAGACGACTAATAGCAGTATGATCCAACAGCTCGTTAGCACCAAAATGACGAGAGCTCTAGTAACTCAGAGTGTATTAAACTCTAACTTTATTCTCATTAATCATAATTTTTCAATTACTTATCAGAAAAACTGAGAATGTACTTTCTCTAAAGTATTAAGCACTTTTCTCTCATTTGATGCTTTTCTCATCTTTCTTCTGTTGCTTCAGCCTCTTTTTATTTAATAGCATATTTGATCAATGCTTAGATACGTTCTTAAGGTATCGCTTTAACTTAAAAATTAAAACCCTCCTGTGTTTCTAAAACACCTTCTCGTCATCTGTTACATCGTCTGATCTTTCCTACGGGGGGAGGGGGTAAAAGCATGGGTCTCAATAAGAGATCAGTTAGCCCAAAATTTTGATCAGCTATTATAGTTACCGGAAAGAAATTTTATTGGGTTTTATGAATCAACCGTTCAATGACGATTAGCAGTTTGGATATTTCCAAGGCGAGTTGACCGCCAGTTAAAAAGAATAAATATGATCTTTTTATAACGTATATTTAAATTTTTTGTACTAAGCGGTGCAGTTGGTATCACCCAGATTTACCTATGCCCAAATAATAAATTAATTAGTAATTAAAGATTTATTGTAAATCAATGAAAATGTAATTCAAAATGAAATCGATTTGATACTCAATATTGTGTAGGTACTGTGTGCGAGTTATGTTAATTCAATATGAAGTGGAGAATAAAAATAAGAAATAATTTAAAGTTTACTTCTATAAATGTGCATCCAATGTAACTTCAATTTCTGTCGAGGAACAGATGGTTTGGAAACAACGGGATTAACTTTCCGAGATGCGCAGTTATCGATGTAAAATCTTAAATTGTGTGAGCAATACTTCAGCGCATAACTTTTGGAAATTTTCTGAAGTTAATAGAAATGAAAGACGATACAGTCATTGAGAGTTTTTTTTTAAACCGACGCAGCCAATAAAATGCGAAAATTTACTCATGTGAATAATCGAATTATACAGTAGTATTGTCTGAACTGATTAATTCATATTTACACAAAAAATATTTAAAAGTTTTTAAACTTTAATTTTTTTTAAATATCGACTATTAGCAGTTTATTGCTGTTTGAAACGAATGCACTTTATGTGGACTGTATTTAATTGAGCACTTATTATTAGGTGTTTTTGGAAGTATGGCTGAAAAGGAATCCGGATATAATATGAACACATCTAAAAAAAATTGCAGATTTGTTTTCTTTTTTCTGTTTTTATTTTGAAATGAAAAATAGTTTAACAAATTTTTATAAATTATCGAAAATTGGTACCGATTTTGAATTTTTATTAATTTTTCCATATTTTGTCAATTGTGACTGTTCACCTCTAGGTGTTGACATTAGATTTTTGTTTCAAATTTAATAATTAAAACCATAACGACAGTTTTTTCTAAGAATTATTATGTTTTTATTCTTAATAATTTATTTAAAGAAATTTCCTTATTCACCAGTGCCGCCGGGATCTGGATAGAATACAAAAAATATATTAAATTTGCAAAAACAATCAATCATATACGCAGTACATGTATTTTACATGTACTGGATATATGATTGATTGTTTTTGCTTGGTATTTACCAAGGTTCTGTTTTCAGTCACTTCCGAAAACACCCTGTATATTAATTAAACATTCAATGTGCGATGCTCACCACGTGTGTATCACTTACGCAACGTGTTTATTTTTCAAGTCCTTTCGAGTCCTTTCTTGATTGTTTCGTATAATGGTCAGCCACTTTAACTTCAATTGGCGGAAAATTTGCTCTGTTATTCCCCTAACCTAGAAAGAACTGTTTCTGTTTTTCAAACTGTAATCTTCGTTCACCGGAAGCAGACACAGTATAACCAAGGTTCGAAGGGTGGCCACTCTGGAAGCAGTATTTGGACGTAGAAAGTGTTATTCGGATTGTTGGACTTTTTGATATTGATCTAATCTTGATACTTTTACTTACACTTGGTATAGACGTTGAAGTCTTCCAATAAGAAAGTGAGCTCGAGAAAGTAGTAGTATTGGAAGAACTTGGGAAAAAGAGCGAATGTTTAATAAGGTCTTAGTTTTAGTTAAAATTATGTAAAATTCCTCAAACGTAGCGTCTCCCAGATACTGCCAAAATGTGACGAATTAACTGGAATGAAGCCTCACTGGATACTGCTATAATTAAAGCATGTTCCTGTAATATTTAAGGTTTTTGCAATAAATTGTCGTATTTCTTTTTTTGTCTCAACAAAATTGGTCCCAGTATTGGACAATATTGAAATTGACATTCCTCGGCATAATGATTGGTTACGCAGCTTTACAAAAACGCTCTCATACTGATGGGGACACACATGTATAAGTCCCACATGTTCAGAGGAAGCTATTAACTTATATAACCTGTGAGCAACTAAAAATCAGATTAGAGCAGGCGGTCCAAAGAAAATGTGTGTCTGTGATTAAATGAAAAGTCAATAAATTTGACAGCGCACGAATGTATTACATTAATTAATTCAGTTAATCACAGACATACATTTTCTTTGCACGGCCTACTCTAATCTGATTTTTATTTGCTCACTTTTTATATGAGGTGAGTTAAGTAATTATTGGATGCTTCTTCTCCTCGTACGTAAATTCTGAATTGCGAAAATGAGTCTCATCCCTGATATTATTTGAGGAATCAATAAAAGGAGTATTGGTCATTACGAGAGCTGCTAAGTAAGACAAATCGGTTTACGAATTGAATAATCCTCTCAGAACAGGAAACCCTCTAAGCGGAACCAAGTTTTTTCTTTTTTCTTTGAAAATTTAATTTAATAAAGAAATTTGATTCGTTTTTAAAATATTAAAATACTGATGTTCTCTAGCGATTTTGTTAAATTTAAGTGGCCCAGTGGTAGAACACTGTAAATTATATCAATCGCTATTTTCGCTATTCCCTATATTCTAGAATTCTAACCCCTGGTTTATAAGCGTTATAAATCTAATTTGATTTATGAATAACAATATGGTAGGAAACGATAAAATAATTTGTATAACAAAGTCTTTTTAATTTTTTATCTACGACCACTATTGTAAATGACGAATTACGTATAACGCATAAATTAAGTAAGCGGGTGTTTACAAACTGTCATGCGTAAAGTAATAAAATCGCACGGCGAGGACATTTGAACCTAAAGCCGCGTCTAGACATATAACAAAACTTTGTAACACAACACGTTCGCGAACGAGTTCGACGGTACCGAACGGTACTGTGTAACGTTGTTGTGAAACATCGCTCTGCAACAAATGTGTTCTCGACGGCGTTCACTCAAATGTCGGTATTTTGACGAACATCAAAGAAAGATATATTTCATCGTAATTCCTTTTATTAATTTGGAATATATTTATTTCTCTCTTATTATTAAAAATAGGTACAATTATATTTTTGAAAATTGTACCAATTATGAGATTTTGTTTAATTGACAAAATTGCATTATTAAAGAATTAAAAAAAAAGTTTTTGAATATTCTTCACAGAAATAGCCGTAAATAGCGAGCGTATGGCGAACGTTGCACTTTCCAGATACGCAAGCAAAACAGGAGCGTCTAATGGATTGCGTTCTTGATTTTTGCAAAAATACAAATTAATTATAACTCTTGAATCACTTATTAAATATTATGTGGATCATTTGTTTAAAATTTGTTAATAATTTATAGATTGTTACCTACTTAATTACATAACGCTGTAGTTATTTCGTTTTTTTCTCATTTAGTCTAAGTTTAATACAAATTTTTTAAGTGGTCCAGTTCGTTTGTTGAGTAGTATATTATGTAAGAACAAATTACGCGCAGTATAAAATCCCAAAGCTGTTTTCAAAGATTGTGTTCTCACTTCAAAGAAACTAGAGATACAAAAGAGACCGAGAGAAAGGAAAAGGTAGAAATAGTGAAAATTGGATTCGGCAAAATGTATATACAGTCTGCTGCATTGAAGAACGCAACATAGGAAATCCGATGTTAAGTTAGAGGTGTTCAAATATTGGCTTCCCTAATTATTTTACAAAATTTCATTTAGGTTTTTTAAAATACTCTTCAACGTGAATCTGTCTATGCAGTTTGAGAAATTTTCACTTGCTCAGGTTCAAAATATTGAAAAGATTCAGTAGGTAACCAAATTCAATTTATATCAAATTATCAGCACGGCCTTTATCAGTGAACGTTAAAATAACTGACTGGAAAACATCAAAGTAACCTGGCTTTATTTCTATCAAATTTCATCGTTCAGCGTTCATCAATGCAGTACCCTGTATATAAACGGCGTACAATGAAAATGAAATAAAAAAAGGAAATAGTGGAGATAAAAACTAATGGAATGTAATAACGACGAACACGAAACACATTAAATTCAAAGTTACTAGGTTGATCAAATATGGTCACAAAGACAGTAGAAAAAAGAAAATAGTGAAGATGAAGGAACTGTAACTCAAGAAAGAAAACTAGAACAAATCACCAGAAAAATGGAAAACTATAGAATAAATGTATTAGGAATAAATGAAGCAAGGTGGAAAAGCAAATTTCTTTTCCTCTTCTAATATTTGTTAGAGAGGCGGAAAATGATAACAATAATAGCATAGAATGCGCTGATAATATCTAGTTGATGACATAATTACCAAGGCAAGAGTAAACCTCAATGAAAACAAACTAGCCGAGTTTGAAGATTTATATAAATAGTGTAATGAATATCCAGTTAAAAAAAAACACTCATAATAATTGGAGATCTCAATGGCTAAGGTTGGTTCTAATATCGATGGACTTGAAAGAATAATTGGCAAAAATGGCATAGGAGAAAGAAATTCAGTGTGTATCTACTAGCTTAAAAATAACTTTCTCAATAACAAATTATAAAATATTTTATTTGTGACGAAAGCAGCATCACAAGAATTATGGCGTGTTCAAATGTATAGGTACTCTAAATAAAAGAATATAATAAAATCGACAAAACAAAACATTTAAGTAAAAACTATTTACAATTTTGCCAATAAATAGGTGACAATTAACATTTTTTAATGAGTTATTTTAGATATTATACAAGCAAACAAGCAAATCGTCAGTGAAGTTCGTACTAATAAGTTTTATAAATTCAAATTTGATAGGAAGGCAGAAGTATACATTTCAACACAAAATTTTTACTATAAACTTGTTCGTAATTTACATTCAAAATGAGTTTTATTGAAAGCAAAATTTAAATTTAAAAATATTTAAAAAATTGCACTTTATGAAAAATATGAGAATGGTTCATAGTTTTAAATAATAAGAAAAATTTGCTGCATTTAAATAAATATGAGTTCTGTAGGAAATATGTTAATTGCTGTTTTTTTTTAAGTTCTCAATGTTTTAGTTAGTTAGTTTCAGTGTTCTGTAAAATAATAAATCAGATGTAACTGATATATGTATTTAATTATTTAAAACAATTAAAAATTTTCACCCATTGGGTGGATTTGGGGTCATTTCGCAGTTCTAAACAACTTTTCTTTAATAATTTTTTTGATCATACAAGGCCTACTATGTCGTTTTAAATTTTTTGAAATTTGTTTTCAACCGTAGTAGGTCATGGCTTGCAATACAAAAGGTTTTAAAATTGAAAACTTAAAATCGATACAGAAGAATACAGGAATGTGTAGATGAGAAATGAACCATATTGTATTTTCCTTTGATGTGTCGTCAAAATACCAACATTGAATGGATCGCAGTGAACGCCGTTGCAAACACGTTTGTTGCAGAGCGATGTTTCACAACAGCGTTACACAGTACCTTCCAATTTGTTCGCGAACGCGTTGTGTTACGAAGCTTTGTTATATACAGGGTGAGTTTTTTTCGATGTTTAGCATTGGGATCTCGGAAACTAGCAGAGCTAGAGAGACGGTTAAATGGGGAAAGATTTGTAGTTTTAGGAGCCCAGTTTAATGCAGCTTTTGTTTTTTCTTAAAGTTCATGGCTGGCTAGATATTTTGAAAAAACTGATTATTTATAAATCCGTTAAATGCATATAGCTCGGTTATTCTTGATTTTAGAGAAAAGTTGCAAGACAAAAGTTGTACAGGATTATGTTCTTAATTAAACAGTCGAACTAAATTTTCCATATAAGCTCTTATTTTTCAGTTATGACATAAACATCAGTTTTTTTAAATGGAAATCATAGTAGGCCATGAGTGAAAAAGAAACGCCTTTTTTTTACCTTTTCAACGATGTAACATTCGATATGGTTATTTAAAAAAACGACAGAGATACGGCAGTTTTTCTCTTTCGAAATTGTTCATATGGTTGGCCATGGAAACAAAAGTTTATTGACAAATGCAAGTTATAAATGGTGAGCAAATAAAAATCAGATTAGAGTAGGCGCTGCA
Source organism: Dorcus parallelipipedus (assembly GCA_958336345.1). Taxonomy (NCBI): domain Eukaryota; kingdom Metazoa; phylum Arthropoda; class Insecta; order Coleoptera; family Lucanidae; genus Dorcus; species Dorcus parallelipipedus. Next base: position 34,513,493 of record OY284481.1, on the reverse strand, counting down.
AAAAAAATGTATGTCTGTGATTAAATAAAAGGTCAATACATTTGACAGTCCATGAATGTTTACATTAATTAATTCAGTTAATCACAAACATTGCACAGCCCACTCTAATCTGATTTTTATTTGCTCACTTATATTACTTTGACGTTTTGTTCGCCGTTTCTTTTTACATACGTTTCAGAATCAAAACTCTAATACCAATAATGGTTCAATATTTCAATAGCCTCCTAGGAGAACCTTCAACCTTTTAACAAATCTAAACTATCGAGAACAAAAATAAACTAAAAATATTTCTAAAGATGTTCGAAAAGACCACCATTATTTGCAATACATAAATTACACCTCTTTAAAATCGAATTTACTGCTTCCCTAGTAGAACGTCCTTCATTAGGGGCTATTCTGTAACTTATTAACAGGCTGTTAAAATTTAAGGGTACGTTAAAATTCAAAATAGAGTCTTGTGATTCGCTGTTACTACGATAACTGTACATTTTATTTAATCACAGATATACATTTTCTTTGCACCGCCTACTCTAATCTAATTTTTATTTGCTCATCGTTTATAATTTGCATTTGTCAATAAACTTTTGTTTCCGTGGCCAACCATATTAACAATTTTGAAAGAGAAAAACTGCCGTATCTCCGTCGTTTTTTTAAATAACCATATCGAACGTTACATCGTTGAAAAGGTAAAAAAAGGCCTTTCTTTTTCACTCATGACCTACTATGGTTTCCATTAAAAAAAACTGACGTTTATGTCATAACTGAAAAATAAGAGCTTATATGGAAAAGTTAGTTCGACTGTTTAATTAAGAACATAATTCTGTATAACTTTTGTCTTGCAACTTTTCTCTAAAATCAAGAATAACCGAGCTATATGCATTTAACGAATTTATAAAAAATCAGTTTTTTCAAAATATCTAGCCAGCCATGAACTTTAAGAAAAAAACAAAAGCTGCATTAAACTGGGCTCCTAAAACTACAAATCTTACCCCATTTAACCGTCTCTCTAGCTCCGCTAGTTTCCGAGATCCCAATGCTAAACATCGAAAAAAACTCACCCTGTATGTGGACGGGGATTTTCAATTTTCCTTGTAACATTTGAGCGTAATTTTTCGCCGAACATGAAAATTTGTTACGTTACAAAGTTCTGTTATATGTGTGGACGCAGCCTAACATTACGCACGTTTGTAGTTAGATCGTAGCCGCATCATATTTGATTGACAATCATCGAAATTACAACTGTCATTGCTGATTATTTTGAACTTGAATAATACAGTCTTTTTCTATTGCTTTTCCCCTTTTGTCAAATGTGTTTCCTAATTTGTGAAATGACTTTACAATCCGTTCAAAGTATAGTAGGCCTGCGTATTGGAAAGTCATTTGACAAATTCGTAAACATAATTGACAAAAGGGGAAAACCAAAAGAAAAAGACTGGAAGGTAATTTTTGTGGTCGCAGATGAAGTATAGTACAAAACTCGAGTTGTAAGGCAATTACACACTGGAATTACTTGCACTCGACGCTGCGCGACTCGTGCACAACTTTTCCACGCGTGCGTAACATGCTATTTACAACTCTCGTTATGTAATTTTATTACAGTTATTAAAACTAAGCTTAACGAATGTACACAGATTGAAGGCTTTGACTTTGGCCAATATGGCTTTATGAAAGAGCAACAAAGAGCTCTCACTATACCGCGTGTCTCAAAAATGCATATAAAGCGAAGAACACATGTAGGTGATCGCGACCACGATCACGATAGCGATAGCAAAATTACAAGCTCTCGCCAAGTCGCAACAGTATGTGCGAACTCATTTCTTTACTAGGGAGCGTTTGATCCCCATCGCTATCGCTGTCGTGAGCGTGGTCGAGATTGCCTATACATATGTGTCCAAGGCTTAAAGCTTCAGGTAAACCTACTCCTCCATATTTCCTTATTCTAAAACCACAAAAAACGGTTCCCAGGGTAGTGTACTTTTCTTGTACGAACCCACCAAATAGAGAACTTTTAACAGAAAACTGCGAAGTAAATGGCTGAAACCGGGACGGAAAATGTTATTAAATCAGTAAGGAAGTCTTTATCATTAATAGAAAATAATTAAAATGCACTTCACCCACCTATGACTGCTTTTTGGGTTACTGTTAAAAAAAGCAGCGCAGAGAACAGTAAAATAAAAATTTAATTAAGGCGTTGCATTTGCAACTACATACTTGAAATTTATTTAGTCTGAAGCCGTTCTGTAAATCGAATCAACTGCATACATAAGCAACGTTGTCAAGTTTACCAACATTTTTTTTACCTCGTATTTTGTCTCGTGTGCTGAAACTAACAAACCCTGAGAATTAATTTTTGCATTTTTGGGACGCTTAGGGAATGTAGAAAAGAAATACCTGAAGCTTTATATGTATTTCTGGGACACCCTGTATACATCGAAACAAACACGTTACGTACATTTTAGGCGTCTCTTTCAACCAACTGCATACATATATTGTTTTTGTTGCCTTTCATGAAACAAGTTGTGGCTAAAGTGAGTTTACAAACGGTATCTTCCTATATTTTTTAATTGTAATACATTTTTAAATCTGGCACATGGAAATTTCTTTCTCCATTTCTCTAGAAAACTCGATGCGTGAAAATCGAACATCCGTTAATAACAATAGACCTGGATGATCATCGCTGGATACGTCAGGTTCATCATCCAAATTTCCATGGAGGATTGTTTAAAAATAGGTTTTAATAAGCGAAATGAGGTGTTTGTCCCGTGTAAAGGGTTTGCCGGATAAAACAAATAAGAAAGGAAAACGTTAAATTTGTTTACAAAGGGAAGTTATTACCGCAAAAGCGCCTACGAAATTTTCCGCATTATACAGCAACCGCTTGGAATGCGCATCGTTTTAGAAGTTTCGAAAGGATTTGCTATTTCAGCTGTTTCTAAAATTGAGTTATCTGAGAGCTACAAAGGTTAAAATAGTAGCACAGAAAAAAGTAAACAAAAAATTAAGTACTGGCATTTTCTATAATTATAATTATAGTTTCAGAAATACAGCTGTTCCAATATCAAAGGCATATTTTGTAAATTAATTACAATCTCAGCCCACGAAAAAATCGAGAAATTTCTCAAAATAGGGAGTATTGGCGCTTCATGTTGCAAAGTACATATTTTCTGAAAAGTGCGCAACATAGACAAGTAGAATAATAATGCTTTCACAAGCAATATTTAAAATCATATTAAGACTTTAATCTGGATATAATTTTGTGGGAAGTCGATTCAGATAAAGAAGATTTCTTAGGGTTCTCAGTGGAGGCGCAAGATGAATCAAAAAAGTTGGCGAGGAAAAAACAACAGAATACACAAACGGATTGTCAATAGATTTTGTAGTTTTAAAGCTAAAAGAATAAAGTTAATATTTTCTGAGTTTAACGACGAGTACCTATTATACTGATTACGATTAACTCCCACAATTTGGGGGCTCGTCCGGGATCGAACTGGATTTTGACGAAACGACTAGAACTTTCTCCGGCCACCATTTGTCAACGTTGAAAAGATTACGAGGCGCACCACTCAACGACGATCAATTTGAAACATACGACGAATATTTCAAATTATTTATTGAAGGCTATTTTCAAAGTTGTGATTACGACGGGCTGGAATTAGACGACGATCAGAGATTATTATAACCTAAAGGTACGACGAGATCCACCGACGAAAAGACGATTAGAATTAGCATAATTTAGGAGATACATGGCGACGCTGGGAGAAATCGAACAAATCAGTAAAAACATAACTTCTGCACCAGTAAAAACAATAAAAGCATTGCACAATTTGATTTTTGAAACTGTTCCGCAGGATCGAAAAAATCGAAAGAGACTTCGGGAATTTTCTGGTTTTACATTCGAGTCAGAGTCTGAGGATGAAGAGATCAAAAGGACATTCATCAACGATACCTTTACAGAAGCAGATTTAGGAGCTATATGTAACATTCTCTGTATCGACAGTGGGACGAAAGATGAAATGATTAAAGACATTTGTGCGTATTTGGGACGATTTACAGAAATTTGTTTTGCCAAGAAATCACTAGGTGGTCTAGCTAAATTGTTTACTCAGGGTGAGAGGGAAATCACATCATGGTCGATGGTGAAAAAAGCCTTGAAAGAAGAATTTGATATCAAAACCACTACGGCAGAAATTCACAAGTTGCTGAATTTACGAAGAAAGAAAAGAGAGGAGTCGCTGCAAGAGTATTTTCTCGTAATGAAGGAAATTGCTAGCCGAGGTGACATTGACGACGAGTCCTTGATACAATACATCATTAATGGAATCGAGGGTGACTCAGGGACGAATCTTCTACTGTATGGAACAGAAAATATAAAAGAATTTAAAGACAAACTAAGACATTATGAGTATGCAGTGGCGAGTATTCAGACTAAAAAGACGAACAAGAATTATTACAATGGGCATTCGAAGAATTCTGACGTAAAAGATAAGAGGAACGAGGGTGACAGCAAAAGTACAGATGTTTCTCAGGAATCAGGCAAGAGATGCTATAATTGCGGCAGGACAGGTCGTACTTCGAGCAACTGTAAACACAAGGAGAAGGGTAAAAGGTGTTTCAACTGCAACGCTTTTGGCCATATCTCAGCTGAATGCCCGAAGGAGAGAAAGTTGAAGCATTCGAAGAGTTTGAGTGCCATCGCAAGGAATGATGATAATTGCAAATTCAAAGATGTTCAATTGTGCAATCGGAAAGTAAAGGCACTCATTGATTGAGGAAGTCAACTTAACTTATTACGCTATGATATTTATGAGTCATTAAGTGCTCCAAAATTAGTCAAGACAGATATGAATTTGAGCGGATTTCGTTTATCCACGAGGTCATTTCTCAACAATCGTCGAAATTGATGGGATGAAATTTGAGACAGACATCTACGTAGTTTCAGAGGATACCATGAAACTAGATATAGTAATTGGAAATGAGCTTCTTGACCAAGCGGAAGTTTTGATGAATAAAGATGGAGATTGGAAGCCGCAAATAAAGAAGAAGAGTTAAAGATAGAAAGTTCTGCCCAATGCGATATAAAAAAGAAAGTTCAAGACTTAGTTGAAAATTACGTTCCAGAGAAAACTAAAACTGTTGACATTAAGATGAAAATCACAGTGAAAGATGAACAGCCCATCTATTGTAGACCTCGACGACTATCACCAGCAGAAAAAGTAGTGGATAATCAGGTTCTGATTGGGATAGATGATGAAATAATAGAGCCGAGTTCATCGGAGTACGCCAGTGCAGTCATGGTAGTAAAAAAGAAGAATGGCTCGTCGAGAGTTTGTATTCACGATCCGGAAAAATGGTACAAGGTTGTACCAACCGTTCAGCGAGCCATAAATTCGACCTATAACAGAAGCATTGGAAGGATGCCATTCGAACTTATGACTGGAGCTAGAATGCGCAGCAAGACCGATCTATACATCAAGGAATTGTTGGATGAAGAGCTCATGAATACTATTGAAAAGGAGCGAAATTTGATAAGAGAAGAGGCGAGATCACAGATTTTCAAGGGACACAATTCGGACCTGGTTTGAAACTCAAAACAAAGAATCTAAGTCCATATAGAATCACTAAAGTTAAACCCAATGACACCTATGACGTTTGTAAAGAAGGAGATAACGAAGGTCAAAGAACCACCACCACGAGTTCATGCAAGTTTGGCCAGACGGTTATTCATCATCCGAGCCGGATGATGTTCAGGATGGCCGAATGTGGGAAGTCGATTCAGATTCTTAGGGTTCTCGGTGGAGGCGCAAGATGAATCAAAAAAGTTGGCGAGGAAAAAACAACAAAATACACAAACAGATTGTCAATAGATTTTGTAGTTTTAAAGCTAAAAGAATAAAGTTAATATTTTCTGAGTTTAACGACGAGTACGATTAACTCCCACAATTTTTTTTAACTGAAACCGGTTTAATTAATTTAAATATTACGGTAAACTATCTCAACAACGAATGAATTGCAGGACTTACTGTTCCCAAAAACTTAAAATACAAATTTCAAATGTTTTAAAAGTGATATTTTTAATCGTTGATAATTTTGATCGTTTTAATCGTTGTTAATTATTCAAAAAGTAAGTTCATGTGAGAAAACAATTAATTTAATTAAGACAGCATTATTGCTAACTTTCTTATTTTTGAAAGTCGATCAAATTAACAAACTTGTTTGTCCTTTTCCTGTATTTACAAATATGAAAATAAAAAACAAATAAATGTCAAATTCTGGGTATCTACTAGTATTACATGTTTTTTTTTTTTTTTAATGGAACATCCTATGCAGTGATTTTTTTTTAAGTATGTGGCCAGTGATTTACATGTAAAAAATTTGACCTCATGTTCACTCATGTGTATATTATGGTACAAATTTGAAGCAAATTTTTATTTTTATTAATAATCTAAACATTTTTCTACGAAACGCACCTTGCTAGAATAACAATAACATGTTCTATTTAATTATTTTCCAGTTAGAAGTTGAAATAAATTAATAAGCATAGAATTAACCGAAGTCAAAAATCAAGGTACCCAAGCAACACCATTTCGTTCATTAGACGGTTTATATACGACAGACAGGGATATTTTTGGTAATGGTATATAGAATGCCAAAAATATTCATATTTTAATGGTACTAGTTACCCTAGGATATAAGTGATACGTTAACTATACGTTTTCATTAAATTGTAATAAAATGTTGCAAAACACGTTTATCAAATTATTAAATTCCATCTTATCATTTAGACGTAGGCCCATAACATACATTTTTCTCATTAAAATTTATAATATAATTTAAAAAAGTATAATGAATGTTTAGATGTAACATTTATTAACAAATATTTATCCAAATTGGTCTTGTGACCCTTGTTACATAGTAAATTTTCTATAAAACTACTAACATTGTATCACTACATAAGATGAGAGCTTAAAATATGAGTATCTTATAAATTTCGCCGCGAGATGTCGCGACCTAAACTGTTGCTCACTAAAGTTGTCGTTTATAAGTCAAAACCGCAGGAACTTTCTTGCCCATTACAAATCATCACAAAATATATAATTAGTACAAACGAACAAACACTTGGTAAAGTTGAATTAAATGTCAACATTTCGCTGTACGTTTCACAGCTTCTTTAGAATAAGTTGTAATAATATAAATATATAATTATAATAATTTTATAATTCCAAAATATACGTCTAGTATAAACCATGTATAAACGTTGCGCGTACCCTATAAATATACATTTTTTGTAAACGTTATATTTATCCCAAAAAGAGACGTTAGTTAGACTGTCACTCATATGTATAAATACTAGTCTATAATATTCTACATTTAGACTAAATTCAAAACGTGTTTTAGACATATTCTATATTTGGTGTGTTACATGGGTAGCTGAAATGTCATTAAGTTCCGTTAATGTCTGTCTATTGCAAATTTATAAAGAAAACGTCCGTTATTATTAAGGAAGCATTACAGTTATCAATTATCAAGTTCCACTCATTTTTCAATGGTATGAAGAAGTACTTTTTACAAGTGGTAATAAATTAATGTTGCAATAATTGGTTTATCAGTCATTACAGTGACAAATTATTAATAACGTCAGCCTACATGGATTACATTCGTTCAATAATTTGTGTCTATTTTCTTCAACTTTTCGCAGTAAACGGAAATTAAGGAAAACGTGTTAGGATATTCTAGCAAAGTTTATCTTGTAGTAAATCGTTTAATTTACGACTAAATACAAAAATTTACTTAAAATTTGTCCCATAACAAACATTAACATGAGGTCAAATTTTTAGCACGTAAATCCCTATCATCGTAAATAGAGGGAAGGATAATAAGTACCATACTTGGAAAACGTCAAATAACTGAAATATTTAAATTAACGAGGCGAGGAATATCTCTCTTATTCACGAATAATAAAATTACTTGAATTAAACAAAATCAAACTGAAAACAGGTAAATATGTTACGAGTCAAAACTATTAAAACTATCTGGAGCCTTGTTAGTAGACTACCTCGAGAACTCCATTGTAAACTAACCGGAATGTCCTAGTTATCTCGGAATCGAGCACGTTTGCAACAACAGCCGATTTTTGACCTAAAATTGTGTGACAAATTACAAATAGCAACCAGCTTGTTACCTAATAACTAATAAAAACGTCAAATAAATTTTCTTATTTCATCGACATAACACATGACACTGTTACTCCAAAAATAAGTAAGTGCAGACTTACTTTGAAACAGGCTGCATAGGGCATGCGAACAGCTCCTAAGTTCACACCTATACTGTATTTGCAATTGCATATTTGACTTATTGTTAACTTTTAAGATCTTTTTTAACGCGGTTATAGAAGCATTTAATGCTTGCATTTTCACGGACTCACGATGAGTGGCCTATTACAATATATTTGGAAATTACGCCTTACAAATCGTTGAAAATTTTTATATAATAATAATAATAGTAATTTTATTTCCATCCTGAATTTTGTACATACATACATATATAAGTAAACTGTATAATATGGAAAAAGGATAAGTTCAGCTGAACTGCCAGGACAGTTCTCTGTTCTCCCACTTACCCTTAAAATAATAAATATAATAACCCTATATACATGAATATCGATGGCTAATGTAATAATACACATGTATAATAAAATTTAAATTAAAGAATTACACAGTAATTAATAGTATTCAATTTTCAGTGAATGAATGAAAGAATATAAACATATAAACATAAACCCATTTAAAAGCTCTGCTCTCGAATTAATTTCTTTTTGAGTGCGAATTTAAAAGAGGTTTTAGACAACAGTTTTAAGCTATTCGGTATATCGTTATAAATTTTAGCAAAATTATAACTAAAGGATCTTTCAAAAAATGTTGTCTTATGAGAAGGAGGCGTTAGCAACCCTTTAAACCGAATATTCAGATGATGGACATCACTTTTAAACTCAATTTTATTATACAAATATTTGGTAATGATTCATGACGAACTATTTAAATAATACAAAATCAGCCATGGCGTATTTTCGATTACTAAGCCTGGAAAGTCCTGTATGTTAACGAGTAGTGCAACCAAAAAATACCCTATTTATTTACAATGCACAACATATAAACGAGATAGTAGCTGCCCTGTACCCATAATTTACAACTTTAAAGCCACGGGAGATTTTCGTGATTCGGCTGAAAACAAGTTCAGCTTTGCACGTATCGAAAGTATCGCCAACTGGAAATATAAAACACACGGGAGATTTCCAAGCTTTTCTTTTCATGTGAATTGCAGGAAGGAATTTGTGTTTGTTTTTAAATGTTTATAAAAGAGTTTATTTAAAATTAAAGTAAAGGAAAGAAATTAGGTACATTTCAAAATTTATATTACTCATACTACAGCATGGAACACTGATATGTTAAGCCAAGCAAGCAAACTTCATTTCATTTATGTAGAATAATAGAACCGCTTACTTAGCGTTAACGAATACACATTAAAACTGAATATGTCTGCCGAAACTAACATCATGCTCCCTTCGCGGGTAAAATCTGCACCGTATTAACGATAATCAAATTACCATAGAAGTATCGTTTTCTAAGATTAAATCGGTAATTTCTTTCTCCGAGTCTGATAACAGAACCCTGCTTTGCAAGCGTAATCTCATACGAACTTATGCTGATCCGGCTAATCAGCGAAATCGCTAGTAATATGCTATTACCAACGAATTAGAAGCCAACAAGTGGGCCTACTGATTACTGATTACTATCTCGAGTTGTATAAGACAGAACATCTTATGGAATTATATTGGAGAAGCTTCCGTTACTACACAGATTTCTAGCGTTGAAATTGCAACGGTGGCAAAATAATTACCTACTGGGCGTAAATTAAGTAATAAAATACCTACCTTGTGCAATTCGAATGGATTTTTTTTGCATCATATTTCTTTCTCGGTGAATTGCTCCATTTTGATATTAGTAACCAAAATTTAATATTAACGAAGTTGCAGGATATGTCTTAGGTTACTATAAAGTCGAACACAGCAAAGTTCGGGAACTATTTAATGAGCCGGCTAATTTCAATCACAGAGGTGATCATCTTCAGGACAGCCTTGGTCAAACTATTTTAGATACATTACATAGGTTATTGTTATTGTAACAATAACAAATTGTAACAATAACCATCCCAGTCGCTCTTAGATAACACCAGTTCTGAGGAAATCCAGTGTAACCTGGACAAAACGTCGGCATCACCACAACTTTGATGCGGTTCGAGCGTGGAAACCAAGAAAACGTGGACAACGGCTGCGGAAGCCTCATTTTCCACTTTTGAAAAGTTTAAGAACTCCTACTTTATTTTATCTAATGAATTAAATTTCTGCACAGCCGTTTCAAAAACTTCTGCAATAATAAATTTTTATGAAAACTAATTTTGCCACTAAGGCCCGGTTTATTCATCTCTGAGTAAATGCCAAGTTATAACATAACGGATTAGCGCAATGCGTTGTCCTATCTTTAATCTATCAAGTACATATTGTACTGACCACTTACTCAGAGATGAATAAACCAGGCCTAAGTATTTTTTTATTGAAGATGATATATTTCCTCTTTTCATGCAAGAAACTCAAATATAAATATTATCAGTACGAAAGATTCGTAAATTTTACTCGAGAATGTCTCCATCGTAAATTAAAACGATTATTGGTTTCCGTATCTTTAGTTTCAACAAAGTATGGGTTCGGCTCCGTCTTCTCCGACAAAGACTAATTAATTACGTCGGTTTCTCGGATAAAACGTGACGTCAAGCCCTATGCATTCACGTAATGTATTCTTGGTTAAAATAAGTTCTCTTCTGGTGCCAAACGCAGAAATATAGTAATGGATACTGTAGAATGCAAATATACATAAAATTTATTGTAATGCAATCTAATAATGCGAACAAATCCAGAAATGATTGTTCCCTGTTCTGGATAGAAATTCCCTCTAGTTGGTAGTGTATGCGGGCTAGATTCTAAAGGTAGAATTCTAGACGAAACTTCACTGAGCCATTTGCTGCTGGATATAAACATGAAAACTAAACAGATTATTCGGTCTGTTTACATAAACCTTGCTTTTTACATAGCATCATAGAAAGTAATCAAGTGGTGTTAAATACGGAGACTAATTATTTTCAGGTTAACTTAAACAAGAATCGAAATAGTCCTTCACAGAATATATCGAGTATTCAATTGAAAAGTTCGCCAAGTTGGTTTTGATTTTTTAATAATGAAGGAAGGTAGAACGAAAAGTAGATGACTTCCTGGACGGACTTATGGAAATAATTTCTTTTAATCTATTATGATTAAGATCGGTATATTTTTAATAGATTAAAAGAGAAGAAGGAGGAGAAAAATTTGGTCGTAGTAAGTACATATATCCAAAGAAAAGAAATTTATAAAGGTACATGGCGGTCTCCAGACGGGAAGACAATAAACCAGATTGACCATATTTTAATTGAAAAACCGGAAATAAAAGCAATTAAAAATATAAGATCGTATCGGGCTCCGGATGCAGATACTGACCATTTCATGGTGGGAGTAAGGATGACGCAAATTCTACCAGTTATTACAAACCAAATAAGAGCGAGAAGAGAAAATAAAAAAGTAATTAGATTGAAGAGTAGAGAAGAACAAATACAATATGAAGAGATGATAAAGAAAGAATTAGAAATTATGGTGGAGAATGATAGCATGGAAGATAAATGTAAAGAGCTGAAAATAAGTATAGAAAAGGCTGGTAATAAAAGTGGCAATAATGAAATAAAGCTCGGAAGAAAAGAGTGGTTTGATGAAGAATCCAAAAAAGAATTGGAAGAGTGGAACAAACAAAAATTAGAAATGTTAAAGTAAAAAACACAAGAGGCAAGAACTAAATATGAACAGCAAAGAAGGAAAACAAGAAGGTATTAAGGGAAAAGAAAAGTATATTGAAAATATACTACAAGAAATAGAAGAAAACTATAGAAACAATCACATTAGGAATTTATACCAAAGAATAAAAAGTGAAAGAAGAGGATTCCAATCGTTTGTTACAATGTTTGTTACAAAAACAGAAGTGGAGAAATTATAGCTGGGGAGAAAGAAATACTAAACAGATGGAGAGAGTATTTTGATGAATTATTAAACCAAGAAAGCGAGACAGATCAAGAGGAAGGAGAACAGAATATACAGGAACGCCAATGTCAAGAAGGGGAACCACCACCGAACAAGGAAGAAACTGAGGAAATAATAAGAAAATTAAAAAATAATAAGAGTCTGGAAGAGACGGAATAACTGCGGAATTATATAAACATAGTGGACAAATATTAAAGGAACAGTTGCAAGGGTTGATAGAGGAAATTTGGTAAAAGGAACCAGAAGAGTGGGGAAAAGCAATAATTTGTCCTGTATATAAAAAGGGTAATAAAAGCGAATGCGACAACTATCGAGGTATCTCTCTGTTAAATGTAGCATATAAAATAATGGCAACCTATATAACGAATAAGCTAGTGAAAGAAACGGAAAATATAATTGGAGAATATCAGTGTGGTTTTAGGAAACAAAGAAGTACCATTTTTGCGCTAAGAGAAATACAGGCGGAAAGTTATGAATATGGGAAAACTACGATGGTCCTCTTCATTGATTTCAAACAGGCCTACGACAAAATAAAACGAAAGGAGCTTTACAAAGCATTGGAATAACTAGAGGTCAGTAATAAATTGATAAAAATGATAAAATTAAAGCTACAAGGAACAAATATACAGAGACGTTTGAGATCAGGGAAGGGGTAAGGCAAGGAGACCCGCTATCGTCGCTGCTTTTCAGTATAGTGTTAGAAAAAGCAATAAGAGATGCTAATATCAACAGGACGGGACTTATTTACCAAAAAAGCCACCAGTGTCTAGCATTCGCGGATGACCTTGTACTCATAGGAACAAATAAGAAAGAGCTAAAAGGTAACGGAAAGGTTGGAAGAAACGGCAAGAAAAATAGGCTTATACATAAATGAAGAAAAGACAAAATATATGGAGTGGATAGATAAGGAGTCTAAAAAGGGAAATTACTTGACGGTAATAACTAGAGAAGGGAAAAGATACAAGTTTGAAGAGGTGGATAAGTTCACGTACCTGGGAACAGTATTTACAAGAAAATCAATTATAAATATTGAAGTACAGGCACGAATAATGGCAGGAAATCGATGTATAGGAGCACTTAGTAGGGTACTAAAGAGTAAAAATATCTCTAGGAAGGCAAAGTTAAAAATATGTATATAAAACAGTAATAAGACCTATAGTAACATATGCAAGCGAAACATGAACCTTGAATAAAATAGTGCAGACAAGGCTAGAGGTGTACGATAGAAAAGTGCTTAGTAAGATATTTAGAGGAAATAAATATGAAGATGGATGGATATGAAGAACGAACGATGAGTTGAAATAACTTTACAAGGAGACAAGTATAACAGGAATTATAAGAACACAAAGGTTAAGATGTCTGGGGCACATAGAGAGAATGCCTGAAGAAAGAGTGCCCAAGCTACTAACTAAAAATACAATCGGTGGGAAGAAGAGAAGAGGCCGTCCAAGAACAAGGTGGAAAGCGGAAGTTGAGAATGATATGGAAATAATAAAATTTAAGGGGTGGAAAGAAAAAGCGAAGAACAGATAATTATGGAAAAAAGTACTCAACCAAGTCATGGGGCTGCTAGGCTCGCAGAGCTAAAATATATATATATGATTAAGATTAACGTTTAAAGGAATAACAGTTATCAAATAGTAGTAGCTGTTATGTTTTGCTTATAGCCTAACGTGACATAACCTAAAGTGACATTTCACGTTGACCTAATTCAAGGCCTGCTTCACAACTTTATGATAAATTCAAAGTACAATAGCGGACAATAACATCCGGGCACGTCATTTATAAACCTTACTTTAATATTTTTGACGTTTGGTATATAAGCAATTGTGACATTTAATACAAATTTTACTATTAAAAGTACTTGTTTATTTTGTACAAGATACTTCCACTCAAAAAGGAAAGATACTGACTTTGCCAGAAGAAAGAGTTGCTGCGAAATTTCAGTTTATTAAGTTTGACATTTCAAGTCCTCTTTTAAGTTTCGACAGAAACATAACCTCAATAAAAACTGATTTGGCCAAATTTGGCTAAATATGCATGATATGTCAAATACTTGCCCGGATTTTATTGTCCGCTACTGCATAGGTAATTTTTTACTATATGCCAATCGTATAAAACTGAATTAAGAAAATATACGTGACATGACAAAAGCCGCAAGGCTGTTTCGCGAAAGTTAGAAGAAGATAACTACATAAAAGTTCTTTAACCTATCGATCGATAGGCAAATATTAAAAAAAAAATGAACTGTAGATGAACTTTTCAAGTGAACTCCTTATACAACTATGAAGATTATTATGTAAACGAGCTATTTTTGTAATCATGTTCATTTTGATTTTGTTATTTCTGCTGTACGTATATTTTTGTCGAAGCAAGCCACTATGCAGCATTTTGCACTCGTCCTCTATTATTCATTCATTCACTTTTTCGCATCATCGCACCAATCCAAAGTTTTGCTTGAATGAGAAAGTTCGATATTCGTGAGCGCTCCATATTTTCTCAAGAGGGTCGAATTTCGAGTGCGGTTTATATTACAAGACCGCTTATGCCGAGCTATTCTGGTTGGTTTCGGAGTACTTTTCGAGTGGATTTGTTTCGGAGATTTCGTTTTGTGAATTTTGCGTTTTAACGTCCCCAGTAACCGAAAAAAAAGAGATATAGTAATTACGTATTTTTAATTAACCGTTTAAATTATTTTAAACATTTACATAAAACTAATTAATTAATTAATTGTCAAATTTGAACTTATTACTTTCATTCTTGCGCTGATTTTCAAATATTTTTAAATATTATGAAAGCTTCTGTTAAACAGAGAGCGTTTTCAGCATATATATTACTGTTATTTGCATTTTTGTAACTGTACACAAAATTTCTATGCTTACGTTTGATAATGCAGTAGGTAGAGCCGTGCGCAGCTTAAGTGCTACAATTTGACAGTCCTGTGAGCCTTGTATTACAAGTTTTTAATGGTGAGGTTTCCGTCTGGGTGGTGTACTGTACTCGTAAGAAAAAAATCAAATGTACTTAAATCAAGATATCCTACTGGTCATATGACATCATCAAAATGAGAAACATCCAAATTTTATTATCTCAGTTTTAATACTTCAAACTTCAGACAATGTATGTATATGCGAGAATAGTAATGATAAACAAGTAAGTTTTTTAAAAGGGGAATTCACTAGTGAAAGTTAAAGAAACATATTATTATTTTCCAGTGCACATACTCTAGCAAAAACTATTATTGAACTTGGCCGGAACTATTGCTGTTTTTGTTTGGTTACAATTTATGTTCATTTGAGCTTTGTCGTTATTAATTTATACATTTACTATACTCCAGGGATAATAGATGGCCGCTCCAACTTGGAAAACTACCTGATAATGGCTCATATATTATACAGCTGAATACATGTTCGAAGTGCATGTAGGTCATTATTTCTTTAGTAACATGTGTTTTATTAATGTCGCTATTAAGTGCATGTTATCTTAGTGTTACTTGCGAACATTTTGTACTCGCGGGAATCTGCGAGAGATGTAAAACGTCCATACAAATCACTTCTGGGTAGTCGTAAATTATTATCGTTTATTTTCATTTTCTGTAGGATGAGTTATGAAATGTGTTGTATTTTTGTACTATTGAGAACAAGTATTAAATTAAAAAATATTTTCTTTGGGTGTCCATATTAAACGATTAAGTAATTAAGATAGAACGGTCGCATGATAGAAATGTAAATACACACACCGGCAAATTTAAAGGAACAGAGAGAAAGTCTAATTATTTTGTGTATAGTGTCTATATTGTTCGTATTTCTCAGATAGTCTCCTAATACGAAGTTAGGTGGAGTAATTGTAATTTGTTTTACAAAAGTTGTACCATGTGAAACCTGTTGAAGAAGAAAAAAAAACTCGGAGATGTCAGACTTGAACAAAATATAGTTTTAAACAGAATAACTTTATTGTATATTTTGAACTTGGCTAATCATTTATTGTGTTTTTATTTTGCTTCAATAGCGTGTATTCCTCCCACGAGCCCTTACGACTGCATTCGTCTTCCCATACTTCTGATAAGGTCATCGATCAGTTCTTGAGGTAATCTGTCCCATTCCTCAATCAATGCAACTCTTACTTCTTCTCTGTTTGGAACAGCAGGAATTCTTGACTTAAGTTTTCTGCCTAGTATGTCCCATACATGTTCGATCGGGTTCAGGTTAGGGGAACACGCTGGCCAAATCATTGTTGTTATACCAGCTTGGTTTAAAAAGTCAGTTACGCAGTGGGCGACGTGTGGGCGCGCATTATCGTGCATTAGGGTGAAATTTTCTCCGATATATGGGGCAAAAGGTACCACATGGTCTTGGAGAATACCTCTGATGTACCTATCTGCAGTTAACGCTCCGCCATCAATCACCACTAACTCTGTGCGTGCCGCTAAACAAATGTTACCCCACACCATAATTGAACCTCCACTAAAAGATACTGTAGTAGTAAAATTAAAGGGTGCATTTTGTTCTCCTTGGCGTCGATACAATCTTTCCCTACCATCAATTGAATTTATACAAAAATGGCTCTCGTCCGTGAATAAAATTTGCCTCCACTGGTCATCATTCCAATTTTGATGTGCTCGACCAAATTCTAGTCGAGCTACACGATGACGTCTCTGAAGTCTTGGAGCTATTATTGGCACGTATGACTTGAGACCAACTTCTTTAAGTCTTCTTCTTACCGTGCGCTCACTTATGGTGGTTCAACGAACATCTTCCAGTAGGTTTCTTGTTTGAACTGCTGTTTGACGTCTGTATCGCAGTGTTTGCAACGTTATAAAACGATCATCTGCAGCCGTGGTTGAGCGTTTTCTGCCTTGCCCTCTTCTTCTCACATACTCCCCGGTTTGCCTCCAACGACTTAAGTTACGATGGATGGTTGATTCTGATTTACCAAACCTTCGGGCAACTTCACGGTATGTTTGACCATGTTCAATCATTGCTACGGCAATAGCAATATCAGTCGGTACTAAGGCCCGTATTCATAAACAAAACTTACGTCATGCGCTCGATACTAATTCGCTAATAAATCATTAAATGTACACATTTCACGTGTAATGGACGCACAACCAACAAGGGTTTAACAACAGTTTATGAATTCCATTTCGTAAAAGACATCATTGCAGCGCATAAACACATATTCGCAATGTTTTGGTGAACGCATAGCGTAAGTTTTGTTTATGAATACGGCCCTAAGGCACCCATTATTACTAACTTGGTTCAACAATAAAACAAACTGACGATAACAAATCAAAAGAAAACAAGTTCCAACAAATTTGAATAATTTAAACTGAATACTTAACAACAACTTAATTGTTATCTATAGATAAAACGTGTTTCAAATGTAAGACGCAACGCAAATGTTTGAAGTATTGACATTTAAAACTTCAATTGTTCAGTGTAGTATCCAAAGCTCTCTAGATATAGGCTATAAAATAATAAAATTAAGAAATAAACTAAAATTTCAATCTGTTCCTTTAAATTTGCCGGTGTGTGTATTAAAATTGCGCTCTTTAAATAGTTCTGAAGTTAAAATAGTAACTTACACCGCAATAATTGGTAATAATTTCTTTAGAGTATTAAAAAAAAGTAGATAATGTTATCCGAAGTAGAATGCTTTTTGTGTGTTTCGAGCAGTTTGCGAAGTTCAAGGCTTTGCATTCGCTTCGCAAACATCTGTAAGTAGTCAACAGGAAAAACCTTTGAAAATTAAAATACCGGCTTAACTCTGAAATTAATATTGAATTGTTTGTATTGTAAAGACTTTTTTTTAAATGAAGGTAATGTGATTATAATTATGATTACTTCACACAAAATTTCGCTTTGCATAATACGAGGTCTTGTTTTTATATTATCCACCTAGCCATGAAACAAAAGAGTTACGATATGAAATATTACATTTTAAAAAGAAGCTGAGACATTTGAGCCCAGTTGTGCAAATTCCAGCTTAACTTTCAGCCAAAGCTAAAACCCTCAACAACAATTGTTAATTAGTAATTGTTGTCATGGGTTTAAGTTTCAGCTCGAATTTAATCTGGCATTGCACAACTGTGCCTAGAAAAACTGTGTTTAATTTATGCAGTTTGTAGAGATTCGGGAAGGTTTATTTATTAATAAAATGAGTGAAATTAAGGTGGAACATCGCACTGTCATAAGGTTCCTGACAAAAGAAGGCAATGGCTCAAAAATTATTTATAAACGAATGGTTGCTGTGTATGGGGAAGATGCACCATCTTACTTTCAAATAAAATTTTTGTCTAAACTTTTTGTAGATGGGGTAGAGAATCAATTAACGATGACCCAAAGTTCAAACCACCCATAGCAGCTTAAGCTGAAGAGATGGAGGAAAAATTCTCTGTTTTTGCCAATGAAATCTGTACATCAAGAAAACTGTCCTGAAACTTTTGTATAACGATTTAGGTATGAAGAATGTGTCACCTGCGCAATAACTCGTCAGGGAAGAAGTTTCTCAATAAAGTGTTCTTTCTCGAATTATCACCGATTGATGAAAATTGGCACCCTTCTAGTAAAAGGGAATCCATGCAGTGGGTTCATAAAGGTTCTCCACTACCAAAAAAGCCAAAACAATTTTCGTGAAAAAACTGACGGCAACAGTTTTCTGGGGTGCTGCAGGAGTCTTGCTTATTGCATATACAGGGTCATTCAGAATAAGTATCCGACCCGTTAGGAGCGTATTCACTAAAGTCATACAAGTACGAAATTGCAAGAAATAAATTTATTGGAGACATTTAAAAAATCAGCACCTTGTGAGTCCCAAATTGAAACCGATTAAGTACTGCTGATGCCGTATTTATAAAATTATGGTAAGAAAATCGTTTGTTACCGTCGAGGCATCTTTTTGCGCTTTCGTGACGTAATAACGTTATTCCAGTGACCAAATTTACATCCGAATTTTCAATGAATTTTATCTCAAAAACTATGCATATTAGACCCCTATGCATATAGCTTTTCTATGTATTATCTGCGGTCAACGGGTCGGACACTTATTCTGAATCACGGTGTATAGCGAGAGGGTCTAACTTAAATGGAGAGGCCTATGGAAACATAATTCAACATTTAAAAACTTCTCTGGAGAAAAAACATCCACATTCTTATTCGTAACAGTATTTCTTGCTGCACGACAGTTGTCGTGTTCATGAAGCAAACTAAGTCCAGCAGATTATCAATAACTGTGGATTCATATACAGTATGATTGAAAAGGGTCGCACCACCGATTAAATAGTTATAGAGAACGTTAATAGGAGCACAAATGTACCTTTAGAATATTTTTACAGTTTGTGGTTTTCTAGATATACCTCGGGCTCGGGGGCCCCATTGCGATCCTGACGACTCGCAACCAACATTTTGCATGTTTGCGATGACACGTTTTGTCCTCATCGACTGCCATCTCGTGCATGTTAGCTTATGAGGCAGCGGTTTTGTTGCGATTTGCTTTCACGACACGAATTATAAGTCGGAAAATCGTTGTGCTGCGGCGTAATTATTTTATACGTAAATATTTAAAGATATCACAAATAGGCAACGCTGCATCTTGTAGATGCAGATACTAATCTGAAAGCATAGATCTTAGGTACTTTCATTTTTATTGACAACTGAATTGTTTGGAAATCAAATTTGACACAATAATAATTGTCACTTCTTATTTTATTTAGCTATTCTTAAGCTTCTGAAGTAAAAATTTGATGGAGTAGATCGAGGCGTGCTTGCCAAAGAAAACCATGAATTTTTAAAGACTTTAGAGAAATCAGAAATTAAAAGAAGCAAACTCTGATTTAAGGTCGCATGTCAGACTATGGTAACCATAGTGACACCCAATTTTTGCTGCATCGTTGCCGACCTTTGCTACCTACCTAACTATATCAAAATAGTCGACCTTGAATAGATTGCGAAAAATTGGGGGAAACTCCTTTACGTTGGTGAACAACCTACCTGAAATTATGCCCAGCTCAGTGGAAATGGGAGTGGGCTACACAATAGGATCGTCGGTAGCTCGTTATCTAGTTATTAATTAAGAAAGGGGCGCCACCTAGCGTTATATTTATTCCAGGTATCAGTAATACGTGTTACCGCTAGGACTACACACGTGAATGTAGCATATGAGTAATGAGAAAGTTTGAAATTACGCGTTTAAAAAAAAATTTTATCAGTCACCCCGTATATAGCGAAATTATCAGTCACCCTATATATAGCGAAATCTAAAAGAAAAGTATTCACGACATTAAGTTTATTGATCGTTTTAAATGAAAATTACGTAAATGTACGTTAATCACTCTAGTTCGAAATAAAATTAAAATTCACAGAGCAAGTGTAACGCGTAAACACCGGAAGGACATCCTATTTGGTTTACAAAGGTGATGTACAAGTTATAAGCACTTGTCAGTTTGACAGTAGGAGGCGGTTATTAATTTTCTTAATTTTCTTTATGCAACTTATGACATGTCCTTCAGGAACAGTGACTTGAAATATACAATTACAAAATTTTCAAGCCTTTAATTATGCAGCGTAATTGATGATTAACCGAAGTAAGGAATGAAAAGTGTACGATACCGCTCGACGTTAAGTCCGGTCGTCTGATGCCATAAATCACGACATTTACATCGAAGTCGAGAAAGGGCTTTGATCCTACATGCACGTCCGCGGTGTTTGATGGTAGTAGAACAAGATGACTCTCGTACGGCTTTTCTGTTTACTGCCTATCACCTGCTACAATTTGCCTCGCATAACGTGAATTTGCCTCATATAAAGTGAAACTGCTCCGTATGACGTGAAACTGCCTCGTACAACGTGAAACTGCCCCGTACAACGTGCTAAAGGAAGAAACGTGACGATAAGTTTGACAAATTCAAAGTTGAATCGGAAGACTTACCCCTTGTTTAAAAATAAGGGCCTATTAAAACCTGTGACACATCCGTTTGATTGTGTGATAGAAGCTGGAGTTCATGACGTGAGTTCTATCTTCTACTTAAGCCTTGGCGATATTCCAATCAACTTTCTTGAGTGTATAAAATCCCTATTGACTGCTAGGTGGTCGATTTCGACACGAATTAGCTTCTACAGCAAACGAAAATGACCTACACTCAGAAATGTCACGAACACCAAGATGGCGATTTTAATATTAATTTTTATTTTCGAATCAACAAACAAACAAACGCCAACACGTTTCCTTTTGTTCCAAAACCGAAATTAACCAACCTATATACACGAGAAAGGAAACAAAAAGGTAGTCCTTAGAGTTTGAATTCAGAATAGAGCGATCAGTGAAGCCAAAACAGAATTGTAGAGTTTGTTGTCAAATAGACCATTAAATGAAGACAAAATTTTTACATTTCCTAAAATAAAATCGTTAAAGCGAAATCGAACCGTAACACGTTAGATTTAAACTAATGTTAATATTTCCAAAGATTTTTGCTGCTTTATTACTAACTTAATATTAATTATGTTTAATAACAAGGAAAATTTTACATGCCTGCATCTACGGCTCTCATTAATAAAAACATAAAATTACAATATCTGATTAATACAAAATCAACAACATGAAATTCGTATCTTTCAAGGCCTACATCTTCTTAAATAAAGCTTATAGAAATAAACAAATAAATGCTATACTTAAGGCCTTATAGCCCTGACCTACCTCCATCTTCTTCTTTTTATTCAAAAACTTAAAAATGTATTTTACGGGAGAACGTTCTGCATCTGATGAAGCACTTAAACTGTTGAACAATATTTTTCAGAGTTGCCGAAGGGATTTTTTTCTGAGGATATGGGACAATTGGAGAAAAAGAAGAAATAAGTGTTAAACGTAGGGTTGTTAATGTGACACATATTTTTTTTCTTGGCTAGGTAGTACGTATTTATTAAAAAGTCAATGCTTTCGCTATTTCTTTAAGGTGAAATTTCTCTAACAGATTTCAAATGTTCTCTAACAGCTTAACATCTTTTAGAACCATCAATTAGAAACAAATACGTGAGGTGATAAAGTAAAAAAAAAAGTAGAAAAACTCCGGGACAGGTCAATTTTAGATTTTTGTTGCGGATCTGATGGTCTCTAGGTAATATTTTTACTTCGATTGTCACAGGCGATGTCATTGTATATATTTTTTTAATGAAATGACTTCATTTTATTCATTTAATTTGAAGGCTCATGATTTACTCTTTTCGATGGTATCGTATTTTTGACATTGATCACTCAGGAAACCAAGGAATACGTTTTTACTGTGTTTTAATGCTAATAAAAGCTTAGAATGTCACTTTAAACTATAGCAAATGAAAAATTGAGGAAAAATAAGGAAGCTTGTCGATATGAAGGGAGAAGAAAATCATAGTATCTCATAACAGATGTTCAAACTGTCTACCTTTTTCTAATTGATAATATCCTATCCGATTCAAAACGTCTTGTACAAGATTTATAATGTCTGGAATAATCAAGCGCATTTCTTATCTTATTTTGTCTTTTAGATCATTCAGATAATTCGATGTGTTTACGTAAACCTTGCTTTTTACATAGCCTCATAGGAAGTACCTAAATCAAGTTTTGTTTATGTAAACAGACCGAATAAACTGAATGATCTAAAAGACAGAATAAGATAAGAATTCCGCTTGATTATTCCAGACATTATAAATCTTATGCAGAACGAATTTTTAAACAGGCAGGATATAGTCAATTAGAAAATGGTAGACAGTTTAAACATCTGTTATGAGATACCAATGATTTTTTTCTTCCTTCACATTGACAAGTTTCCTTCTTTTTCCTCAATTTTTCACTTATTACGGTTTAATGTGACATTCTTAGCTTTTCTTGAATGATCAAGAATAAATTTCCCTATTGACCATTTTTCAAAATTTAAATGTCAAAAAGAGTAAATCATGAACTTTCAAATTAATTAATAAAATGTGGTCATTTCATTAAAAAAAAATTTCAATGACGCCGCCAGTGACAAATGACAATCAAAATAAAAATATTACCTAGACCATCAGATCCGCAACAAGAATATAAAATTGACCTGTCCCGGCATTTTTCGTGTACATTGAGCGTTCAGGAAATAATGAATTTATTCCTTACTCTATCACCTCACTGTATAACCACGGAAAATTAATATTTCTCTTTTCGCAAAATATAATATAATATAAAATGTAAAATAGGACGCAGTCATAAAGCAGCACTTCTTCCAAAGTAGCGAATTACTTTGTTTTAGAAGCCGAATCTTTTGTAATTTTAATAAGCTTTGGAATACTTTGCAAATAATTTCTGAGTTTGTTGGGAAAGGTTTTATTACTTTTATTTATGAATCGATATAGGTAACTCAAGCTTAACCTTAGTTTTTAAACACCTTGCTTATACAGAGTGAATTTTTAAGCGCCCCTCCTTCCATGACTCATTTATAGAACGAGATAGAATGTTTTTTTCTTTCACAAGGATATTCTACCTATTGAGCACTATAACATGTTCATTTATTTAACCAACTAAGAGTAAATCAATATTTTGTTGAAAACTGTCTGATTTTCAACTTCTCTTGAAATACTTACTGTAAACGTATTATTTGTCGTACAGCAAAAAAAAAATCGGTAATGTTATAAATTAAAGTATAAGGAATAAGCTAGATATAAATTCTTTTAGTTTTATTTGTTTTTTCAAATGTTCAAGCCTGCGCAATTGGCAGATTTTCAAACTGCCGTTATTCAATTTCTTTAAATGCAACCCTCTCTATCTCTTTTTACGAATAGACAGTGTTCGTATTCCTCTTGAATTCTGTTATAGGTTTTCTGCATCTAATCCTTACAGTTTTTTTTTACATTTTTACTCTAAATCAATATTAAAAAGTTATTTATTGTACCGTATTTTAATTTCTTTAACAAGTTTACAATTAGATACAGAAAACCTAAAACAGAATTGAAGAGGAACATGAACACTGTCTATTCGTAGAACGAGATAGAAGAGGGGGTTACATTTAAAAAAATTGAATAACGGCAGTTTGAAAATCTGACAGTTGTCAAGAGCATTACTACTATATTACAATGTTAATGTAATAATTAATGTATACCAGTTGTCCGAACGATTTTAATCTACATCTCCTGCAGAGTTGGTGCGAAGGTGAAGTAAGCTTAGAGAGATCGAATCTATGCCATTTTTTAGGACTATTGATCAATCTATCTTATCAATTTTAAATATCGTGCTTTCGACAAATTTTTATTATTAAGTCTGGAAGTTAGTGCTTTCATAATATGCATTACATCGCAATTGATTTCTTTTGTGTTAAATGATGTGAACTATGTTAGTAAATTGCTTTTTACTGCGAAATAAATTATTAACTTACTGTAAACATATAAATAAATCAATTTAAAATAGTGTTGCCTTCACAGTTTTGTGTGTGGTATTGATTTAGAAGCGTCAACGCCAATTCTAATAAACTCGACCTCAAAATTTGAATAGAGAATAAACAAATGGCAATTCAATGTTTTAATTGATATAAAGTGACTGACTTTAAATCCCTATTGTCTAGTTAGTTCGCCGTTGATTTTAGCGAACTGTTTGATATGCGATCATTAATCTTTCGATGCTTTTTGTGCTTCATACGGAACATATTATTAAAAAAAAAGTCCCAACATTCCAAATGCATCAGGATAATTTAAAACCTGAAATGATTAACAATGAAGCAATTTACCTTCTATAAATATGCGTTTTGGATTAACCGCGATGATATTTTAAATTTTAGATAATACGCCCGTGAAATTGAGTATTTTAAATTTAAGTAATTAATGAAACTTTTTTATTTTAAATCAGTTACCTTAACATAACAACTGACGAGTTCTTGAAACAATATCCTTTAGTAAAGTTAGTAATAAATGTGTGAATTATATTATGTTATATTTAAATGCAAATTCTACCTATTAGAATAGAAATGTATATAAATTTTTACCACCACATATACTGCTCAATCATTGTAAATATTCACTTCAATTGTAGAGCAGTGTACATAAAATCAACGCATGTAGTAAAGGTACACCGTTGTTTCTAGTAAATTTAGTATCCCGCAAACGCCTTGAAGTTGACTTCGTGGCAACTCATATTACGCAAGAAATTCATTAACGGGGCTGAAGAAAATTAATTCCTCAGCTACGTCACTTCAGGCAAACTTTGCACTGGATTATTTTAAATTTAAATTTCAATCCTGGTTCATTTTCTCATTTACCGCTCGAGCTTAAACTGTGAGGGATTGTTAATGGAAGGATCTTTTTTATCAGCGGTGGTTCAACTTACATTGTCAGATTGTCGTTGTTCAGCAAAAACCAATTTTTGCTGAAACTTAAAATGCAATTAATACAATAGATAATTAATAGTTAGTACTAATTAATACCTTTCTTGCGCCTATGCACCTATTACCTTGTAGGTAATACAACATAAGGCCAGTATTATAATGATTAGTTATACATGGTAACTGACACACCATGAGTTCTTTTTTCGAACATATATTATTTGAAACCATAAAATCTTAACGTGCTATGATGATCCTAAACAGTTTACGATCCGTACCATGTAATTTCTATGTTAAATTTAAAAAAAGCACAAATCAATGTATTGCAAATTATACAAGCTGCTTTTGATGAATCGAAACGATTTTCAATAAGTAATATCAAGTTTGCTTTTCTGACAATGCTAAGCTAAGCAATTAACCAATGCTAGTATAGTATTTAGTTAAATCCAGTATATCCAGACAATGCTTTCATATTCATGGCACTTTAGTAACTAATGCATTTATTAGTGTTACTATCCCAAAACAAATCGAATAATAAAATTCCGAGCATTTCTCTTTTTTTATTAGAACAGAAAGAAGAAAATATTCGTCTGATGTGAACGGTCATCGTTTCCTTTTATTACTGCAGGAACTTCGTTGATGTTTATTGTAGTAATAAGTTGACTCTTTGGATAAAGGACTGTATCCTTTTATTGAGTGGGCGTTACAGAAATTTTATACCTTAATAAATAATATTTGTGTCGGCCAATCATCAAGAAAAATATTTTTTCTTATTTTTATCATTTAGGTATCACACTACACTGCAACTACATATACTAAATGCACTGATTGTGAGTTCACGGCGATCTGCGCCTTCTTTCAGGGCGTTAGCGTAGAAAACAGACAAGACATTCTTTCCTTAAATTCTAAAGTAGAAGAATGCTTTAGAGTTCGACGAGAAACGGATATAAAATAACTCAAGCACAGCAACGCGTGTAGTTAATACAGAAAGTTTTAATTTGTGGCTTTTAATTGTTTGTGTATTTATTTAACTTACTCTGTTAGATATATTTTTGAAGGTACACTTTCAAATGCATTTGTATACCTGCGAGCGTGAATATCTGTTTTACGTTTCATTTATTTTCAAATATTAACAGTAACTTACACGTTCATCGTATTTCTAGTATTTGCAACAAATTGGTCGAATTCTGCGAAAATAAAAGCCAATAATTGGTCAAAGTGCGTAATACGCATTCACGGCGCTCGTGCATCAAATTGATTACGAATATGAACAAATGTATTATGTTTCCCGATCATGTTCCTGTTTGTATCAATTGTTCAAATGAACATGAAAATTTGTTGCGGATAAATTTGAACGTTGTAGTTCGGACGAAATACAAGGCGCATTAATGCAATATTGCATTATCCTATTTTGCATTAAAAAAAAAAAACTTGATGCGTTATAATTGAATTTGCGCTTAGATGTCCTAACTTTTGTCTTATTATAATGACTTTCGATTTAATTAAGTAGGTTTTACGTTAGAATTGTCTGTTAAAAAATATAACTGTTATTTTACAATAAGTAATAATTTTGTGAGGAAGTATCAAATACAAAGGCGAAATGCCGAACGCAATAAAGGAACTGAATCCTTCCTCTTTATTGATCGATATACCTACCTATAATGTTTTGAAATATGTATGTAAAAATTTTTCCAATTTTTGTAATAGGCCTACTTATACTGCTTTTCACGAGTGCGTTTGCAATACCAGCATTTCAGATTTGGTTTGTCATAAAAAACACTGAGAGCATTTTCTCTTTTTATAAAAATTTGATGGACAGTAGCATTAATTTTTTATAAAATTCTAATGCCATGATTTCGTCCTTAGTTATTAATTCGAGTTCAGTTATTAGTATATGTCCTTCCTTATATACTATACAGGATATTATGGGACAACTATAATTTATTAATACTGTACGTAAGTTCCCCATTACATAAGGAATTGATAAACTACACTGATTGATTAACTGAACTATCACAAAACGGTGGAGTCCATTCGTTTTGAAACTTCTACTTAGTAAAATGCAATAAGAACTCGGAGTCTTTTCTTCAACGCAAAATATGAGTCCATCCACCTAAAAACCATCGGGGCATTTATGAATTTATGAGCTCGTAGACCGCGGATAATAGTTATAAACTATCTTCGGTTGGGATATTTAAATCGTATCTAGTACCTAACCCTCAAACAATTTCTACAAAAAAGAAAAATAATTTTATCCAGTTATTATTCACTTTTGCCCTATGGCTATACAGTGAGAATTTTGAACATAGTCTCAACGACTAACCAGAAGCAGCAGCAACACCACCAGCAGCAGCAGCCCTGAAGAAGTTCTTCTGCAATGAAGAACGAAACGTCGGCAGTAGAAGTCAACCTGACGCGGTTCCAACCGGAAGCCAATTCAAACATGGACGACGGCCGCGGAAGCCTTCAAGTTAAATTTTAACATAGAATATATATAATCATTCTGTAAATCAACTCACTTCAATTGATATCTAACAACAATTGAAGAGAAACGAATTGATAAGTAACCATAGCAACCGCAGCAATTCACCAATGACGTTTCAGTATACCGTAATAATCAATTGAAGAGAATATTGATTTCCTAAAAACCATGTTCTCTTCAATTGATTGTGACGGCATATTGACAGTTTATTTTATAATTATATTGCTTGAGGGATAATATCAGTACAAGTGAACACGGTCATCCATATAACAATCGTTTTCCTGAACTGTCGCTGTCATTGAGAATCCAATCATGATCTAATCCTTCCCTCTTGGGATAATAATTGTCTTATACATCTAATAGCGAGAAAAGGTGCACACGAAGTTCTATGTCAGCGTATTTAAGGTGAAAATCTTCACTGGTTGTTCTGGGTCTGAACGCCATAATATTCTTTGAAGATGACTGTCCTTTTCCTTATCTTGCACTTGCCGGAACATCTGTTCTTATTTTCGAAAATTGGAGCGGTACATGGATCGAGGTAGAAAAGTGAGATAGAACGAATGCGTTTAATGCATGTAAGAGGTGAGAAATAAGACTAACCGGTATATACCAATTTTCGTAAATGCCCTGTGTTACATCCGCCGTCAGTACATATTCATGGTAGTAAAATTTGAAGAATGTCATTTTGCAAATTCGGACCTGTTAATAATTTCTCATTTATCATGTTCTTAATGAAGTTTTGGCCGAAGCGTCGAAAACGACTTTGAGTTTGGTTGTAAGGCTGGATGTTCGAATTACGGGATGATGCGGAATGTGGTACTGTCTTGGTTACAGGCGCCATGCACATCTCTGCGTTCAGCGCCGCCTGGCGATGGCGTGGTGATTTGTGAATTAGTGATATGAAAATATTTCTTGAGACTCATTGCACGGGAATAATATCACTCTTATGACAATTTACGATTGTAGTACATAATACTTGAGCTTCCTGGTATTGAAATACATTACAATATTCAAGTTCAAATGTACACTAATAATTTGAACAACTCGTATTTTTATACCACTAATGCAGAATATGGTCATTGGTGGCGTTGGCTTCGCATGTGCATGGTCCCTATAGTTAGTAATCTCCTTACAGTGACATATGATCTGAAGCTTTATAATCTTCTATGAATTTAATGTATTCATTCTTTATGTCTAGTTGGTTTTCCAGTCGGCTTTCTAAATATTTCAGTCTTCGAAGAGCTGTCTTAAATGATTCTTCTAATTTGACATCTGGATTTTGTGGTAGCTCGACTTGAAATCTGCCATCTGCCGCACTGCTGTGGGTGCTTTGGGCTTCACAGGCTGTTTATTCTTTATCATCCTGTTGCTTAACATCTAGTTCTTCAGTCTGCCAGAATTTCTCCATCTGTTTTTATGATGATAACGTTGCGGCAGGGTTGGGCAGGTATATTACATAATGTAATATAATTTACACGTTTTTTACATGTAAAAAATTATGTATTTTACATAACTCATTTTGATCATGACAAGTAAAATATGTAAAAAATACAAACTGAATTTTTAACATTTTTATTGGGTATTAATAATAATAAATTCACTCGTCCCTGTTGTCACAATCATTGTTATCATACAAAATGTGATTCTCTTTCATTCTTAGAGAATAATATATATGGACGAGTTAAATAAAAGCGAAAACTAAAAGCAACTAAACACAGCTGCACTTCTACGTTACGTAAACAGTACTGCACTAACACACTAACAATTTATGCGCATAACTTCACTGAAGCTGAATTCAACTGAACACAACTACGTGAACGGTAATTATACACTAACACTTTATGACCATAACCTCACTTTACAGTCTTTTTTACGTATTTTACATTTTTTACATATTTTACAATTTTTACATGTAAAATGTAAAAAACATTGAAAACTGTGTAAAATACCAACCCTGCGTTGCGGTTATATAACATGACGAAGTGAGTAACTGGTTACTTTGAATGGTACATTTTCCATCGATAATCGCATTCTCCATGACGTAAAAGTTTCCAGATTAATCCTGCACCTATTAAAAGGTCTACTGGTCCTGGTACGTCAAATGAGGGGTCAGCTAATTCAATTCCGCTTGGTTTCAATAATTGTTGTCGATTCAAATGAATTTGAGGAATATTTTCTGTGATTGTTGTACAATCAAACAATCTTGTTGAGTCGAAAAACGGCATATAGTTGAGCATATGAGCATTAATACGATTCTTGCTGATTTCTGAACATAGTCTCTCCAAAGTCTTCAAAAAGAAGGATGTGAGACTAATTGGGCGATAGGATTTTGCGAGAGAGTAGTCTTTTCGTCCTGGTTTTGGTATAAATACTACTTTTATTTCCCTCCAGTTCTTAGGGATGTATCTCCAAGCGATACACCCTTTAAGAATACGTATCAGGTAGGGTAGAATTGTTTCCAGTCCCCATTGGAGGAGGACGGGAAAAACGCCGTCCAAACCTGGCGATTTGAAGGGGTGAAAGGTTTTAATTGCCCAGATTGTTCTTTCTTTCTCCACTACTCGGTCGGCAAACTCCCAATCCTCTTCCGTTAGGAGTGTATCGGGAGCTTCCATCCATGCAGGTACGGGATTGATATTGCAACCTGGGAAATGTGTGTCCATCAGTACCTTTGCTGTTTCCTCAACGTTGGAGATAAAAGAACCATCCTCACGTTTTAGATTAGCTGGTTGCTGATATGGGTCTTTGGCTAGTATTTTGTTGAGACGAGCAGAATCCCATACTACCCCATACATTGTGGTGTGCATTTGAGTCGCATCCAATTACAAGATGCTTTTTGTTCCTCTCACAGTATTTTATGACCTCCATCATCTCTACAGTGGGAGGGGGATCCGTCGAACCTCCTGGGAGGTAAATTGACGCCAAAAGGATCTCGTTTTTTCCCTTCATGTCACAACTGATTTGAACAACCGTGATATCTCAGCCGCTCAAGTGTGGTACTAGAAGGGCTTGAAGGTTTCCCGGTACATAGATGCATGTCCTAGGGTTATTATGTTTTTTGTCTACGAAGATAGTACCTCGCAGATTACTTAGGCCTGAAACCCTTGATTTAACTATCCAGGGCTCTTGAATTAAAACAATGTCCGGCTTACTACCAAGGTGTCTGCATAGAGTTGCTGCAGCCGCCCGGCAGTGATGCGGGTTTAATTGTTTAATGTGTATTCCCGCCATTGGGACTTATGGGGGAGGATTAAGTTTTTAGGTCGCGTCACTGGAAGGGGAATCCGGTGGCGAAACTTGGAGTAGGTCCCACCACTTCTCACTGATCTGAGGTGTCGCAACCGGGGGTTCGACTGCCTCAGTCTCCATGTGGCTGATGGGGACTTTAACTTGTTGCTCTTGCGGCTGTTGCTGTTCTGTTTCTTGCAGTTGCAATTGGTGTGTTTGCAGCTGCTCGGTGTCTGCAGAAGTCGTCTGTTGCTCGACAGGCTTCTGGATTTTAATTTTTAAGGAGGTGAACTTATAATTCAGCTTCCCTCCTTTGCTGTTTATCTCCTTCACGGCGTCATCTCCAACGCCAAAAACAATCAGCCTCCCAAGAGGTTGATCGCGAGTGGCCGTATGGAAGACTCACCATCTGGATATATTTGTCCAGGGGTTCTGCAGCTCCAGGCGTCTTTGGACGACATCCATTTCTTCCGGTTTCAGTTTTGACTGATTAACTCCGGTAATGGAAAGCTTGATTTCGTTACGTGGAATTTTCAATTTTCTAGCCAAATTTTCTTTTCAAATGTTCGACTGAAAACCTGGGTCCAATAGAGCTCGACATTTACATTGGTTCTCTTTGAAGTCCTTGATAAGTACTTGAGCAGTTGATAATGTTACATGCGTTGCTTGTCTAGGAATACAATGCGGTTGTTCTGTTTGATCTTGATTTTGATGTGTTTCACTGGAAGCTTGATTTACTTGTTGATTCGTTTTGTTCTTTGTCTTCGTTGATGTTTCGTTATTGTGCAATAAAGTGTTATGTTTAAAATTTCATTTTCTGCATAGTGATGATCCACATTTTTTATAAAAATGACCAGTTTTTAAGCAATTCATGCACAATTTTAGTTTTCGTGCTTCGTTCAGTCTTTCTTTTGGAAATAATTTCAAGAATGTTTCACATTTGAAGAGAAAGTGAGATCCATTGCAGAAATAACACATTGACGATGTCGTGGTAAGGGCAATTCTTTTTTCTTAAATTGATTTGGGTAAAATTTGATGGTCATCTCTAGCATCAGACAACGTTTTTCCAGAAATTCAAGCAATTCTTCGACCGTAAGTAAGGTTTGTTCTTGTCTGTTAGTTTCCTTCTCCCATTCTTCTCGTGTTGAGTTGTCCAGCTTGTTTATCAATAAATAAATTAAAATTGTGTCACATTGATGTAAGGACTGATGCAATGATTCAAGTGATCTTATGTGAGTGTGTATTTCGTCAATACATTGTCGAAGACTTACATGATTGGACTTGAAAGCCAAAGAATGATCAAACAAGGCCCTTAAGTGAGTATCGATGATCAGTCTAGTATTCTCGTATTTTTTTCTAATAAATTCCAGTGCTTCAGTTGCTTCAAGCGTAATTTAATTGATTCGTGTTCCTTAAATTATACTGTCAATTCATACATTCAAACCCAATTGAACGCCGCACCGGTCATATTTATAACCTGTGTTAAGGAAACTCAAACGCGTCATAGAGTGATGAATACGGAACAAAATTTTTTTGTGAAAACGCGAATTAAATTTTGATATGAAAAATAGTTTTCTTATTATTTGTCTCAGATATTCGTCCTTGATCTTAAATGAATCGTCATGTAATTCTGATTTTAGTTATCAAACAAATGAAACCGTACATGTTATTAAATCGTATAAATTAGACTTGTTCCTGGTTTCGGAAGTTAGGCTTTCGAGGTGCCTTCAAAGAACTGCTAATCCTCCATGATGTCGTAATATCGGAACTGCTTTTAGACTGGCGTGTGTGTCAGTCTAGTGATGGCGATCGCTTAATCATTCTCCTCATGTTTGTTTTTCTTAACAAATTTTGTGTTTCAGTATACCAACATTTATGTTGAAATACCTTGGGATCATAATTTTTTTTCTTTAATATGTAAAACTTAATTGATGTATGATGAATCACGAACTAAATTACAATTAATACATCAAAATCATAAATACAAATAACATTGTTACAACAATTTTCAAACTTCAAAATCAAAATAACAGCAGTATGTCACCACAATGTTTTAATCCTTCGAATTCTTGCTTAAAGGTGCTTGATTGCTTGACTCAAGGATTGAATACTAATTACGACGAAATCACCAAAATGTTCTGGTTATTTGATGACTTGTTTCTTGATACTAACTTGAACGATAAATTGAATGTTCTATTCAGACTGTGAATCTGCAATTGTGATGAATAGTACCAGAATGTTCTGGTCTCTTGAAAACTAGACTAGGACGTTGCACAACCTTGGCGTTTCTCAGTATTTTCATAACGCGAAGGACCATAATGTTGAAATATTAGAGGTCCGTAGGAAGTATGAATTAAAGTGGAAAACGCGTGGAAAACTTTTAACAACTAAACTTATCGTATGTTATTCATAACAACGTACATAGCACACTAATATACACATAATCACATCAATGCACAACGTACGCGATATCATGGATATCTAACACTCCCCCTCGTTGTGTACGGATCTCTGCATGCCAAAACAAGTTAAAGATTTACGATGTTTAGGTCCCGGTACACATTTTGTGAGTACATCTGCGACCATCTCCTCGGTAGAAACATACTGCATCTTGATACCGTAATTTCTCACCGCTTCCCGAACAAAATGATGCCTCACGTCTATGTGTTTCGTGCGATTATGAAATACAGGATTCGTGGTGAGTTTATGAGCACCCATGTTATCACAAAATATTCTTACATCGGCCAAGTACTCGAAACCAAGTTCAAGTAAGACTCTCCGCAGATATATTGCTTCTTTCACGGCTTCTGTGATACCCATATATTCCGCTTCTGTAGATGAAAGTGCAACTGTTCGTTGTTTTCGCGACTCCCAAGATATGACTCCCTTTGATAGTAAAAAGGCAAATCCTGTGTATGATCTTCTATCCTTTACACAATTTCCCCAATCGGCATCGACGTACCCTGTAATAGGAGTTGATTGATACCTGATGCCGAGTTCTAAAGTCCCCTTCAAATAGCGGAGCACACGTTTTGCTGCCACCCAGTGCTCTAACTTGTAACAGTCGTGGAAACAACTAAGCCAACTGATGGCATGTGCTATATCTGGTCTGGTTCCTGAAGCTAGATACATTAAAGAACCAACGAGTTCACGATAGGGCAAATTCTGCACTTTTGAATTCTCGTCCTTGCATGTATCGATTGTTTTTCGACAATCTAACATTGGTGTAGAGACCTGCTTGCAATCTTTCATATGAAAGCGATCAAGGATTTCTTCTATGTATCCCTTTTGATGAATGGAATATCCATCTTTGTGTTTAACAAATTCCAATCCGAAACACCGGCTTACGTTGCCCAAATCCTTAACCTCGAAGCACTTCCCTAGACCATTCTTTATTCGCGTAATGTCCGACAAATTTTTAGAAGCGATTAGAATATCATCTACATATACTGTTATCAGTACTAGATTTTCTCCTCGTCCTAAATAGTACACACATGGGTGAATCTTGGGCTGAACAGCTTCGAGATTCTGCAACTCTTGATCAAGTCTCTCGTGCCATTGGCGACCGTCTTGACGAAGTCCATAGAGTGCTTTCTTCAATAAACAAACTTTGCCACCCTTCTGAATTTCTTTTAACATTTTTTCAGCTTTGTTTTTAAGAGATTTGTCCCGTTCTTCGGTCTGAATAATATAATTTAGGATCTTTTCCGTTAACTTCGGTATGTCCATGTATATTTTCTCTTCCAAAGAACCATTTAAATATGCTGTTGCTACGTCGAGTTGTTGTATTGTCATCCCACATTGCGAAGCAAGAGCGGTGATGAGTCTAACTGAGTTAAGACGGGTCACCGGCGAAAAAGTTTCATTAAAATCTATTCCTGGTTGTTGTGAGAAACCTTTTGCAACAACTCTTGCTTTCCTTTTCTCAAGTGTGCCATTCGCAGCAAATTTATTTCGTAGAACTATTCTACTGCCGATGACTTTACAATCCTCAGGTCGTTCAACAATTTACCATGTGTCGTATTTAATAAGACTCTTATTTTCCTTCGCCATAGCCTCGTACCATTCATCAGCATCCCCGCTGGTAATTGCTTGTTGGACTGGTACCTCGCCCAAGAACGATTACTGCTTCAAATCTGTATCAATGTAACGATACTGTTTTCGAGGGCGACCTCTTTTTCCATTCATAACTTCTTGAGGTCTTCCTGGAGCTCTTCTCATGATACTAGAAGTATTGTCAGTTTCATTTATATCATCATCATCATCATCATTGTCACTGATCACATTATTTGGTTCATTAACTGGGTCATCAGGTGTAATCGTCGGCTGCACCTCGATCTCGACCTCGGAATATTTTTGTGCTGGCCTTATTGAAATCTCTTCCGTCTGCGAACCTTCAGTTTTCGATTTTCTTTGGAAAAATTCTAGGAATTTTATGTCCCTGCTTATTTCGACTTTCTTTTCTTTAGAAAGCCACACTCGATAACCTTTCGACTGCTCCGAACAGCCGAGTAAAATACCTTCTCTCAACTTGCTCTCGAACTTTCCTTTCTTTTGTGATCGATTCAGTACGAAAACTTTACATCCAAATTCTCTAAGATGGTTGATATCCGGTTTCTTGGCATACCAGACTTCAAATGGTGTCTTCCATTCAATTGACTTCGGTGGACATCGATTTCTGATATAATTAGCTGCGGAGACGGCTTCAGCCCAAAAAGACTGTGGCAGGCCGGATTGAATTAGTAGGCACCTAGCTGTATCTACCAATGTCCGATTTTTTCGCTCAGCAACACCATTCTGCTCCGGATTATTTGGAACGGTCAAACGTCGTTGTATGCCGTGCTTATCCAAGTACTCATTAAACGGTCTGTTGAGGTATTCAGTACCATTGTCTGACTGTACGCATTTTATTCTGACACCTTGTTGATTCTCCATCAACGATTTGACCTTCTGAAATTCAGCAAAGTCATCACTTTTTCTTTTAGTAAAACGTACCTCGCACCATCTTGATTTGTCGTCAATGAAAGTTACCATATATTTGGCTCTACCACAGGATTCAGTCCTCATCGGTCCACAAACGTCTGTATGCAGTACCTGGAGAGCCTTCGTACATCGATTTTGTCGTTGTGGAAAAGGAGTTCTTGTCATCTTTCCTTGGGGATAGACATCGCATTCGATGTCATGATCACCGAGATTTTCGACGGCAAACTTCGAATATGCTCCATTCCTTACAGCTTCGACGAGACCCTTGACATTCAAGTGTCCCAACCGACGATGCCATAGTTCTTGCAAACCTTTTTCTGATTTTCTAGATTTAGCGCTGGCTACGCATCCACCTACATTTTCTGCTTGAACGTAGTACAATCCATTCATGTGGTTGGCTGTCAGCAAAACATCGCCGTCGTCGTTTAAGATCTTGGCGACATCTTTTTCGAATAAGACATGATATCCGTGATCCGTGATTTTACCAACAGATAGTAGATTCATTCGAAGATCAGGAACGAACAGTGTGTCAAGTAGACCTATGGTCTTGATGCATCCATTTTGACTTATCTGGAATGACACCTTTCCGCGAGCCTTGATTTCTGTCGACGAATTATTCGCCAAATTTAGTTTTCTAGCGTCACTTGTACTTAATTGCGTAAAATTTTCTTGGCTTTTACACAACTGTGACGAACATCCACTGTCCAAACGTCGTTATGACTGTCTAAATTTTTTGGAAAAACATCATAAGCTTTCATATCAGTACTATTACACAAAAGTGTATAGCTACAGAATAAATACTCATCGGCAATTTTTGCTTCTTGGGGTTTATTCTCTTTTTGTCGCCACTCAGATACTTTATGTCCAACTTTGTGACATCTGTAGCACTTTATAAATTTACGAGTAGTTTGATGTCTATCAAATTTCTCAACTTGATTTTTATTATTGTAGTTTTTCGTCGAATTTCGATTTCTATTGTTGATTTTTCCTGCAACCATCGCATAATACGACTCTTATATTCCTTCGCCATAGCCTCGTATCATTCATCAGCATCTCCGCTGGTAATTGCTTGTTGGACTGGTACCTCGCCCAAGAACGATTGCTGCTTCAAATCTGTATCAATGTAACGATACTGTTTTCGAGGACGACCTCTTTTTCCAGTCATAACCTATTAGAGGTCCGTAGGAAGTATGAATTAAAGTGGAAAACGCGTGGAAAAGACTTATGTAGAATTAACTTCTGGGCGATTCCACGAAAATGTCAACCTGACTCTAGTTTTGTAAAGATTTTCTTATGGGAGTAGTAAATATTTTTTTCATAAGAGAGTAATAAATTTGTTTCGTATACCTTTATTTTTTACTTGTAATTATTTTATGAATCAAAAAAGTCTATTAAAGCTTACCGAAATTTATACGTAGAACATCGTAAAAAGTTTGCAAGATGATTCATATAAAAAAATAATATTTTAAAATGAAGTAAATCATTATTGGTACTATGGCTGGGAGAGGGTTTTCTTTTACTATCATTTTGAGCAAAATAATCTGAAATGTTTAATGTATTAAAAAAGAAATTGTGAATATTTATACTAAGAAATGTTTGTCGCCTGATTGACGTTAATGCGAAAAGTTTGTTTAATTGATACATATCCTAATTTTCGGGCAAACAGTTTACAGAACGTTTTAATTTTTTTAAAAATTATTTACAGTTTCGCATCATTTTTAATACAATATTTTGCACTGTCGCCTGATTGACAGGAATACTGTCGTCTGATTGACGCGGTTTTCTAAATATTATAAAAAAGCCGTTGCAGCCGTTTGCAACAAAGATTTAGATGAAGTGCACCTTTCAATCTTCAAATTATTTTACAGAATTCGAATAACATTTATAAATTTAGAGAAATATATATATATATAGTGACATCTAGAAGCATGACGTATAAATCCTGTCGCCTGATTGACGCTTACTTTGTACATAATATTTCATTTAAAAGAAACAATTTTTTAAAACATTACAAAACATTTTAACAATTACATGGTATGCTCTTCTATCTGCGATTAAAAGAAAAAGTATTAATTCTTATTATATGTGTAAAATTTAAATATACTACTTCAATAACTGCTATGTATTAGAGATGGGAAGTTTCGTTACTTTTAAGTATTCGGTACTCCTCGTTACTTCAAGTATTCGTTACTTGGTATCTGTATCCGTTCCATACTCGATACTATTGACGGATCTTTCGTTACTTTTAGGTAGTCGGTATTCGTTACTTTAGTATTCGGTACTAGATACCCGTACTCGTTTGCTACCCGATACTGGTTCGATACTCGAAACTAATTCGTTACTTGGAATTCATTGATTACCCGGTAATAGTTCTTTACTTTGGTTATAAGCAAATGGATGGCTACGAGTACGAGTAAGGGTAAAAAATGAAAAAAATAACAGGAATGGTAAATTAAGTTAAGTTAATTAATTATAATTTTAAACAACTGACTTATTTATTATAAATTAAATTGGTATATTATTTCACCAACCGATAAATAAAATTCTCAATTAAAATTGTCTTTTGTCATTTTTTCATAAATGGTGCCAGTGTTTTAAAAACGAAACATTTGCAAATCAAATTATTCTGTTGACAGAAATTGCTTTTGAAGTTTGTGGTATTTTTGGCTAAAAAATGGTTTTTACGCATCTAGAAAAATGAACAAAAATTATGACAATTTTTGTACATTTTTCGTAGTTTTTACACGCAATTGGTTTTACACGTGGTTTTTCTACTATATACAGGGTCTTATAAAAAACGCCCCAAGCCATAACTCCTTTATTTATGGACTAATTAAAAAAAAATAATTTTTATTTTTTTATATTTTTTATTATTGTATCTGGTAGAGCTATTTTTTCTAAATTCTGTAATGTGCAACACTTTTAAGTTTTGACCAGCAAATATTGCAGAGAACATTAGTGAAAGAATTGAATGTGCAAATGTAAGTTGCTATGAAAAAAAGAAATTCACATCATTTCTTTCTAATTTTTGATATTCCAATCAATCTACCAATTTTGATTATTAAAAATACCATAATGTGTGTTTAGTTTAATTGTTTTTTAATTATTTTCATAGTCAAACGACTGTCAACTTTATTTTTTAACACTAGCGTTAAAAGTAAATCACTTTTAATAAAAAAATAAACATTTTTATGAAAAAGGTAAGTATTAACTTAATTTAACATTCCTGTTATTTTTTACTTCTTTACCCTTACTCATACTCGTAACCGTAACTAAAGTAAAGAACTATTACCGGGTAATCAATGAATTCCAAGTAACGAATTAGTTTCGAGTATCGAACCAGTATCGGGTAGCAAACGAGTACGGGTATCTAGTACCGAATACTAAAGTAACGAATACCGACTACCTAAAAGTAACGAAAGATCCGTCAATAGTATCGAGTATGGAACGGATACGGATACCAAGTAACGAATACTTGAAGTAACGAGGAGTACCGAATACTTAAAAGTAACGAAACTTCCCATCTCTACTATGTATGTCGCCTGATTGACGCTGGAATCGCCCTTCTTTATTTATAACTATTTTAACAACTAAACATATCGCATGTTATTCATAACAACGTACATAGCACACTAATATACACATAATCACATCAATGCACAACGTACGCGATATCATGGATATCTAAAGGTGCGTTTAGACTTGAGCACGCACGCACTGAGCATACGCGCACGGTATTCGTTCGCGCTCGCGAAGAGCGTTTAAATTAAAATTCATTTTCCAACGCATGGGCTGATCCAGTTGTTCGCAAACGTGCGTTGAAAATGAGCGAAAAAATAGCAGCAGCCGCGTTTATTATAATATTTATATAATATAATATTTAATATTTAATATAAAAAAAAGAAATTCGAAAACGTAGACGTCGTTGGTGGCAAACGCCAATTTTTTGTAACAGACAAAATAATTTATTAAACAATTTAGCGTCAGAGTGTCGTTATGACCAATTCAGAGACTTTACGAGAATGACTAAAACCGATTTCGAATATTTGCTCAGCTTGATAGCACCAAAGATTATCAAAAAAGATACAAGTTACCTCGAACATACGCCGCAAATTCAGTATTGTACAAATTGAGCATTCGCGAACCAATTAATTCTTTTGAGCGTGTACCCGAGACCGACACCAAGCGGATCGCGCTCACTGCTGTTCGCGCATAGAAAAACACATAGTGAGCGTGCGCGCATAACCGTTTACACTTGAGCATTCGCGGTGGATCAGTGCGTGCGTGCTCAAGTCTAAACGCGCCTTAACATGAAACTTGTATAAGGCGCCGATTCCTCTTCACAATGTTGATTTATTTTTAATTTTCTGTATTAAATTGAACTTAGAAGAATACTTTTAAGAAAAAACGCTGTACAAAATCCTGTTTGTTTATTTTTTACTTTTTATGTAATTATTTCTTTCAATGCAGACTCAATTCAAAAAATATAGATTTCAAAATTTGCATGTGAACGTGAACAATAACAAACAACTCTCTAGTATTTTATAAATAAAAATACCCGATCAAAACGAAATAAGAAAACAGAGTGTATTATCGATTTTCAGATAATAAAAAAAGCTGCGACATTGGGATGTCAAGAACTTCGTTAATATTTCAGTGAAGATATATCTGCGGTGACGTTCGTTAGTAAGGTGACTGATGTTGTTATCAATGCTGGAGAATTGATAGCTTTTCGACTTCCAATGTTTTATTGGAAAACCGTCGGCGTTTGAGGTCGGCCTCGCTTCACCGATTTTAACACTCCTTCCAATTATTGTTGGACGTCTGACCTATTCTCGCCAAGATTTTTTTTGTTAAAAGCGTCTACTGTAATAGCAAGTCTTGTGTTTTATTTCCAAGAAGTTTTTAGTAAAAACAAGTTAAGTAATTGGTTTAATTGAGCAGCAAATTTTAGTTTGGGCTACATTAATTGATTTACGAAACAGAAAAGTTTATGTACGGATATAACCAAATTACTATACGACCAGTAAAATCAAATCAAAAACTTATTTCCACATAAATAAATGTTTGGAGGAAACATTAATAAATAAGCTTGCACTAAAAGGAATAATCAGATATTTTCCTCGTCCAGAGTTGTTTTCTAGGAAAAAAAAAACAAATTATCGATTTAGTACTAGCAGGAAAGATTTCTCGTCAGTATTTGGAAATTGATTGAATTAAACATACTCCTCTACCTAGTTCAGCAGATAAGCGGATTCATTCTTGATTGCAGTTTCAGTGACAAATGTTCTGCTGATAAAGCTTTTCAAATATTCGAGAAAGATAGGCAGGCTACTCACACTGGGATTATTCATTTAACACCTTGGATATCTCCAGCAATCTTGGATATTTCAAATATTTGTCAGCATGTCTGGAATGTGAGAATATGTCGGTGCATGGCGTCTTTAGCTTCCTACAACTGTCATGTTAGCATCGCACATTTTATTCTTATTGCAAAAGTGAACTGTATACCACCTCCTACGTGGCTGTAGTTTTATTTCCTTCCTAAAAGTTATAAGGGGTTTTATTGCGACCTCGTTAAAACAAGATATTTGTTTAAAA
This sequence comes from Dorcus parallelipipedus, assembly GCA_958336345.1. NCBI lineage: Eukaryota > Metazoa > Arthropoda > Insecta > Coleoptera > Lucanidae > Dorcus > Dorcus parallelipipedus. Next base: position 34,471,718 of record OY284481.1, on the reverse strand, counting down.
GCCAATGCACTTTATGGAGTGCTTATAAGAGGCTATAAAATACGAACCCACACTGAAGGACGACAAAACATTTTCAGTTTGGAACTGAAATGATTTTCTCCAGTGGCTCTTCTGCATCTAATTAAATATAGTACTTATTTTTATTACGTGTCAATTCTTTTGAATTATACTGAGTGTAAATTTCCAAAACTACAATTTTTTAAATTGTATTTAGCCTCACATATCGTTAAAACTTAACCATTTACGTAATGCGTTAACACTAGGTAATAGGGCCGTCTCATTTACTGTCGTTTTCGGGGTGAAGGTGCATTAAGTAGGTGAAATGATGCTGCATTAACTTTATAGAGAAAAAGGTCGGATATCGTAATTCCTCTGAAAGTGAAACCGGAAAAAGCTGACGCCCTCCTGGTGTTAGGAGATGTATGATAAAAGGAATGACCAGGTCGTTATTAGCCGAGATCACGTCTGTGCTATCTTTCATAAAAATCCTAAATATAACGAGTTAAATGTGAAAAAAAGAAATTGAATAACTGCATAGAACAATAAATATAAAAATTTTAAAGATATTTGTAAAATAAAGGGAAAAGTTTAGTGTTATCCTATAGTATGTATGTCGAAAAGCCGACTTCATTCCATATGTTTATTACTAACGCGTAATTTGTAAAAGTTGATTAATACAGGGATATCCACATAAACCGTTCGTTAAAAGTTTTCAAGGTTGCAGTTCACGTAGATATTTGAAATTTAAGGAGCAAGGGTTTTCCGTAGAGATCTCTTGGAATAAAATAAAATAGTCTTTGTATCACTTCCGGTTGTACCGGAAGTCGCTATCAACTCGCTTATTTTAAATGGAATGCTATATTTTTTATCACGTTTTTGAATTCTACATGTAAAAATATGTTAAATTGCAATACATTTCCCTATCTCTAAAATGCATCATTTTTGAGATATTTTGAATTTTCTTAGAAATTTGGATTCTGCAATCTGATTTTCAAAAAATTATAACACAGCTATGATTGAAGCAATTTTATTTGTAATAACTAATATTGTAGTTGAACCTTTAAGGTTCTTAAAAATTCCATCAGCACAATCTATTAAGGTACAGGGGGTCTAAAACTCACCGCTCCACTCGAAGATATTCAAACACAGAAAAATACTTTTTTTCAAATGGAATGACCGATATTTTAATGCACCATTGTATGTGGAATCAAACGCTGCGTCGAACTATACTAGCATTCCCTATACCTAATTTTAACAGTTTTTGAGTTATGAAACATTTTCGATTTAATTCATAGAAAATTACAATTTTAATAGGTCAAATATTTTTAATTTTATTAAGATAGCATGGAAATTATAACAACGATTACTGTTACTACAAATCTTGTAGTCAACCAAAGAAAATAGAATTTGGCAAGTGGAAATTCACAAATTTTAATAGTTCTTTAATCATCCTTCTCTTAGGACGCTTGTGATCTTATAAAACGAAAAAGTATGAATTTCATTACTTTAAAATGAAGAATAAAATAGCTGCTAGTTTTCAATTCTCTGGATTAGAGTGAAAGTATTTTAAAACCATTGTCTAATTATCTTCGTTATTTGTTACTCATCTTCGTACATTTTATTTTTCCAAATTGTATAAAGTTAGGTTCAAACTTTCCAAACTGTGTTTTATTCATAGGAGACAAGAGGGGTACATTTGATTAAACACACATTCTCTGCTCTGAACAATTTTAGATCATTCTTCATGAATTTAAAAAATAGATTTAAAATATCAGCGTTTGAATAATTTTGATTTTGATTCTCAACTTTTTTTGCCTTTGCTTAAAATTTGTAGTAACAGGGAACGTTAAATGCAATTGTTTGTTGTTTTCATAACTATATCAACAAAATTAGAAATATTTAACCTAATAAATGTAAATTTTTATGTATTAAACCAAAAATATCTTATAACTGAAAAACTGTTAAAGTTAGGTATAGGGAATGCTAGTATAGTTGAACACAGCATTTAATTCCACATACGATGGTGTATTAAAATGTTGATCGTTCCATTAGAAAAAAAGTATTTTTCTGTGTTTGAATATCTTCGAGGGGAGCGGTGCGTTTTAGACATCCTGTAGCTTAATAGATTATGCTTATGGAATTTCTAAGAACCTTAAAGCTTCAACTACAATATCAGCTATTACAAATAAAATTGCTTCAATCATAGCTGTGTTATAATTTTTTGAAAATCAGATTGCAGAATCCAAATTTTTAAGAAATTTCAAAATATTTCAAAAATGATGCATTTTAGAGATAGGGAAATGTATTGCAACTTAACATATTTTTACATGTAGAATTCAAGAACGTGATAAAAAATATAGCATTCCATTTAAAATAAGCGAGTTGATAGCGACTTCCGGTACAACCGGAAGTGGTACAAAGACAATTTTATTTAAAGAGATCTCTACGGAAAACCCTTGCTCCTTAAATTTCAAATATCTACGTGAACTGCAACCTTGAAAACTTTTAACGAACGGTTTATGTGGATATCCCTGTATATCGTGTGCAGTAAGTCACAAAATATCTAAAAAACAAAATAGAATAAAAAAAATGCTTCGGATAAAAATTGTAAGGTTTCCTTACAAATAAGGCGTTCAATATTATTAGTTTGATATCTGGATTCGCACCTAGTAATATTTTGAGCAGCTTTAAAAGAACAATGCCCCTTTATGTTTTGGCAACATTCACGAAATAATGGCTTTTAAACTCAAGGTTTCACAGCAAACTAATTATATAAAGAGTCTCCAGAGTGATGTCAAATTCAGTATTTCTATCTGGCACAATTGAGTTATGGTACCTTGTCATACAATTAAAAGGGATACCCTTGTAACCTGGTGTTAATTCTTGATAATTGCAAGATAAATTTACACTACGAGCGGTACTATTTACTAGAATTTTTGGCAAAATGGCTGATGCGTATCATTCTTAATTTTGCTGGGAAAAGATAAAAACGATACATGATTTACTTCCGGTTATTTTTGAAGAGGTGACCAGGTACACGTAGTGATGTAAAAATATTTTGTACAACTTAATAAGCTAGTGACGTAAAGATGTTTTAAAACGAATATAATACAACTTTACATCACCAACAATAAGTAGCTAAGTTATTGGTAATAAAGTTAGGTTAGGACAAAATACGATATAATACACGTAGGGCTGAACATTTTTTTTAAATACCGTATTTCTACATCACTAGGTATAGGAGCTGCATTTCATGATTAAATTATAATAATTTTCTTATTCTGAAAAGAATTTTAAATTTTACTCTGTGTTCATTATTTGTATTCATAATATACACTGCTGGAAAAAATCTAGGGATATGTTCAAAATATACAATAAATTACTAGTTGAATAAAAATCTTCTTAATGAATGAGCTCATAAAGAATATCTGTGTATTTCGCAGTGTATAATGATAAGTAACCATACACAGATAAAAATCTGGAGTTCCCTCGCGTCTGGTGTTTCCTCGCGTCCATCCGTTTTTAGTGTTAAAATAAGCGGAGTTAGGACGTTTAACTTTAGAAAGTGTTAACGTGGTCTATAAAAGTAGCATTTTAATCCTTGCGGTAGTTATTTCTATATATGTATTATATATGTATATAATTTTTTAACACCTATTTTTAGACGCATTTTAATCAGGAAAAGATTTTAATATCACTAAATGAGATGAGCTTTACAACTTTTCAAGTAAAACTCTATCCGTATTTTTTAACACCGATTAGGAGGAGAACATTTTATCCCAAAAATTTTTATGTGTGTAAACATTAGTTTCAGATTATTGGAATTTGACAGATTTCGACAAGAAGGAAATAGTGGCATTTTAGAAATCGATATTATTGATCACTCAGTAATGGTAACCAGTAGATGTATATAGTGAAGAACAGTGATGAGTGATGAGTGCATGTTAAAGTAATGGAAAGGCAACATTTAAGTCGCAAGAAATACTGACGGTCGTGGGGATGCTTCAAGCTGGTACGTATCAAATTGATGTTGCGGATGTCATTGGGACGACGCAAAGCGTAATTTCAAGGTTGTGGTTACGCTATCGTGAAACAGGGGATGTGGCAGAAAAAAATGCTGGTCGACATCGGGCAACTACCCCAGCACAAGATCGCTTTTTGCAATTGAATGCTAGACGAAATATCACAATTACTGCGTCCTTTTTGCGGAGAGAGCTGCAACAAGCACATGGGGTTAATGTTTCATCCAGAACTGTGATAAATCGGTTGCACGAAGCTAACTTAAGGTCTTGACGACCTCTAAGATGCCCATCCCTCACAAGAGGCAATCGCGGTGCACGACTTAACTAGTCAGGAGGATGTTGATTGACAAAATGAGCAATGGGGTCACGTGCTCTTGACCGACGAATCGCGAGATGATCTGCACCCTGATTCAAGAAGACCTCGTGTTTGGAGACAACCTGGTTTAAACAACCGATGCAGGAAGCGCATAGTTTTAGGGATGGCACAATCATGGTCTGGGCCCGGATAAGCGTTGAAGGAAGAACCGTCCTCGTTTTGTTGGATGCACCATTAACTGCAGTTCGCTACCGGGACCTTATTCTCCAAACTTTTGTGATTCCCTATGCAACTGCAGTTGGAGAAAATTTTATTCTGTAACATGACAATGTGTAGCCAAATACAGCCAGATTAGTGGAACAATATCTCAATAAGAGCACTGTCGAGGTTTTTCCATGGCCTGCACAGACTCCCGATCTCAGTCCTATTGAGTATGCTTGAGACATGTTCCAAAGAAGAGTTCTATACGCTGGAGGTGCGTTTCAAAATCAAAGACAGTTGTTCGTCGCCCTTGATCGTGTGTGGAGGGAAATACCGCAAGAAGCTTTAGATAATTTAATTTTTAGCATGAACAGGAGATGTAGAGTAGTCATAAACAACAGGGGAGGGCATAGAATGTATTGAAACACCAAAAGAGACAAAAATAGGATTTTTTATTTTTTGTTAATTTATTTTATTTTTTTTAATTTTTAAGAGATGTTTATGTTTTGTATACTTATCAAAGAAATGTATCAGGAATTTCTCAATAATTGTATTACTACCACTTTTTAATGAAACAGTTTATTTAAACTGCATTTCTACCAATATCCCTAGATTCTTTCCAGCAGTGTATTTCGATTTCAATAAATTACTCACAATCAGTAACATGCTGTATTGAGTTTATTGTTTATATTGTTATTAATAAAACGAACAATTTGGATGATTTATTTTTATTTCTTGCTAGATAAACCCATCTTGCAATAAATACACCAGAAACGAATATGCCCTTGGAAGGAAGAATGTTTTTCAGAGAACTAATATTTCGTATGTACGTGCTCTATCGCCTGAGTCTCCTCGCAAATTATTACGTTTCCTCAATATATCATCTGATCCTATCAGATTAAATCGATGGAATATAATTTCCGAGGCTTGCATACGACCTACTAAGTTACTTTGCTTTTTTATTGTTTAATTAAAGCTTTTATGCAATCTGAGAACTTCTCCATATTATTTTGCGTTGCTTTGACTATCTGTATAACTTTTATTTCAATGTATTTTACAATTACAATTGGCAAAATTTTGAAACAATTTCCTTCTAAATCTAGTAAAGATATAATAAACCTATATTTAATATTAACAAATTCTTGAAATGTTATGTAGTTACATCTTCATTACAAAGACTGACGAATTAAATATTTATGTCTTATAGGTCAGTAATGAGTCATTACTAATGACGTACGTGTGTCATGATTGTTTTTTTTATTACCTCCTGTATTTGATACGTAAATATATTCAACTTCAAAGAAGCAATCACTAACATCCAACAGATTTTTGATAACAGGGGTACAACTTCTGAAGAGAACGATGGATTTATCAAGAAGTATTCTTCTAGAGAGAAAAAAAAAGAAGGCTGACAGAGATACAAACAATGAGATTTTATATAAATGGAAAAGAAGACTTCTAGATGTTATAAAAACAAATTGAATGTAGAATTGGATATACGAGCCCTGTCTCAGTGAAGTTGGTCCAACAAACGAAAATATTTTTTTTTTCAGAAAATCTTTCTTGTAGCAGGAAAATTTATGAAAATCAATACAATTTTGTAATGATATGGGAATTGTTTATTAACTTTTAAGATATATAACTAAATTGTAACTATTAAAATATAGGAACTCGAAGGTACATCTAATATTACCGCAAAATAAAAAAGCGACGAAAATTAAAGATAAAGCTATCATTGTGTTACGTCGCCTTTTCAACTTATTATCGCTTCGATACATTTGGACATTGTGTTAACTAAAGTCTGGCATTCATCAGATGGGAAATTGTCCCAAATTTGTTGAAGCCGAGCACGTAACTCTGGAACGGTTTTTGCTGGCTGCAAGCGCAGCTTTCTGAAAATATCTGAAAATATTTTTAAGAAATACTTTTAAACACATGTGGATGAATTAAAAACTATATATCTTGAACCAGTTTTTTTTTATTGTAAGATTATACTCAGTATCCATGCTTTGAATACTTAGTTGGGCCAACTTCACCGAGACAGGGCTCGTATACATATCGGGGGAAAGAATACTGTAAGTATTGTTCAAGAAAAAAAATTATTATGCAGATGACTAACGAGTATACTGTATTGAAAACGTGGAAATAAGACAAAAAAAATTGTTGAATGAATTAAATTCCCAGTATTGGTAACTACCCAAGCAACACCATTTCGTTCATTAGACGGTTTATACATATACGACAGACAGGGATATTTTTGGTAATGGTATAAAAAAATGGCCAAAAATATTCATATTTTAATGGTACTGGTTACCCTAGGATATAAGTGATACGTTAACTATACGTTTTCATTAAATTGTAATAAAATGTCGCGACTTGCAAAACACGTTTATCAAATTATTAAATTCCATCTTATCATGTAGGCGTAGGCCCATAACATACATTTTTCTCATTAAAATTTATAATATAATCTAAAAAAGTATAATGAATGTTTAGATGTAACATTTATTAACAAATAGTTATCCAAATTGGTCTTGTGACCCTTGTTACATAGTAAATTTTCTATAAAACTACTAACATTGTATCACTACATAAGAAGAGAGCTTAAAATATGAGTATCTTATAAATTTCGCCGCGAGATGTCGCGACCTAAACTGTTGCTCACTAAAGTTGTCGTTTATAAGTCAAAACCGCAGGAACTTTCTTGCCCATTACAAATCATCACAAAATATATAATTACTACAAACGAACTGACACTTGGTAAAGTTGAATGAAATGTCAACATTTCGCTGTACGTTTCACAGCTTCTTTAGAATAAGTTGTAATAATATAAATATATAATTATAATAATTTTATAATTCCAAAATATACGTCTAGTATAAACCATGTATAAACGTTGCGCGTACCCTATAAATATACATTTTGTGTAAACGTTATATTTATCCCAAAAAGAGACGTTAGTTAGACTGTCACTCATATGTATAAATACTAGTCTATAATATTCTACATTTAGACTAAATTCAAAACGTGTTTTAGACATATTCTATATTTGGTGTGTTACATGGGCATTTAAAAAGTAATCAATAATCATGAAAATAATTTTTACGTTTAGATGCTGTAAATGATATTAAATAGGTAATTTCGGTATTGAATATATTATTTGATACTGCTACAACTGAAAATTGATTATTTAGAATTAGTTATAATCTCAAATTAACTAAACAACAAAACGAAATAGTATCTGTAACGCTTAATTTGAGACAACTTGTGCAATTTGTTATTAATTGGTTAAACGTAATTCTCTAATGTTCTCTAGTTACACGTTAAATGAAGCTGTTATCTAATTAGTCTCCGCACTATAATTAGACTTCCAGTTTCCTGCGAACAATGAAGGAGAATGCCCACGGTATAAGTAATCTCGGTTGGACAAGGGTTTAAGATGACCGCTATTTCTTGCGAGAGACGGACGGTTGTGGTTCACAATTACGGTTACTTGCCGTAGACGATGCACTTCACCTCACGAGGAACTTCATGTTGTGATGCTGAAATGCTCACCAACAGACTTATACTCTGACAGAAATTTGCATGTTTCTCTAATCGTGTTACTCTCGGATTTCAGGTCACAAGATCGATGGTCATAAACGTCTACTCGAAGTCACAATGAGCGACATAAACTACTTTTGAGCTTGTTCCTACTTTGTTTGCTAACTTTACAAAGTTTTCTGAAGTTAAAACGCAGACGAATATAAATCTCTTGATTTTCGATATTAAATTCTTTATGTAACTATTCAATTACTTCGGAGTCTTTTTTTACCTAAGAAATCAGTACAACAAATAAATCAAATAAACTTCCCTTAAGATATTTAAAGAACAAGTTAGTCAGCACATAAATTTATTTAAAATATTCATTTTATATACAGATTGTTCAGGTTTCAAGTGATATAGTTTAGACGACATTATTACCAGAATAATATATTATTTTGAAGAAACCATCAACTTTGCAACAATGAACTGAAATCGTAATTGCTAATAATTGATAAAAATCTAAGACAAAAGAAGGTAATACTGCAGTTGAATTTACTACCCCTAAAAAATGATCAAAAATATTGCATCTCGTTACTGAATTTGTAATTCGTTACAAGTGAAAATTCACATCCAATAAACTTCATTGAGTGATTGAATGCTATATAAAAAACATTGTTATAGAAAACTCTATAGTGTAGAATATGATCGGAAAGTGAATATGATATTAATATATCAAAAAAATCAGAGAATATAACATAACGGCTTTAGAATTAAAGTAAAATTTACTTGAATTTGGTAGTCACATAAGAAAAAATAAAGTTTGGTTTCTATTCTAGTTACATTAAATAATTCAGTGCCCTTGTAATGCACACAAAGCACCGCCGAGAACCTCGCCGACGGGCAACATGTCAAGAGACTAGTCACTTCATGAAGAATTCACACTGCAGCTCATGTAATATTCAGTTACGGGCCTGCTAATTGAAGCACAGGAGAATTACGAATAGTCAGTTGCCAACTATTGCTAATCTAATGGTTTCATATAAACAATAGTGTTTTCGATACCTATTTACCTAATCACTAATAATATTATAAATCTAGAAATAACAAAAAAAAAACATTTGCGCCTTATAAAAAGTGACTCTCATCCAATATTTCTGAATAATCTATTCGAGTTAAAAGTTTGTGAAGGCCAGGAAAAGCGGATTTGTTTATTCCCGATTTAGTATTTAAGCTTTGTATTCTGCTGAATGTATTGCCGGCGTTAGCACAGGATTCGGTTATAAATTACACGAATTTTTCAATACGTTCTCGAGAAGACAAATGTGTAAAAATACAAAAAACTTTGACACGCTACCACCCCTCTTAGTCACGAACGCAGGCCTCGGAAACTTTCTACATCGCCGCAAATTTAAATCAATGTAGAAGCAGTTTGTTATTTCAAAAGGAATAATCGCAGTCAACGTTTCAGCATACAGCGACGGCACTTTCAGAAAATTAAAACCGACTTCGAGATTTATTTGGGTTGAGTTTTTAATTTCCTACAAACACAATTGAATTAAAATAAAATCTGAATTACGCGATTGCACTTATTTAATTTTGATTTCATTTCATGATGAATGTGAAATGAATATAAAGTTCTCAAAAGGAAAAGGACAATTTCTTCAAATTCAGCGATTGTTCTTTTAAAGATGATCCTTTTGCTTGGCCTGTGCGATCGCGAAATATGACTCCAAACTCCAATTCATTCTTGCATTTGGGGTCATATTAAATACAACGTCTATGGAACACGTGCCAACACAGAAGAGGAATTAATGGCTCGAATTATTCTTGTTTTTGATGTCATTCGTGATATTGTAACGTTGCCTTTTTGGTAATCCAGTTTGTACCAAGAAGTAACGTATACTTAAGGGGTTGCAGGGCGTAGTCAGAAGTAAGATAGTACAAAATACATAAGATACATTTATTGGGGTTACAAATATTCTTACATGACCAACTGTAGCGGCACTTTACTTAGAGACAGGAGTTCGCTCATCTTGACCAGGATCTCGTCGAACTAACTATTAATCGGAAAATCGATCTATTTATATGAATTGACTTGACCTATTTTCCACTGACGTAGTTTGTGCAGGTGTTCGTTGTTCTTGGTAATTCTGATGACTCATTTTTCTCTGCTGCACGATGATGCAATCCATGCAGAGCGGATGAACTAGATTTTACATGTTTTTGTCTTCTGTTACAATATTTCGAAAAATTCAAATTGAAAATCCTTTACTTTCCGTTCTATTGCCATCCAAACGAATCTTTTTGGAACCTCCTCCTCCTGTGGAATATGTTTCTAATTTTCAACTGAATAGCAATACATTAAGCCAATTAAGAATTTAAGAAGAAAAACGTAAAAATTTTGAGAATGACATTTACTCTGCCTCTTTAGTATTTCTAGCAGCTTACATATTGCTATGACGTATAACCACTGGTTATTACCAGACTTTTGATGTGTCAAAAGTCTATCTTTTACTTTTTTATTAGTCTTGTGGTTTACTTAGTAGCAATTTTTCTTTTTATAATTATCTTTTGTATGTAAATAAAGTGGGACTACGTAGAAAGAGCAGCAGTAGAGATAAATAAAAATGCTAGATTTATGTTCAAACTTTTTTATTTTATTCAAAATTTTTAAATGTTTTATAAAAACAATGATGTTAATAACAATAATATCGATAACGATAATTAATTTATTATAATTTATATAAATCAGTCAATCAATAATAAGTGTTAACTGTAATAAGCTAATCGCTCAATGATAAGTGTATTAACTGTAATAAGCTAATCGCTCAATGATAAGTGTATTAACTGTAATAAGCTAATCGCTCAATGATACGTGTTCATATAATAAATGTAATGAGTTAATCACTCAATGTTAATTGCTTTTTTTGTGTGTAGGAAATTAAATTGTCTAGAGTTAATCACTCTGTGATAAATGTCAGATAGATGAGTATTTAAGTAATAAGCTAATCGCTCAATGATACGTGTTCATATAATAAATGTAATGAGTTAATCACTCAATGTTAATTACTTTTGTGTGGAGGAAGTTTGATGGTTAGAGTTAATCACTCCTTGGTGTTTGTCAGGTGAATGAGAGCGAACGTCAGTTCGAAGCGCTTTATATAGGCTCCTCCCCACTACGTCGGTGCTAGTTTTTTATTTTTGAAAAGCCAATGATTTATTTTATTTTTCCTTTGATTTTTATTCCATAAATTTTCAGTGAATCTTTTGTCCGTTTGTTTCGTCAATCATAAAATAATTTTCTATTTAAGATTTCATAATAAAATATTTTAACTTTGCCTTTGATTTTCTTAAATTTGAATCTAAAAATAGGGGTTCGAGGCTAAATGACGTCACGAATCCTACCTAGTTCGAGATTATCCTGTCATCTTGTTATTTGTCATAACGATGTACATGCTCGTGTCAGTGATTGTCAAATTATGTGGCTTTCTCATCATTTTGAACAAATTTCGGTAAGTTAAAACATTAGATTGAACTATTACTCAATATCAAACTTTAATTCTTTTAAACATAACAAAAAAAATTAATTAATAAATCCTAATTTTATTGCCTCGCGTTTTTTTATTCTTAGGTTCTTTCCGTTTGGCAATTTAACTACGAACTTTCTCAATCGGCCGTTACCATGCCTGAAATTCATATCATTTCCCTGCCCTTTATGAGTCGACATGACAGCTGTCACCGGAACATTTTCCTGGACCTTCAACATCGGCACATCAAGATTACGTCCAGAAACGTTCTGCTGCTCATCTTGTTTCCTGTCTGCCAACTCCCTAGCCTGTTCCTCGAGCCAGTTACAGAAGCTTCTTATATTATTAGCAACCCATGCTTCTTGTGTAGGTGAATTCAATAACAAAATTGAAGACTCTGGATCGGACACTGTAAGATATAATTTAATTAGTATAATTTTTAACATATACTTAAATTGCCCCTGTGTTTCTGTTTTAGTTTAAGTTTTTCATCTAATGTTCGTGTTGGAAGTAAGAAAACTGGTATTATTTAGGAACTTCTGCATGGTTCAAAGAATACACATAAAATTAAGGTATGTTACATTTTATTTGTAAAATAAATATTTAGATCTTTGTTTTATTGTTGTAGGTGAAGAATTTCCTTTGCATATGAAGATTGGAAGTAACTCTTTGCTTATTTGAAGAATCCGAAAACTGTGTGTCCTTGTGAACATGACAATATGCAAAAAATTGAATAATAAATTACAATATGATAACTGCATTAAACATTTATTGGCACCTACTGTTCCTTGGCCTTTGATGCAGTTAATCACCTTTCAAGATCGTGGTGCCGGTGGTTTCTTCTATTCTAATGTGGTTTTTGTAACTATTATAAAGCCAATCGTAGATATTTTAATGAAAATTGACAATCCTTGCCCTTAACTACTCTGCCGTGTAAAAGGCATTACTTTTAATGAATATGGACAATACTTGCACTCAATTACTCAACTTGATTTGCTAAAATATCCAATATTCTCTTGTCCAAAATATAAAAAAGAAGTTTATGAATTGGTAATAAAATCAATAGTTAAACCCGTCCTGGACAACTTGTTTGGAAACTACGGATATTCTGAAAAAAAAAAAAACGATCAACCGTGCAAAACAAACCTCTCAGCAGAAAAGTGTACCTACTTTCATTATTTAAATAAACTTTTTCAAATTTATAAGTACCTATTTTTTCTACATGAAACAAATAAAAACAAACTGACAAGGCCAGACTTTGTGACATTACTTTAACCTGCAAATGAGCAGCACATCTCCTTATACAGTCATCAAAACTTGACGCTAAAGCTCAAAATTTTAGAAGAACAAAAGTTTATACAGAAAATCGTGGCACGGCCTTAATAACATTAGTTGTTAGATGTAGTAGGCCAATTAGGAACTTCCATTCAGTCCTTGTCCTCTTCTGTCTCTTTCTTTCTCAGTACGGGTAGGAAACTCGACCGGAAGTCCATAAGAAATTACATGGCATATTTGAGGGCTTGACTGTTTTTTTTATGCCTAATAACATCGTTCTTGTAACGTGGTGGTGATACATCAATATCTTAAAACATATTTTTACTATTTACAAATATATGTTATTTTTTCTTGCCCGGCTGTTGGTTCTAAATGAGTTAAGAGAAACCATGTATTTTTTTATATTACCATAACGAATAAAGTTATCCAGGTTTTATTAAAATGTTTAGAGATTGTACAGTAATCACGCTTTCGTAGGTATAAATTTAGGTTTCGCTGAATTAAAAATTTAAATGATATTTATTTGCAGGTTAATTTACACATAATTGAGAAATGAATAATGACATGCCAGATTAATTTCACAAAGCATTTCTTCTTACAACGACGCGAATACAAATAGAACGTTACTTGAAATGAACCTTAGCGAATTGAATTCAACGATATTGCCCGGAGTATAGCTCCAATCCAATTATGTGCTTGCATTATTGAATTTAACGTCGCGGTGAGCAAAACCACATTACAGAAACACTACGATAAATTTCAGAGTGATATTTGTTCTTGCAAAATTAAGTGGAAAGCTTAGCTGGTCAAATTGATGTGCATACTGGTTACATAAAATATTTGCATTTATTAATTTTAGGTTCGTTGAGTAACAATTTTTTTTTGTTACGCATCTTCTTCAGAAGTTATCGAGTATATACAATTAATGAATTCTTCCAACAAGAGTAAACGTGGGCCCCATACGACTTAAAAAGGTATTAAACTGGTTTGAAAATGACGATATACAACAGTACTTAAATACTGCTTGTATGTTGCAAGGTACAAAAAAACCTGCCTTGTGTAAATGAAAGGAACACTGATGATGATAGATGGGAAAATAAAATATATTAAGTCGAGGATCGTTTTACACATTACAAAATCCATGGAAGGCCAGATCAGCCAAGGACGATAATTTTGCAAAAATGTAACACATTATATGTCTCAATAAGATCGGAAATTTGCTCAAATCCCTGGAAGTATACCGGTTGAGTTATGCAAATGAAAGAGCTTCTGCATTGTAAGAATACAGCGAATACAAATATTTAACTGATATAAATATAAAGAATACAACTTCTTAAATAAAACCAACATGAACAAAACAATAAATACTGGAATTTCTGCAGTACTTTAATACAAAAAAGCGACAGCTTTATGATGATGACGGTACATTCGTCGTCTCCCATCCGCATTTTAAAATGTTCTATAGACGACGCCTTCGTACGCGTCGATATTCTGGAATTTATTGATATGGTGGAAAAGTGGGAAATAGATGTCGAGATAACAAAAGAAGTATCAGGGCCAATTTACTTCTACTGAATCCGTGAGGAGAACGTGCGGGTTCATTTCACGGATACACTGTCAATCTAAATTAGCAGCTGTGCCTTTGTAACCAATCGTCGTTCATCACCATCAACTTGGACAGAAAGAATGCTGCTTGAGTTGTGTTGAAAAGAATGTAAAATAACGTGGAACTATTCAAAAATGTATTCTTAATTCTGCATTCGTTTTATTCTAATTCTATATTAGATATAGTTAAATTGAAAAATAATTCTTTTATAAACACCTTATTACTAGTACTGGTAATTTTAATTTCTATACAAACATCTGATATTAACGAATGCAGTCATTACCTAAAACGCTGATGAGAAGGCACTGAGTGGAGGACAAATTAAAATGGCATATATCTCTTTTACAAAATGACGAAAGGTAAAAAAAAAATCAGATTCAAGAGCATAAACTGCCAACTGACACTTTCGTGTACATGCATTCTGTAAATAAATTTTATGTCAAGAAACCAGGCGCTAATCCACTAATTACAAACACTACTGTTGTAAATACACAGAAAGTTTCAATGTGGCCCTTGTATTACTATCACGCAATACGGTTCGAAAACATTCTTGAACTTTACTATTATTAAACTGTTTAAAGTGACAGGGAGCTCTGTAAACCGCACAGGAAATTAGGCACCACATGCCGCAACAGGTTAACAAAAAGCTGATTTAGTGCTTATAAAGCAACTCAGGTTTAATTTTGCTATAGTTTATCACTCTAGTGCAAATTTAATTTGTAAATCATAATTATTCTAGTTTTTCTTTTACTTTATAATTGTGCTGTTCCTTAAAATTTCCTAAAAATCAGCAGCCATTGCAATATTAGTTTCATCTTCTTAAAGCGAAAAATTGTATGACTCCGCTCAGGAAACAAAATAGCTGAAAGTTATTTACCAAATTTCGAACATAGTAGCATTCAGTGTCATTTTGTTTCATAATGATACTAATGGCCAATACTTTAGTCAACCTTAACCTTTGGTTCATTCCCATGCCTACAATAATTGTAAAGATAATTGTTTCTATAGGAATAAACCAAAGATTAAAGTTAACTAGTGACTAAAGTAACGCGCCTAAAAACTATTGAGGATTTTTATCTTCGTTCGATTTCCTTCTACTTTAAAATTCAATTAACTTTTCTTAAGGGTTTGTTGCTGCATTTCTAAAAATAAGAAAGCTGTTTCAAAAAACTTAGCGTCACCCTTTTTTTTGAGAGAAGATTTGAAGAAGAACAGAAATAGTTGTCCGGTTGAATGTTGTATTTAAGGGTCAGTTTCATAACCGAATTTAAAGGAGACTTTAAATTTAAAGTCACTTCAGATGTCAAAACAAATATGAAAACACATTTGTTTACACATCTGAATGTGACTTAAGGTCTCCTTTAAATTTGATTATGAAAATGGCCCTTAATGAGACTGCAGAATTCGAAAGTGCCAGAGTACTGCTAAGATCGTCTATTTTAATGATGGCAGACAACTCTTAACAATACTGAACGTAACATATCGACGGCCTTGACATACGAGAGTACCATTGTTACCATAAAAAACTAGGAGAAGATTTTTTAAGCTGTGTAAAACTGCTACCGACCATATGTTAAAAAGAAATTGTCACTGTCAGTCATGTCTAAAAGTAAATGTTTCAAAAGTTGGGATAATTGCTTGCGTAGAAGAGATAGAAGAGGGTATCACAGTTAGACAAATTGCTCAGAATTTCGGCATTAACAAAAATACACTTACTGACTTGATAGTAAAGTAAGATTTAAATATAATAAAATAATAGAAATCATTACTACTGAATTTTAATAGTTGTCCTAGTTTTTTTATGATATCGATAGTACATATTGCTGTGGTATTTAGCATATAACTTTTTAGAAATAATTGTGATCTCAGGGTCTATTGATTGAATTATTAAACAAGTTACAACATTTCACGGGGTTCCTACGCAATGAAGTAATTTAAATCGCATTGAAACTCTGAAAACATTTATTGAATTGTTGTTGTGCAAATTTATAAGCAAAGTGGTAACTGGGGTAAGTAAAAATCCAAAATATATTTAGTTGGTATTATTGACGTTACACATAAAATGTCAAAGCAAAAATATACACATAACCAAATAATTATCAGTTGCAAATGGTACATAAAATTATAATCTAATTTGCCACGACGAATTGAAGTTAATAGATCTCTACCTCACATTCATCATGAACAAACAGGTGTGTTATTTTCAGTGCCCGCTAAGGTAAATAATACCTTGTTCCGTGTCCCCAAAAAATTCTAAAAATCGTTGAATGCAAAGAATTAAATGTGTGTTGTGTTAAATTATTATTTAATAAGCAAATTGTGGTTTGTTGAAATTTAATGTGTATTTTGAATCTGTTATAACAAAAACTCAATGTATTTATTCCATTTTGTATTTGCCGATAACAAATCTCAACCATATCAAGTTAGATAAAAGCATCTTCTCTGAATATGATAACGTTAAATACAAAAATGTGTTTGTGATAAAAATATTAACTTCGTTATCGAAAGTCGGCATGTAATTATTCCATGTCGTCCTTGCTAACAACAAATCTAATCATATTGGATAAAAATATCCTCTCTGTGTATGATACGTTAAATACGAAAATGTGTGTGTCTGAGGTACATCTAATAACTTCGTTGTCACAAATCGGCATGTAATTATTCCATGTCGTCCTTGCTAACAACAAATCTAATCATATCAGTTTGGATAAAAACATCCTCTCTGTGTATGATACGTTAAATGCATAAATGTGTGTTTAAATCAAAATCAACAATAATAATATTAATAAAATTTTAAAACTGTTTACCATTCTAGAAGATGTTACCACAATCACTGACCAAGGAAGACTTAATTCTACTGACAAATTGTCCCACTTATATAGGGAAACAAAACCACAAAAACTTGCCCCAAAAGAAAACTTAACCTTAAAATGCAAAAATAAAATTAAAAATTCATCAAAATTAACTTAAAAAATGTGATTCTATACAATACAAAAGCATGAAAATTAAATCAGCTTTTCCTAGGCCAGCCAATCAGTCCCAGTCGAAGTGCCTCAACCTTCAACATCTTCACCTTCACCCCATCAGGAAGGTGCAGCAGATATCGGCGCTTGTTGCCTCTTCGGTCCTTAAGGAACTCACGAGGAAGCTTTTTAACTGCTTCCTCGAACTCAGCAGCCTCCATCTGCGGAGGGGCAGGGGTTTCAAGATCTGGCAACCCAACCTCCCTGACCGATGCTCTCGGGACCTCAGGCATCGATAACACAGGCCTAGCAGGTGGTGGAAGAAAATCAGGCATGGCCTCGGTATCTGAGTCTTCCCCAAAAAGCTCACAGAACTTGCCTTTTAACCAATTTGCTGTGTTCGGGGAGTCGAGACTCAAGGGATCGTCTTCCAGGTTATGTAAACTCTGCATTTTAACAAAATAGAGATATAAGTACAAGAAAAATCTTAATGAAAGTTTAATTTTTGAACTCTAAGGAACCCTGTTATACAAACATGATAGAAATGTGGCACCAAAAGCCAAAAGAAAAATCATTCATCAAATTAAAACAAATTCAACGTGTGTATCCTTTTCATTTAAATTTAAATTACTCCTCGAAAAGAAAATAACACAGCAATATGAATGATTGACAGAAAAGTGTCAATTTGAGAATGAAGATCTTAGACGTTAGGTAATACATTATAATGTTGATGAATATCTGCATGACCTTATAGGATTCAATAATGTTTCTCCTCACTAAATTCCTCCTTCGTCTTTTGCTTTTCCCAATCCAGACAATTATCTTTTCAAAGATACAACAGTTATTGATGATAGTGGATAAGTCTTCGAGCTTGCTAATTTCAAGCACCACTTCCTTTTTCTTAATTGCTTTTGAATCCTCGGTAGAAATGGCAACTAATTTAACTGCTTCTATGACACTTATGCTGGGTTTCATAAAAGTCGATTAAATTTAATAATTGATTAAGAATAACCATTCCTACGCTGGATTTCACAAACGTCACTTAACTTTAATCATCGATTAAGAATAATCATTCCTATACCTTCAACACATATAACCATGGCAACGTTTACTTTTAACGGATGATTAAATTTTAAGTAACGTTTGTGAAATCCACCACTATACCTTCAGCACATGTAACCATAGCAACGTTTACTTTTAACGCTTGATTAAATTTAAGTAACGTTTGTAAAATCCACCATCAGTAGCTTGAACCTGGGCTCTGGTCAATAACGTTCCAATTACATTTAGAAATTAAAAGTTCTATAGCGCCTTTATCAAATCGAGAACGATCAAACGCTGTAAATTGGAAATTGCTTGTGATAATCGTTTTTCTTAAATGTTACCCATTAAAACTGGACCAACTAGCGACAACACCGCATGTACCAAGAGGCTATTAGATCTGGTCGTCAAAAAAAATTAGGGAATAAAAGATAATCGTTGGGTACCAGATCTGGAGAATAGGGAAGCTGTTAAAAACTTTTGAAACTAACATAGTGGGTAGCCAGCCATCGTCTTTTTTCACGAATTTTTGGTATAAGATCCGCATAATATTGACTCGTGATGATGTGGTTACGCGATCAAAAATCAACAAAAAAAAAGAACCTAAAAACTCTAAAACTTTTTGCCATAATCTTGCCGGCGGAAGATTGTACTTTTGACTCTGGATCAACTTGATGGACCCACACATTATCCACTCACAAATCATCCCAAAAACTTTTTCGGATCTGCTTTAATTATTGTTAAATTTGCCTCAGTGGTAGGTTGGCTGATGTGTTTTTGACCAGCCATTCTAGGCGCCCAACGAGGAGAGACATTTTAACACCCAATTCATTCAATTTTTTTTCAACATTGCTTACTGTCACATTACCGTAATCGCCCAATCATTGAGTAGCATGTCAAAGATCAAGTCTATATTTTCTTTGATCACGATTGTTTTCGGTGCTCCTGTTTCTGATGCATGTTCACAAGAATCACTTCCGAATTTAAAATGTCAAGACGAGCTTCTAATTACTTGGTGTGAATGGAAGAATCACACATCGATGTGGCGATAAACCCTATTTACAGAGATACTTTATAACTCCTCCCATTTCAATTTTATCTAAAAAAGAATTTTTTTTCATTTGTCTGTCAAAGTCTCGTAATGAAGCATTTGATAGAAAATAACTTAAAAATCTGAATTTTCTCAAACAAGGCAATAACTAAGAACAAGACAGCAGAGGTACCTATGAACTAAAGTCTAATAAACAGTATTAGTAATATGCACCTTTAAACTGAAAAATGAACACTCCCGGACCTTGAATTATATGAAAATATGTTTAGATATGCTGTCTTTACAGAAAAATAAAGAGAGCAACAAAATTTGCAATTTCATAGGAAATATCAGTAAATCTTGCTTCTCTAATATAAGGAAGTTTTCGTATTCTCCGCTTGTTCCAACTCTAAATAACATTGTCGTAGGGCGCCTTTATTCATTCATAAACCATTTACTTTACAAACAGGGCTCCCTTACACATCTCCTTATCGAACAAAGCTCAGACTTTAAAATTGTCGACGCAGATGTTATTTTGCTGTTAGTCGTCGTAACAGTCGAAATCTTATTTGCCATTAATGAAAGCTCTTGCGTGATTTCTTCAGAACGCTAAGGACAGCAGCTAAAATCTTGTGAGAAGGCTAAGCAAATTTTCTTGTGAAAATGGAGATGGAGAGATCTGTGCGAACAAACCTTGAGTTTATTAATGCCACCTGCCGACTGTAAATCTCTTTTGGTACAGTTAGTATATTTTCACCTAGCCCCAAGTTGATACGTTTGGGAGCAGTAAGATTAACGCGAGCAGACGCGCTGCTGTTCGCCGCCGTCCCCCCGAATCGATTTACTCCAAAGACGAACCGTAAAACAGCGTGTAAATGAACGCGTGCTGCGAATATGGAACCATTCTCTAATGCATTCGGGCATTAATAAGTGCACCACTAATCGTTCTAAGTGCCTGCTTGTGTTCTTCGCCACAGACCGATTTTTCCGCCTCAGGAAATGGGTTTGGCTCACGTTCGCAATTCATTGTCCCGAGAGTGCACTTTAAGATGTCTATCAATATCTATATTCCCCTTCGCACTTTTGTACTGAAAAATGTAAGGCGGTGTCGATCTAACTTTACTTTGACTTCTTTGTAATTTTGAGCTTTGTTCATCGTGCCTGTCGACGATATAAGTCTTAAACATTTTATACATATTTGCGCTATCATACAAATCCATGAGTTTATTCATTTCCTATTTTCAAATTATGCAATCTACTTTATTACCATGATTTAACAAATGCGTATGAGTCCTCTAAGTTAAAGAAGCCTTCTAGAGCCATCTCATCTGTCAAAGTTAACAAGAGCACTACAATTTTATATGCGAGTGCCAATTCTGTTCGCGTACACAACAAAATGGCAACACGTGTACATATACTATTTATTCTTGAATTGAAGTGACCAGTTTTTTGTAGTACTGTTAATGCCATAGATAACTAAAGCTATACTTTTGAGTTTTCTCAAACTTAGGTTCGACTAGACACACTACAATTATTTCTTTATTATTTTACCACAAAAATTAAATTTTATACTTACCCCGCGGCGTAATAAAACGCAGTGGATATTATTATAGCCTTTTCGGCTCGAAACGGAACAAACTGAGCAATTTTATTTCCCAGTTTTATTGGGAACAATAAACTCGTGAAAGCATATTAGAAAGCTTGAAGATCCAATTGTTAAGTTTACAGCTTTTGATTCGCGCGGGGCGATATAATTTCAAGGATGAAGTAAAGGTGTAAAATTTATCCTCGTGGGAGAGATGAATCTTTTGATGCTATATAAATTGATTTTATAACGTTGAAAGTTAAGAATAAAAGTTGAAAGTTGATAACACTTTATTAAGGTAGTTTCCTTGGTTGGGACTTTAACTCGTTTAAGTAGGCGGATAGAAATTTGATTATTAGATTAATAATATTCATTACTTGGTATTTCGGAATTTTATATTTCGTTGGGTTAATTTTGAGCAAGGCGCCAACGTGCGTGTACTTCCTCGTTTGCATTAATCGAATAAAATATGAAATTCCGATCCCTAGCTATAACAAACTGTAAATCCCTCCCACTGCCTGACACCAATCTACGGTAAAAATCAAAGCCTACTGCAATCATAAGTTCATTTGATCTTAAGATATCGGGCGATCAACTGAATTTTACCCCGACAATGACTCGAAAACGTGTGTCGTAAGACAACCATATGCTCTTAACCTGCAACATCCGTCGGCTGTTAAGTTAAGTTGGGTACATTTTTGAGTAAAATGGTAAAGGAATAATTTTTTCAGAATTGTAAAAGATACCTATCTAATGCTGCATTTAATTCTTCAAATTCCGTGACAGTTTTCTTATAATGTGATAAGAAAAGTTTCCGGAAGAATCAGGAAAACAATCAACACATGGAATCTAGCTCGTTTCTGAAAGGGGGTTTTATAAATTTTCAAACTGAAATTAATATAAGATTCAAATTATTTATAAATTCAAGTATTTTAGTTTCTTTTTTATTTATAAGTATCAACTTAAAGTGTATACCAGTATTCCATGTATCATTTTTTTTTCCAAAAATTTTCTCATGCAAGCAAGGCGGCGAGAAATTATCATTTTATCACAAATTCTTTGAAGCTGACACTAAATAGCGCACTAACACTTTCCGTTTCGCTATCATTTTAAGTATGTACAATTTTACGAATTAATTACGTAAAGTCAACACTAAGGGCCGATTTTTCAATATTGGTTTAAACTAAGTTCAGAGTTTAAACTGAGTTTAGAATAAAAGTCGTTTTTCAAACAGAGATCAAGCAGCTAATTTATATTACAGAGAACTAAGACCAAGTGATGAACTGTGTTCACCTAAACTGGAGTTTAAACCAATATTGAAAAACCGGCCCTAAGAGATTAACATTATTATCTATTATTATTATTAACAAATTATCCATCGGCTTGTACCGGATTCGCCTTATCTTTTGCTCCAAGATAGGCTACACCTAATAAATAATCCAATGGATTCAAATTCGGTGAACTTAAATGCCACACATTTTTACCCCAAAATTCAAGTACCTAACAGTTTTTCACAGGACGCGGTCGTTCACTGGGCCAAATGTGCCCCAAGTTAACATCCAAACTTTTTTTTGTTGTCTATCTGATACCTTCTTCTTCTTCATTTTTGGTACTAGCTCTCTGCAGAGCTATTTCTCTAAGAGAAAAGAAGTACAGAAAGAAGGGACTTGAAGATTTGTAAAAAAAATGTATCGAAAAGAATATTTCAAGAGAAGAAGAGAGAATGCAAAACAAAATCATGTAAAGACGAAAGTCCATAATCAGGACAATGGGATTGGACAAGAGAGGAAAGAAGCTTGGAAATTTATGAAAGAAAATTCGCAAGAAGAATATTTGAAGAGAAGAAGAGAAATGTAAACTAAGGCTGCGATCACACTGATGAAGCGAAACGTTTTCAAACAAAAAACACGCTAAAACAGTAACTGTTTTATCGGTGCAGTAACTGTTTTAGCGTGCTTTAAACTTTACAGTAACTGTTTTAGCGTGTTTTAAACTGTTTTTTTGTTTTGATATATCAGTGTGTGCCTGATTCTATTTAAAGCATGGAAAAAAAACGCTTTTTAACAAAATTAGTCAAAAATGTTTTTGCTTCATCTGTGTGAGCGCTGCCTAAAGCACGTAAAGACGAAATTCATAATCAGATCATGCGCATAAAAGAATATTTCTCTACGAAAACCGAATCAACAGAAAAGAAAGAAACTTGAAGATTTGTGAAAGACAAGAGTATTTCAAGTAGAGAAAAAATACGTGAAGCTGAAGCTCCATAATTAGGTCAAGAAAATAACTTAACAATAACTCGTTCAAGCCTGCTTGCTTAGCTTGCTGATGTCCTAATCCTATGACACTCCTTCTTCGATTCCAGCAGAGGGTAAGAGATTTCTCCTAGCTTTCACTGATCACCAAGAAAGCTCTTTGTTAGAAATATATTTCAGAAAGAGTGAAAAAATTGATGGTTTGTGGATTTATTCAATACGTAACGCATTTGAAGGTCTAGTATAGTTCCAACATTCAAGCTTTATATTCAAACATAATTTTTTTTTAGCACGCGTTGATGAAAGATTTTTTGAATCGCTGGTTATTATAATCCGTTCTAAAAAGCAGATCTAAAGTGATTATATGCGTGCGTTGCTTACGTCACGATGACGTCAAAATATATTATTCCGATCCCTAGTAATCAAGAATTTGATTGAAGTTCCAGCTGCGGAAGAATTCATGAACTCTTTTTTTGAAAACATTTTAATTGAAATCTAAGTTTCACAATAATTTGTAAAGTATAAAACACGATCTGACGGCGAAACTCTTCAAGAACTCGAACCTTGGGGGAGGTTGTATGTACACAATTCCCCACACACACGTACATGTATTACGGAGGCAAGCGAAAAGTTTTCAATTTCAAATTAGAAAGGCGAAGAAACCTCTTAAACACCAACATTAAGTAAAATATGCCGACTTTATATTTTTCTACTTCAAATAAAGGCAAGTATACGCGCGAGGACTTTTATGTAGGCGCTTTCAATTAAAAAAAAATAATCATATTTCTCTGTTGGTCTCGAAACTATTTAGAGTTACATAAAATCAGAATGATTAAAATTAATGTGCACCCCAGTCTTCTTAAATCCTTCTCCACCGCAGAACTTCATCATCCACGGCTCCAAAACGTCCTGAAGAACAACTTACTGATAGGTGGCGTGTTGATTTTGACGTTTCTTTCAATGAAAACCAACAAAGCCTTGCCTGGAGAGCAAATACCAGACCATTCCAAACCATTACGGATGCCGAAAAATGACAATGGGCGACGAATTTCATCGCAGTAGATTTCTTCTCACCTATTTAAGTAACTGACGATGATTCTGATAGTTCTGCGCAGGTTAGATGGTGAAAATACTTTCATAAGTAAAAAGAACCTTTTGGAGGCGACCACCTGCGACCAGTCAAAGCATGCGATGAGATGTCTCCAACCGTTTCATTTCATTTGGTCGTTGAGGAAGAGCACATGGTTAATCTTATAACTGTGATATCCAAGCTTTCCTCTGAAACGTTTTTATGCACGCTGTCCTTGCTGATGCTGAGCTCTTTGGCCACTTTTCGCATCGAACGTTCGACCGATTTTCAATTGGATTTCATCGTCGCTGCCGTGACTTGGCGATCACTCCTAGGACGATCTGGTAATCCTCCTAACTCATGAAAGAGTTTCACTGCATCATAAACAGTACTTTTTTTTTAAATCAGTCGCTTTGGCAAATCAGTAGTCTCTATTCTGGACTTATGCAGTTGCTGATACGCTTATTTGTACGGTCTATTTGGCAATAGATTATTAATAAACATTTGAAGAATACTTCGTTACGATTCGTTTTCGCTTTAACGATTTTATTTTAGGGAATGTTAAAATTTTGTCTTCATTTAAAGTTCTGTTTTGGCTTCACTGATCGCTCTAATCTGAATTCAAACTCTAAGGGCTACGTTTTTGTTTCCTTTCTCGTGCGTGTAGATTGGTTAATTTTAGTTTTGGAAACGTGTTGGCGTTTGTTTGTTTGTTGATTCGAAAATAAAAATTAATATTAAAATCGCCATCTTGGTTTTCGTAACATTCCTAAGTGTAGGTCATTTTCGTTTGCTGTAGAAGCTAATTTATGTGATACGTGTCGAATTCGACCACCTAGCAGTCAATAGGGATTTTATACACACAAGAAAGTTGATTGGAATATTGCCAAGACTTAAGTAGCAGTTACGAGCAGCACGTTCCGAGCTCCAACTTCAATAACACAATCAAACGGATGTGTCATAGGTTTTAATAGGCCATTATTTTGAAACAAGGGCACGTTTTACGGGGCAGTTTCACGTTGTACGGAGTAGTTTTACGTTGTATGGAGTAGTTTCACGTCATACGGAGCAGTTTCACTTTATAAATTGCAGCAGGTGATAGGCAGTAAACAGAAAAGCCGTACGAAACCAAAAGTCAGATTGGTTATATTTTAAGAACAGCAAGATAATAAAGTATTAGAACTGAAATAACAGCGACCAACCATCTCCTAATTTTGCGATTGCAAAACCCTTCTCTCCTTCAGAAAGTACGTGATTTGGCATTGTGCTGCTACAACTTTAGCATTACATTTAAAATCTGATGTTTAAAATGATTATTTTTGACAAATCGTCAAAGAAAGCCATATTTACAGCGGAAAATATAATCGTGCGAAATTATAAGGATGCGATAGTACATCACCTTTGTAAACCAAATAGGATATCCTTGCCGGTGTTTGCGTGTTACACTTGCTCTGTAAATATTAATTTTATTTCGATCTAATTATTTATTTATTTATTTATTAGGAATGTAAACAGGACAAACAGGTAAATTATTCTATTCATTTTCTACAAATATTCCTTAAAACTAATTACACTTTTCTTTAGGCATTTTCCTTAATGCTACATACTACACAAACAGAGCGCAAGAAATAAATCAGCAATTTAGAGAAACGAAAATTAAGTTTTACTAAATGTATCTAGAAGTAATAGAAAAATTATTGCCTGGCGTAAATGTTTCTTAAAGAGACTTTATATTTCTGGAAAACGAGGAATGGCAGAGTTATAAAAAGAATTAGTGCGACAGGTTGACTGAGCTAATAGCACATAGTGGCGAGTTGGATAAGTTGGAACATTTAGTCCGAATAATGTCACCAGATCAGGACAATCAAATAAATTATTAACGTACATTTACGTAATTTTAATTTAAAACGATCAATAAACTTGGGCTGCGTTGTACAAAAGGTTTAAGCCAGGATTAAAGTTAATCTTAAGTTAGAAAGTAACACACAGAATGCTGTACGTCATACAAATGTCATAATCTAACTCAGAATTAAAATTAATCCTGGCTTAAACCTTTTATACAACCTTTTATACAACGTAGTCTTAGGTCCGTATTCATGAACAAAACTTACGCTATGCGTTCACTAAAACGTTGTGAATATCTGTTTATGTACTGCAAAGATTTCTTTTACGGAAAGTAATTCTTAAACTGTACTTAAATCCTTGTTGGTTGTGCGTCCGCAACACGTTAAGAATTACTAGCGAATTATTATGGAGCGCATAGCCTAAGTTTTGTTTATGAATACCGGCCTTAATGTCGTGAATTGTCATACTTTTCTTCTAGATTCCGTTATATATAGGGTCACCGATAATTTCGATATAGACAGGGTGACTGATAAAAATATTTTTTTAAACGCGGAATTTGAAACTGGAGGGTTACTCATATGCTACATTCACGTGTTTAGTCCTAGCGGTAACACACATTACTTATACCTGGAATAAATATAACGCTAGGTGGCGCCCCTTTCTTAATTAACAACTAGATAACGAGCTACCGACGATCCTATTGTGTAGCCCACCCCCATCTCCACTAAGCTGGGCATAATTTCAGGTAGGTTGTTCACCAACGTAAAGAGAGTTTCCCTCAATTTTCGCAATCTATTCAAGGTCGACTATTTTGATATAGTTAGGTAGTTTAATACAGTTAACTACTCTGAAACTGCCTAATAAAGTCAAACAAAAATCCGGGAACATTCTTGTCACCTTATACATATCAGGTTTTTATCCACCTGCAGATGAATCACGTTGTCGGCGCTTTTGTTGGCGCCGTCTGGATGCATATTTGCTTATCTTGATTTCGCTAAATAAATCTAATATTTTATTTTACTTTGTTCTAATTTCTATTAGATGACTCTCGAGCTAGGTATCGCATTACCTTAATGGTTAAAAGCGTCTGGCTTGAAACCGGAAGATTCGAGTTCGATTCTCGATTGCGGCGGAAAAACTTTCTGCCTTAAATATTTGTGTTAGTGTTTATCTCACATTAATTTAATTATTATTAATACACTAACATATCCCTTTAATTAATTTACTTTCATCTTGTCACAATAGTTCCTATAATGTGTAACTGAAATCTGTTAACCTTCATGTTTTCTGAACTAGATGATTCTCCTACAAGACAATTTTAGTTTAGTGTTACTTATTGAGGTAAATAGGTAAGAGTTAATCAGAAAAGTTATGTGAGCAAATATTTTGCATCCGAACAACTCAGCAACGTCATGAGCATACCCAGCATAGAAATTAATTCTGATAAATTTTAATCCTGCACAATAATAAATAAACGCCATTTTCAAGCGAACCTGAGACAATGACGTGATGGCCTGAATAAATAATAGCAGTTTACTACACAACGAAATGAACCGCACGGGGCATGCGGTTGAAATTAGTGGTTCATATTCGCGTCAGTCAATTGTTCATTCATCAACAAAGAGCATCAGCTGGGGAGCAGTGGCATCAAAACCGCCGTATAAAATGTCGATAATCACCCCTGTATTATCTCTCTTCCGACGATATAATGTATTCAAATTTCAATTCAATCATTTTGACAAAAGCGAATATACCGCCGAGGGTGTCGAAAATTTCGAATTTATTGCATTTGCAAAAAATTACATTACCCCATAAATTTCTCTGATTTCATACTGATAGAGGATAACGTGATATTCAGTAAATCGAAATTATTTTAACCTTAAAAAAGAAGAATTTTGGAAAACTATTTTGCTAGAATCAAAATTAATTAATCGTATTAATCAGAAATTTTAGTATCTTTTGGTTTCCAAATAAATTATTCATTTGAGTTATTGTGTTATATCTTGGATTGGAATTATATCGATTTCTCGATTCTTTGAGAAGAGTATGACTTCTCAAATAAATAAGGAAGAATACCATAACGAAGGGTGGGTGATGAGCTACAAATTTATTTTACTTCTACCAACTAGCGAAAACAATAGTTGTTAAGATTTGCAAAATTACTTCGAGCCAACTTATGAGTGAACTTTGCGTACTTAATTATGCAGCTGCGATCAAAGCTAAAATCAAAGGTTCAACCACGATCCTGTTAATGGAATGCATTTGTATAGCAGTCATCTTCATCAAAGGTTTTCCGACACGGTAATACGATTATAGCGAATTCAAAAAGTTTTTAACACCGTACAGACTCTCCAGTTAAATTTTTCGAATCGAACTTGCAATTTTATTTAAAGCATATATCAAACTCTACACAAATATACAGGCAAATTCAGAGACAGAACAATCGTATTTGTGTGAAATATCAACGAAACTCTTATTACTAAAATCAATTATCAATAATTATAATAAATTTCAATGCTTTCTGGAAGTCAAATTGCAAGTTTATTAAATAGTAATATCGTCACTACACATGTAAGACTACTGAAAAATATATGCACTTTGTTTTAGACTTTTTTTTTCAAACGTAGCGGGCTAATAAATGTTTCTGTGAGCAGTGAAGCGCAGTGATCCTTAAACGAATGGAACGCAAGTTTTAAAGAAGAAGATAATGGTTCCAACCATACATTGCCCCTTGTAATCCAAAGATTACGCCTTACATGTTACATACACCCTGTATAATAAAGTCTTAAAATATGAAACTCTTCTTTCGTTGTTCATAATATAGAACGCCATCTCGTGTAATTTATATGTGAAGGTTTTTTGTTGTAGTGCACTGAATCGGCTACAACGTTGTGATATCGAGAAAAACGTAGATTAACTATGCAAAAATGACAGTGATTGATATGCAGTCGATTTAAATGAAAAATAAATGAAAATATCAAGCCTCTCGTCAGATGTGTTTCGAAGTTAGCTTTATGTATTATGTATGCGTCATTAATAAAATGCCA
Source organism: Dorcus parallelipipedus (assembly GCA_958336345.1). Lineage (NCBI taxonomy): Eukaryota > Metazoa > Arthropoda > Insecta > Coleoptera > Lucanidae > Dorcus > Dorcus parallelipipedus. Next base: position 34,442,414 of record OY284481.1, on the reverse strand, counting down.
TGGTAATTTCGTGAGTAAAAAGAACGTCTCAATTTGCGGTTAATAATAGATTCACATATAATTCCTTAATGCGACATGTATTCCTCGTAGTGTAGTGAGAACAGCTGCAGAGAATAATTGTAGATTGTGGTTCACACAGTTGAGAGTTTTCCTGTCTTCAGTTCAACGAACGAAAATCCGTTGGCAGGGGGTTAATATCGATTACCGGATTATTTTATTTTTTATCGCTGCCAGGATGTATCCTGATGTACCCACAGATTTTCTATCTTACCTCAATATCCCGTATAAAAGCGAAGATGGGTTTGCAAGATAGATTCGGTGTTCTAAAAGCTCGCTTATCATCCGCGCTAAAAATATTTCGTAAATTGAAAATGTGTGCCTACAAATATTTCACGACACTTTCTGTATACTTTTTTTTTAATAGAAATATACTTGTCCTTATATTCTTGATAATTCCTACTATACAGTGTGATAGACTGACAAAGAAAAAATAGACATCATAGAACATGGGAATGCATTTCAATTTTCCAGAAATAATTAATGAAAAATTATCCCCAAAATGACGATACGTCCCTGGTTAAGAAAGAGAAGCAAATGAACGAAATAAATCAGTCATAAAAGTATTTAATAGTTTCATGATTATTACAGCGCGGTGTCGGGCGTGAACTTAACCTTTAAACGGAATTGACGTGATCAGATGAAATATGAACTTAAAAATATTTACTTGACTGACAAGTGCATGTAAATCAGCTGGAGTAAATTATTTCGTTCAAGAAGTCGTACAGTACATGGTACGAGTGTTTTTTTTAAATTAAATTACTAACAATTTTCTAACAAAGAAGTTACTCTTCTTATTACTTTCGTCGGCAAAAATTTACGACTCACATTACTGTAGGATTCTCATCGTTAAAAACAAATGGGACAATAAAATAAACCAAAAGTCGGAAGGCGTGAAGCAAGTGTAGAAAAGAAGCTAACAAATTGCGAGTCCCGCAAAAGCGAGAACATAATGAAAGTTCCAGTTACGTAATAGACCTGAAAAACTGTAATTGCGGCCGAGACTTGTTCCCATCATAAAACTGAGGACGGCAAGGAAGCAGCGGCAAACTTTTAATTACGAAATAAATATTAGAGTAAGATGTTTGCTCTAGCGCAAACATTAATGTTAATGGAGTACAGAATAGGTTCTTTCGTGCTGTGTTAACACGTCGTATCGCAAATACTTATCTCTGGAGTATCTTTGTTAATCTCTCGGTCAAGTTACAGGAACGTAAGCAGTAATCTAAATCTGAGATTTAATTTCCTCCTTGATATTACAGATTTCCTCGAATGAAATAATTTGCTTTCTCAACTTAAATTATTGCTTTTCAGAAGCTAGCGACTTCTAATGAAAGCTTTATTTTTGGAACGCTCATAAAATAGAACACGAATTCATCTAATCTAAAAATTCATTAGGCGTTGGAGTTATGTACATATAACAGCCAATTATTTTGACATTAACATTGTCAATGTATATTTCATTATCGTAATAATACATGTACATAATTGAAGCCCACAAAAAAATAATACATTTTTTATTTCGGTATAGGAGTGATTTTCAAATGCAAAACCCTCTTATTAACCTATCCTGCATCACTGAAATATTTAGATTTGTTTTAGGTTCACATATTTTATCAACACCTTCAAAATTATTGAATGTTCAAATTTGTTGCAGTCCTGGGTGGCAGTAGAACTTCAATTATAAACATTTTTTAACGTACATTTCAGGACACTTTTTAGATCAATTTATTTTTAAAATTGAAAAAACTGTAATTTGCTAAACGATGATTACTGGGCGACTTAAAAAGTGTCCTTGGAAATATCTTACAAATTTGTTCTTTACATTTTTTTAGGCTCGACAAATTAATTGAATTAACATTAAAATGTTAAGCATTTAATAATTCTCGCCAATCGTTGCTTAAAATCCTTTGAAAATACAAATTTTCTCACATATATAAATAAAGTTAAATTTTGCAGCATAAATAAACCTCGATTTAAAGTGTTCACAAATACAAACACATTCTACACATGAGGTCCATATTTTGTAATTACGTTTCCATATTACTGTCTGCTCGGCAGTATTCGTTTTAATTAAAATTAATTGTGTCTCCGTAATACGTGTAAACATTCTCCTATTTTAAGCTCGACCTTCCTGCAAACTTTGGGCGAACCAAATATTATGCTTATACCCGTTTAGGTGCTTTCCAGTGTTGGTGGCATCAAAATTTAAACCGCCGAAGGGCACGGTCCTCGTCCGAAATCTGGAACTCAATTACATCCACAATTATGTTACAAAGTTGGTGTATCGAATTCGATATTTAAAGTATTACAGGCATACACGTATCACTCAATTTAGGTAGATCAATTTCTTTTTTAATCTGGAGTTGAAGTTATCAAAATTTATGTTTGCGGCATTGTTTTCTCTTAAATACTGTCACGATAATTATTTTAAGAAATAATTTTTACAATTTTGATACAAAGTCATTACCTACTTTTCGGCAATCAGATAAGTAATCAACCACAAAGGTCAATCAATATACTGGCTATGTTATTTTGGTTTTGAAGAGTGAATATAATTTGTATTTATGATTTTGATAATTTAGTTCGTGATTTACCAATTAAGCTTTGCATATTAAAGGAAAATTATGATCCCAAGGTACTTCAACACAAATGTTGCTAAGAAAAACAAACATGAGAGGAACTATTAAAAGGTATAATCGTCATCATCAGACTGACACACACACCAGTCTCAAAGCAGTCCCTATGGATGTACACCATCGTGGAGGATTTGCAATTCTTGAAGGCATCTCCGAAGTCAAACTTCCTAGACCACAAGCAAGTCCAATTTAGCTGATTTCATAATATGTACGGGTTCATTAGTTTGATACCTACAATCAGAATTAGGTACACGGCGATTAGTTTAAGATCAAACACGAATTTGTGAGGTAAAGAATTAGAAAGCTATTATTTTTATCAGAATTTAACCACCACAAACAACCAAGTAACTATTCGCACATAATAACGCCGCCATGTATAATATTGAAAAGTAGACCTCTTCGCGTTTTCACAAAAAAATTGTTGTAGCATTTTTGTGACGCGTTTCGACTTTTTTTAACACAGCTTATAAATAGTAGCAACGTTAAATTGGGGGCAGTCTAGCAAAATACACGGTTTTGAACGTATCTATTGACACTAAAAATTAATGAACGCAAATCAATTAAATTGCGCAAGGTGAAGTGATAATAAATATTAGTTTGATGTAAAAAAACGTAAGGAACTGAACAGATTATTAATTTCATTTTGTAAATGAACAATTTAGAATTTGCTTTTTAAATAACAATAATAGTAACAACTTCGCCTGTTTTCAACTGTTTTGTGACTGTACTTATTTAAATAAATGGCCATTACAGAAATTTAATTTATATTAAATTTAAGTAAATAAACAAATAGTCACTATTGTTGCAATAAAAGTAATTGTTAATAAAGAATTTTAATTTGAGCAGAGTATATTTCAAACAGAGGAAATACAGAAAGCCAAGAAGAGAGGAATGATATAACAGAAGAAGAAGAAGAAGAAGTGAAAATGGTATTTAGAACAATAAAATCTGGAAAAGCCCCGGGATGTGACAACATAATGGCTGGGGAGAATCAGCTGTTGAAAGCTATGCTATGAACAAATTCTTCAACTCAAGCACAGCATCAACAGACTGGCAAACAGGCATCATCGTACCATTACACAAGAAGGGGAACACTAAGGAATGCAAAAATGACAGAGGGATTACACTTCTCAGCTTAATAGGGAAAATGTACGCCAGAATAATGGAAAAAAGACTACGACAAACATTAGAAGAAACACTGGAAGACACACAGTTTGGATTCAGACCGAAACGGGGGGTGACAGATGCGATTTTTATCATAAGGCAGTTAATCGAGAAAGTAATGGAAAGAGGAGAGGAGCTTCACCTCTGTTTCATAGACATAGAGAAAGCCTAAAGGAGGCGATATATGGGCAACCTTACGGAAAATAGGAGTCGACGAAAGAACAATTATTGGCATAAAATGCTTGTACCTACAAAACAACGTAAAGCGCGCTTAGGATGCACCACTTTGTGACGACGCAAGGGGTGAGACAGGGATGCATCCTAAGCCCCATACTGTTCACATCAGTTCTTGACGAAGCAGTTAAGGAAGCGAAGAAGCAGGTGAAAAAGTACAACATAGAATATTGGAATATAGAAATGGTACGAATAGCGGAAATTGCCTACGCCGACGACATGGTCCTAGTGGCAAAAGATGAAAAAAGAAAATGAAAGAGAAAAAACTGCAGCAGGTGGAAAGTTTCAAGTATTTGGGGACTACTCTGACGAAAGACGAGATAATCGATGAGGAGATAAAAAGAAGGAACGAAGCAACAGGAAGATTATTCAACAGCATCAAGAGAAACTTCATAAACAAAAAAGAGATACCCAAACAAAGCAAAACAGAGATCTTTAAAAGGCTAGCGACCCCAATATTAATCTACGGGTCGGAAGTATGGTCAACGACAAAGAAACACAAAGAGAAAATACACAGTTCAAAAATGAGATTCCTCAGAAAAATAGATAACAAGTCAATATTGGATAAAGTAAGAAACAGTTAAATAAGACGAAATCTTAAAGTAGACTCCATACAATCCAGAATAGAAGAAGGGCAATTGAGATGGATGGGGCACGTTATGAGGATGGGGAAAGATAAGATGGTGAGAAGAGTGTTCGAAGCCAAACCAATGAAAAGAAAACAGAAAATCCTAAAAAATGACGGATGGAGGAAGTACGAGAAGCGCCTGAAAAAAGAAACATAAATTGGGAAGGAATTAGAGGAGAGGTGCAAGAACGGCAATTGAGAGAAGCATGGAAAAGAATCCCGTCACACACGTAGAAACTCAACTCTTGTTCCACCCGACACCCGTGAGGGTATAAGGGTCAGGACTAAGTAAGTAAGTATATTTCAATTTTTTAATGAGCATAAGTAATAATCTACGAACGTGCAAAGGGCCCAAGGCGTTTATAGATTTTATTAAATTAAAACACAAGAAAAAAGTTACGCCTTGTTTTGCAAAATAAGCAGGAATCCACACTATGACAGTGCTTATTTTATTATATTTGGTTACAATATCAACTGACCTGTTACTAGAGAGACTACATGAAAGAACACATTCATACGTAATTCAAATAATTATTTCAACATCCTCCCTATTTGAAATGATAGTCCCTGTCCTTTTGCACACATAATCAACTTTTCACGATCTACAGCTTTAGTGAGAGAGTCTGCTATCATAGCTTGCATTGGTACATACTTTAATACAATTTGCTTCGTACTGATTTTTTCTTTTAGAAAATGGCGTCTAACATCAATATGTTTGGTACGAGCTTGATAAGCTCCATTCAACGCTAATTTCTGAGCACCTTGATTGTCAACATATAACATTGTCGGTTCGGTTTTGCAGCATAGCTCACGACTCAATCCACGTAACCATATTCATAATGCATCCAATGCATTACGTGAACTTATGAATAATATAAATCAATTTCGAAATTGAGTTCTTGCATTGCATAGATCTCACCTTTTTATTTGATATTTGAAAACGAAGATAATATTATTATAATTATTCGATAATATTACCCACATCCCAAAAATCACACCTGTGCTTTTTTATTTAGTGTCTCTAATTTCACTTTACTTAATATTTCTTTAAAGAAAATCTATTGAAGAAAACACATCTATGTAATGAGTATTGCCTATTTGTGTACAATGTAATTAAACTTCATCACGAACATGATTAGAAGATTAAATATAATGTTTAAATATATATTCAAATTCATTCAAAAGAGAATCGTTCGTAATATGGTTGGTGCTGATGTTCTTTCTCATTGTAGACCGATTTTTCTTAAATTAACTGTACTAACTTTATTTGATTTAATTATACTAGAATGTTCTTTATATGTGAAAAAAAATCCCAAAATATTTGTAAAAAATTGTGATGTTCAGCAAAGGTATAACACAAGATTTTGTGATGACCTATCATATCCTATTCATTCTCTGTCTCTGCTTGAAAGAGGTCCGCACTATAACTGCATCAGGATCTATAATCATCTGCCACCCCACATAAGGCCTTAACAAATATATTATCCTTCAAAAGAGAATTAAAAAATTGTTAAGTTGTAAATGTTTTTATTCTCTTAACGAGTTTTATAATTCATAGTTTTTTTTCTTTTCTCTTTATGCTTTGTAATTAACAGTTTTTGCTTGTGATATACACATAGGTATTTTAGTCATATATTTCTGTTTTTTTTTCTTTGTATATTATTTAAATAAGTTGCCTTGACGTGTTCTGTATCGCAGCTGTGATGTATATGAACAAATAAATTATTATTATTATATAAATATAAATGTTTAAATTATTAAATCAGTTTCAATTTAATTTGATTTCAAAGATATATTTTCAAATCAAATTGGAAGAGTACTTTAAGCTAAAAATGTACAAATTGCTACTCATATACATATTGCTATGTTATTTTGATATTTTAAAATTTTCACCCTGTTTCACCCTAGTTTAGGTTTATTATTTTTGAAGTTATAATTAACTGAAATGTTAAATAAGTGTACTTTACTTTAGTGTGTTCCAGAACACTTTTGAAATTTTATTTTTACACAAATAACTAAAACACTTTTCTGCCCGATCTAGAAAATGTCAATTGACATACTTGACAACAACACTTTCGCCAACAACGAAAAGCTGGTTCAAGTAGAGATTCCGAGAGGTACTCTAGGATGATCAGGAACATTGGGACGACAACCTCACACAACAGGAGTCGAGTTCCAAGACATCCAAGGATGAAGTGCTGTCATCCGAAGTCGAAACTCCAGGACGAGCCGATCATGTCATCGTGGAAGACGTTTCAAGATCATCTAAAACGTTTCAAGAGTATCCAGGAGTGGCAAGTTCATCCAGCACGCTAGAAGAGGAAATCCGAAGCAAACCTCGAGCCTACTTCTACAAGAAGAATGAAGGAAGACGTCGTATTCTTGTAAAATTCAAGCACCAAGACAGAATCCGTCTTTCAAAGTTTCATATCTTGTGTTGCGGATGACATAGCCATGTACTCGGCCTCTGTAGTTGACAAAGCTACTGTTGGTTGCTTTTTTGTGTTCCATGAAATCGGTGATTTATTTTTTATTATGTAACCTGTAACTGATCGTCTCTCATCAAGATCACTAGCCCAATCTGCATCACAGTAACCTATGATGTCCGGTGATCCTTCCGTCAAGTTGCCATTGAATTCCAGCTTCCAGTGGATGGTTCCTTTCAAATAATATGTAAAAATGCATTTCACTGCAGCGCAGTGTACTGATCCTGAATTGTGATTGAAACGACTTACACAGCTCACTGCAAACGAGATATCAGGTCGTGATATCTGAGCTGCATATATGAGGCTTCCAACGGCTTCTTGATAAGGCACATTCTTCATTTTTTCAACATCACTCGGTTGGCTCGGAGATTGATTCTTCGATAGCTTTTCACCTGGTAGCATTGGAGTTCCAACTGGATTACATTCAAATAAATTGAAACGTTTTAAAATCTTTTCAATGTAAGCCTGCTGACTGACCCAAATCTTCTTGTTTCTGCGGTCTCTAGTTATTTGAAAACCAAGAACAAATTTTGCTTCACCAATGTCGAGCATTTTAAAATTATTCTTCAGTTCTTCTTTCACTTCATTTTTCATCTGTCTATCATTCGAAAAGATTAACATATCGTCTACATAAATTGTCAGTATAAGTATGGATTTTCCATTTATTCTATAGTAAATGCAAGTATCAACTTGAGATTGCTTCAATTTAATATTTTTCAAATCTGTTTAGTGTTCCATACTCCACTAGCCTGTTTAAGACTATATAAACTTTTTTTTAATCGACACACTTTGTTTGAATGTTTGTAATATTCTGGCTGAACCATATACAGTGCGGGACAAAATTATAACCGCACTAAAATTCTTGTCATAATTGCCTTATGTTGGGAGAATTTAGCTGGGAATTTTTTTGTTGAAAAATTTTTTTAAGAGAGCTTATCATTCCAATGTTAACAAACACAACTACAAAAATAAATGAAAAATGGAGAGAAAATTGTGCTGAACAGGTTTTCCTGAAGCATCCCTTTTTGTTTTAAAAACCCACTTACTTTCTAATGGTTTTCTGTCTGGAGGATGATGCACCAATTCCCAAGTTCCATTTTCCATCTGAGCTTGGAATTCACGATCCATTGCTTGAAACCAGGAATCTTTATCGGGGAGGTTAATAATTTCTTGAACTGATGACGGATCTTCAAGTTCTTTATCACTTAAAGAATAAGTAACATAATCTTGAAGCGCTTGAGGTGATCTTCCTCTTCGCTCTCCCCTTCGTTGAGGTAACATCGCATCTTCATTTGACATTCGTCGAGGTGGTTCAAAGTTGGAGTCGTCGATGTCGACCTCTTCTCCATAATCAGAAGAACTTGAGTTTTCTGGAACATAATCATTAGATTCGTTATCATCTGTTATACATGGACCTGAATTCTCATCTCTTGAATCATCTTGAAAGAAAAAAATATTCTTTTGCATCTCAGCGGAACTGTTTTTCAATAAAGTGCACCCTTTTTCCATCTCAGAAAATGTTACATCTCTGGATACAATCACTGTATTGGTATTCGTATAAAAACATCTATATCCTTTTGTTTCTAAACTGTAACCAACAAATATGCATGCTTTGGCCTTGGAGTGCAACTTCTTAAGTCTTTCATCTGGTATATGAGCAAATGCTTTGCATCCAAAAATTCTGAGATGTTTTACATTTCGCTTTTTTTCGGAAAAAATTTCTTGAATCTAAAAGAATTTCATATTTATAGACGAATATACATATACGTTGTTGAAAATAACGAATAACGTAACAATATGTACCGGGTGTCCCAAAACCCTCGTTTGAGACTGAAACATTATATGAAGAGGCGCAAAAGAAACAACTTTTTTCAATACTCTTTTTTCCAAAAGTCAATAATAAAGGAATTATAAGCTCTGAAAGAGGGTAGGAAAATATTGTTCTTTTGGCAATATCTTCTGAATCCTTAAAGTTATGAAACTAACATTTTAAATTCAGGTATAAGGCACCTAACTACGCATTTACAACGTATTTGTTAGATCCTCCCTCTTTTTTAAAGGGTAGTTGTAGGGGGTGACTTTCAGTATTTTTTTTTGACTTTTGGAAAAAAGTATTGAAAAAAGTTGTTCCTTTTGCGCCTCTCTATATACTCTTTCAGTGACAAACGAGGATTTTGGGACACCCGGTATGTAGAATATGGCACGATGTCACGTCATCACATCTATATCTTAAAAAAATTGTCAAGACGAGCTCGATGAAGATCAGAATCAGTTACAACTGCTTAGTCCTCGAAGAACTAACGCATACTCATTTCTGACTTGCTGCAGCCTCCTGTTCGTGTTACGGTGATGATGTGGTTTTGATAAAAAGCAAAATTTTTTTGCCTACAAAATTTTTTTGCTTACAAATTGAAACTCCAACCACATGTAGACGAATGTCATATGAATCCATTATTCACACTTACTGAAATACTTATTAACTTTATCTAAACTATGTTCGTGTTATAAAATGGATAATACAGTAAGTACTATTTAAAAAATACAAGTATCTATTCCGTATAAATTTCACGTTGCATACAACTCTATATTATTGGTTGTTTAGGCTTCGATATCTTGAAGTCTTTACCGGATATTACAATTAGATGAAGAAATAAATCTTTCCAACTGCTTCCTTCTGCTTTGTTCTTTGGCATTCAACGCCGGCTGCTACTTCTCATATATCTCCATTTCGCAGCGAGCGTTACCTTGTAACCCTTAAATAGCCGATATTACTACTCGCAAATCAAACCTTAATTTCAATATTAGTTTTTGTTTTCCTAGTAAATAGTTATGCAACTCCTTCCTCTTTTTTGCTCTTTTTTTTCGTTGACACGTTAAATGAAATTTAGCCTTCCTATTTCTTGGATAGTATTTTGACTGGCTTCTGAATTTATATAGTTCAAATTTAATATCAGTCTTTAATTACAATTGGATCCAATACTGATGGTAGATAATTCTGATTAATAGATTATTAACATAATTATAATAACCTATTACGTTTATGTTGTTTATGTACAACCAGATATTACTACATATGTTTTGTTTTTATCTTCGTAAATATTACATGCTGTACTCTCAAAAACCACAATAACTGCAGCGTTTTACTACCGTCAATAAAAATTTCAATGTTCTGCAGTTGTCTTGAATCTGAACTGAGACGTGCTGTGTGCTTTATTGCTTTCCTGCAAGCACCTGTTCGCCAGCAGGTGTCCTGTCGCCTTCACCGTATAGTTTCGTGATCCATAACTTGCGAACGTAAATCAAAGTATCACAATTAAAAATATTAGAATATTTCGTATTTTAGGTAACTGAATTTCTGGCAGTTATAACTGCAGTGAGAATGAAAGACCGGGTCGTTACGATTCATTTAACATAATTAATAATCTCATTTTGGGATTTTTGGCGCTTACGCCCTTTTGTCCTGCAACCGTCGCGTTAATATGTATATTGCTGAGTAAATTTTAAAGTAATTTATCAATACAAATATCAATTTCTATCAAATTACTCGTACAGACAGTGCAATGTGAAATTTTATTGGAACATTACTGTTGAATTAAATATTCATTGTCCTAGAGCATTTTACCGTAGCGTTGCTCCAAAAAAACTCTCACTGCATAAAAGGTAATTGTTATATGTATAATACCTACAATTGACTCATGAATAATTCAAAGTTAATTCTGAACCTACTAATAAATAAATCAATGACAATGCGCCTTGTTTACATTTGTACTGTTTTATATTTATTGATATCATTAGTGATTAAACGGAACACGAAAAACCGATTACATTAAACAGAGGTTTAAATTTTCTGTGTTTGAAGCGTTCGGATCTTGTTGATCTTAATTTTGTAGGTTTTCAGCCACATTCGCACGCACTGGTTATGTTTTATTAAAATGGTTCGCTCTCTTTTGATCTTGGATTCTGCCATTCAAAGACGTATTTCAAGAAACATCACACAGCGTTGCCACGTGTTTTTAATCATACCTACATATTCTGCAGTGTCTTCACATGCAATACATTTGTTTTGCGCATTTAATAAGGCAAGCAAATAAATTAAACGAAGTTATATGTAAAGATATTGTCAACAATGACTCATCATTTTTGACATTATTTATTTTCAGAAATTAAATAAATATTTTTAGAAAATTAAAAATTGCTACTCATTAGTCATTAGTCTTAAATCATATTTTTTTCTTCTTGCTACTAATTCTGAATTCTTTAGGAACGTGCGTGCAAAAACATGAGCTATTAGAAATAGAATTATTTGTAGTCTGTGATGAGATATTGTCCTGAGTAGACGTCTTTTAACATCGTAGTTAATTTGTGAACATCAAATAATTTTGATAAAAATGCCTTTGGAAACACGCACAACACGTTCTTCTACGGAAGAAGACGCAGTCATACGAAAAATAATTGAAAAAGTCTTAAATTCAGATACATTAAAAAATGACCTAATTGATAAAATACGTGCGGAGATAGTTGATCCTCTGAAAGAAGAAGTCAAATCGTACTCTGAAAAGGTGAGGCAACTTAAAAACGAACTCGCCTATGTTAGAAAACAAGCTGCATATTGCTTGGATGCACTCGAACAGTAGTCTCGTAGAAATAATCTTCGTTTATTTGGTGTCCCAAAGGAGAAAAATGAGATTACAGATATTGTTGTAACGAAGATCTTTAAAGACAAATTGGGAATTGATTTTAAGCCTGAACTAATTGATTGTAGTCACCGATTGCCTGGTAAAGAAGGACAACATCGACCCATCATAATTAAATTCCTAAGTCGAAACGTAAAAAAGCTAATCTGGAGTAAGAAAAGTCATCTTACAGGTACTAAAATCGTTATGAAGGAAGACCTAACGAAAATTAGGCATCAGTTGCTGAAGGTGGTCGCGAAAAAATAAGGGGGTAAATCTGTTTGGTCTCTTGACGGTAAAGTGTACGTTAGAGTGGAAGGTAATATTAAACAAATAAAAAATATGTATGATTTCAATTTGATGACGTAAAATTTGGTTAAATTAAATTTGTTATTGCGATGTTATTGAATGGTCCCTTTATGGTTACTTTTTCTGCTTGGACTATTGCGTAGAAAGTTTTCGTCTTAAATAGATATTTTGTACGGTAAATTCTTTTTATTTTTCCTTTTTACTGTGTTCTTTAGCGTGTATTGAGAACAATTATTTTTTTCCCTCAGAAATACCCGTATGTTACTTATTGTATGGAAATATATATTTTGTTAATAAATTTATATTATGAACTTTGGTAATTTAAAAGTGGCACACGTGAATATTCGATCCTTATTGCCCAAAATATCTTTAGTAAGAGAATATGTTCTAAAACATGATTATGATATTTTTGCAATTAGTGAGACGTGGTTAAGTCTTGAGATAACTCATTATGCATTTAAATTAAAAATGATACCGTATTTCGTAAAGATCGGGTCACTTTGGGCGGAGGTGTGTGTGTATATATACGTACTACATTTCATTGCCAGAAATTAAAATCATCTACAGCTACTGAGCAATTATGGTTCAATGTGAAAATACGACAAATATCAATTGTGTGGGAATAGTTTACAAATCGCCAACTGTTAATTATAAATTTTTCTGCGACGAGTTTGAAAAATGCTACACCGAACTTAGGCAGCACATAATTTTGTGATTGCTGTGGGTGATCTAAATATAAATTTGCTTAAGCTAAATAATCCCCATGTATTTTACTTTAACAATATGATACAGTCACTTAATATATCTCAAATAATTACTGCCCCAACTAGAAAAACAGAAAATAGTGAATCTCTCTTGGATTTAATTATGGTATCAGGTACTGCTTTCGTTTTAGAATCGAGTGTTGGAGGAGATAAATTTTTCGATCATGAAATTATCTATTGTACTTTAAAAATAATTACAGGTAATCAGTATCCAATATTTAAAACTACACGTAGTTTCAAACACTTCAATTATGATTAAAGCTGGTTCTTGTCCGATGAAAATTGTATCACAAACTCTTTTAAACGTTTAAAAGAGTTTGTGATACTTCAATTATGAGCAATTTGTTAATGATATGAAAATTATTCCATGACAGCATGTATTTATTATTGAAAATATCGATGATAAAGTTGAATTTTTGACTATTAACATACTTAATCTTTTTAATAAGCACGCACCTTTAAGAACAGTAAAAATCTCGAAAAAGCCAGCTCTATACTTAACGGACAATGTACGTCTTATTATGCAAATGAGAGATAAAGCTTTAGCAAGGTATAAGAAAACAAAATCTGAGCAAGCATGGAATTATTATAAACAGCTGCGCAATTATACTATCATATTTGAGTATGATCAAAACCGAAAAAATAGCTTATTTTGATTTTACAATGCGCCATACTTCACCAAAAACTATGTAGAAAAAATTAAAATGGTTAGAAATAACTCGGACAAAAAATACAAATTTACCTCATCAACTATCTAATGCTACTGATATCAATGATTTCTTTATAGATGGTACACCTAATGTTACTGCTGACCTAAATATGAAGCACTTCTATGACATTTCCAGTTTTAACGCTAATACTGACAAATTATGCTTTAAAACAGTTGATGAATTTGAAATAAGAGTGTTCATAACCCAAATAAAAAGGAATGCGAGTGGCCATGATCATAGTTACTCCTGTGCCAAAAACTACTAATATTTCTTCTGTTAAAGACCTTCGCCCTATAAGCGTACTTCCAGTTCTTTCCAAATTATTCGAAAAAGTTATTACCACTCAACTCCAAACATATTTAAATAAAAATAATGTTATACCAGACTGCCAATCTGGTTTTAGAAGAGGCCACAGTTGTGAAACTGCCCTGCTGAATGTGACAGATTCGCTCTTGTCTGCCACAGATAAAGGAATGACCTCCGTCTTGGCCTTGCTGGATTTCAGCAAGGCTTTTGACACAATTGATCACGAAATGCTGCTGGCTGTCCTAAAGTTCTTCGGTTTGTCATATTCAACAGTAACATCAATACAGAACTACCTAATTAACAGGTTACAATATGTGCGTTTAATTAATTCGATATCGACGAAGCGCTTAGTATTGCGAGATGTCCCACAAGGGTCAATATTAGGCCCTCTTCTTTTCACTGTATATACAGTCACTTTTCATAAATATATCAAAACCTGCAAACTTCAAGTATATGCTGATGACACGCAAATTTATCATTCATTTTACTCAAATAATTATAACATTGAACACATTGAATATATGAATGATGATTTGAATGCCATTGCAATGAAATCAGCCAAACATTCGCTGATTTTAAATCCAACGAAATCTGTTCTGTTGGTGTTCGGAAATAAGAAAAATGTCAACTTTGTTCGGGAACGTATTTCCTTATCTATAAATGGTGTCAATATCCCTGTAGTGGAAAAAGCTAAAAACCTGGGATTGATAATAGATAATTCATTTCGTTACAATTCCCAAATTACTGAATACATCAGAAAAGCATATTTAAATATTAAACTAATTTATCCACACAGACATTATCTTTCAATTCAAGCTAAGAAAAGTCTTTGTGAAACACTAGTGTTATCTCAGTTTTCCTATTATTCGTCAGTTTATGGCCCTTGTCTAACTGTGCTAACTAATGCTCGTATACAAAGGGTATAAAATTCCTGTTTGCGCTTAATATTTGGGATAAGGAAATACGATCATATCTCCCACAAGCTAAATCACATTGGTTGGTTAAATATGACAGATTACAGGTCTTTAAGAAAAATTTGTCTGTTTTTTAAAATACTTACTTCCAAACAACCTGCATATTTATATAACAAAATCACATTTAGAACAGATGTACATACGCTTAATATAAGATATAGAGGTACGCTCACACCTCCCATCCGTCGAACAACTTTGTATCAAAGATCCTATTCTTTCCAAATTGCAAAAACTGTAAATAGTGTCCCTTTTGATTTTAAAAAACTTTCTCTTAATCGTTTTCAATCAGAATATAAAAAATTGCTCTCAAATTCACGTGTGCCACAATGATTGCATAATGATTCCGCTATGTTTCTTATTTAATAATGTAAAGTGGTAATTAATGGGATGGATTTGCCTACTAAATTAATTATCAATTGGACTAATAATCACAGACTTAGTTATAATTTACTGTAGTTTCATAGATTTAGGCATTAGCATTTTCTTTTATTTAAGTTCCTCTTACCCAAGGTTTAAAGGAAGAGCAAGGACAGCATTTGATATGCTGCTGATTTGATTTACGCCTTATGATTTACCTGCTAGTAATTCATGTATGTTATTTAATATTAAGTTACTTTCTAATGTAATATTTTCTTTCAATTGCTTGTGGGTAATAAAGACATTTATTATTATTATTATTATTATATTATTATTGAATTTTATTACAATAATATTAATCATAAACTCTTTTAAACGGACACTAAATGGCGCACAAACACTTAACGTTTCGCAGTCGTTCCACAGCTTCGTCGCCGGATGTTTAATTGTAGCGTGATTAAATCTGAATATATGTTGCGACCAAATCACTAAGTAGAAAGCTGTCGAACGACTGCGAAACGTTAAGTCTTTGTACGCCATTTAGTGTCCGTTTAAAAGAGTTTATGATACAATTTTCATCGGACAAGAACCAGCTTTAGTTAATAATATTAATGGTTAAGTATGCTAGCGAAACTTCTTCATTGATCATTTTCACTCGTTTTTCTTTGCACCAATCATCAAATGGCCGATAAACACTTTCATACTATTTTTTGATTTAACTGGTAACAAAGACTTAGCACCCAACGCAACTGATTTCCCAATATCAGAAAATTCACTTGTATCAGACATATTTGCAAAATTTCCTTCAATTTTCTCGAGCGAAAAATTTTAACGCATTTACAAGCTTTGTTTTATTTTGCAAACAAAAACGTTTCTCATAGTAACGAAAGAAGATATCTTGATTTTTTTAATTGTAAGAAACCTTAATCTCTATAAGAAAATTCATTTTTTTTTAAATTAGAAAATAAATGAACAGTTCCGATGCGTAGAACTAAAACGCAGTCCAAACAAAGTAAATTTTTCCATTTAAAACGGAACGGAAGTATTATGTTACTTGATAAATTCAAATCGTGACTTAAGACCGTGTGAAGCCCTGTTTGAAGCATAGAATTTCGCAAAAAATTTCCGCTCTTATCACGACCGGCGCCGTTATGAAACCGCTTAGATTAACGATTTAGAAAATGTTCGCGGACTCAGCAAGTGCAGGCGAGTTTAGCTCAGCTTGCGCCCAGCACTGAGAAAAATAATGAAAATTGTATCCATCTGCATCTGTCGGTAGCTACTTTTTGCTTAGAAGCTTCGCGCGGGACAGAAATATACAAATTTAATTGGATTAGTGATGACAGCCACCTTCTACAAGACTTTATAAGAAATGTTTTAAAATTGCCGCTGGAAGGAGGAAAAAGCCAGTTACAGCTCCGTGAGTTCTGACATTTTCTTTTCACTGCGAGATCTCGTCGTGAATATTTTTAAGGTCCGGTTTTTTCGTGAAAGAACCAAAGAACAGTTTGCTTTCGATAGCAAAAATTAGAATTCTTTCTGTGGGTGTTTTCAGTTGTTTCGTAGTAAATTGCAAGCGAAACCGTTAATGTGTTATTTTTAAATTCAAGCGTCCCTTAAATTTTGGATTACGGAAAGATTAATTAGATTCAACGTTGGTAAGCTTACGAATAAATCAATTCAGAGACGCTAAAACAAAATAATTGCGACTTGATGCAAGGGCTGTCGAATGGCTTAGCGGTTAGCCTAGCCGACTTTGAAAAGTCGTGCAGCTCGGTGGTGTAGGTTCGAATCCCACCTGGGTCATGGATGTTTGTGCTGTACTGACTTAGACCCAGCTAAAAACGCAAAGCTAATTGTCTGAAATAGTTAATACGGTAAGAGAAATAAGCGTTCTGCGCAAAGCAAGCAAATAAAAAGCGAGTTGGTTCTCTTTTGGTTTGTTGAAAGAATTTGATAAGAGTGAGAAATTTAGGAAAGGTATTGTTAAGTTTAGTTCGAAGTCAGAAATTTAGATTTTCTATTTCTTTTTGAACTTTCGTTACATCATTTATATAGCGTGGAAACTAAATAGCGGATAAAATCCATAACTCCGTTAATGATTACGACAGAACAAAAATCTAAAAGGGGTATAGCGATTCAAATTATAGCGCATATGAGGAAGTCATCTTCAGATATTTTCATCAACTTTTTTTTAAGTTATGATGTCATCAAGATTTTTTTTTAATGACAACCTATATGTTTTATTTTTGATTTCGTTGGGACTTTTTAACTAGTATTCAACTGTTTAAATTTTGGATCGATTACATAACAAAAAATTCAAGAAAAACAGTCTCAAAGTTTTAGTAGTAAAGTTGAATTAAATGAACAGAATATCTAGTAGGCCAGGTGTAAAACAAACAAAATTGGTTTGATTGACAAGAACTTGTCATACTAAAGAAGGACTTGTCATAATAAACAAGAACCTATCACAATAAAGTAAATGCGTATTTTTATTATCTGTGGATATTAGGAGTTACACGTTTATTAACAATCTTCTTTTACCAAAATGATATTGTTGACAGAGAAAGAATTGAAATTTTAATGATGATTGAATATGGCGATCGATTTAAAAGTCATGAAGAAGTATATCGACTTTTCACAGATAAATATCCTGATCAGCAAATAAGTCAGTTCACTGTCAGTAGAATATAAAATAAATTTTACATCTCAATTTTTTTGTTTTGCACCTGGCTAACTAGATATTCTGTTCATTTCTTCAACTTTACTATTAAAACTTTGAGACTGTTTTTCTTGAATTTTTTGTTATGTAATCGATCCAAAATTTAAACAGTTGAATACTAGTTAAAAAGTCCCAACGAAATCAAAAATAAAAAATATAGGTTGTCATTAAAAAAAATCTTGATGACATCATAACTTAAAAAAAAAAATTGATGAAAATATCTGAAGATGACTTCCTCATATGCGCTATAATTTGAGTCGCTATACTCCTTTTAGATTTTTGTTCTGTCGTAATCATTAACGGAGTTATGGATTTTATCCGCTAGTTAGTTTCCACGCATGTATGTACAGAGTGCATATTAATGATTGAAAGGTGTTTGAATTTCCCGCCCATTAGATTATTTGTAAAAGTTGGTACTGCATACTATTCTGTTTTACCACGGGCGGCACATAAAATTATATATTATTAAAACAATTTATTAGTGATTAGAAATTATTTTACGTTTGTTAATTACATACATCGATATAGAGAATATAAAAAGTAAAGCAGATATAAAATAAAATTAAATCATCTGTTCAAAATGTCCCCCATTTGAATCCAAACCTATCCCCAAAGAACTGTTGCAAATGATTCAACGTTGTTAGTGCAGTATGGACTGTACCTCCATCCTGTTGAAAGTAACCCCGTTGTAATTTATCGTCATGAAGATCTTCAACGAAAGGCTTCTTTTATTTCCTGTTAAACGGCTGTACTGTACCAATGAAAAATGTCTGACAGCAAAAGTGGAAATAATTTAATACTAACTCAATAATAATAACTTAAGGAAATCAAAATGTAAACAATACACCACACGCACGCTACTGACGAAATCCAACATCAAGTCATCATATCCAGTATGTATGAATATCAATCTTGCAAGACGAAAATTACTAATTCGACAACACGCCAAATTCAAACGCCTTTCAATTGTTAATGTATACTCTGTATAATGTTAAATATAAATTATGAAACATATCTATATTTAATAAGTTTTCCGAACTCTAGTAGAAAATAATCATCTGTGTCAACAGGTTAGAAAACGATTTTTTTCCCTGACTTATTGCACAAATAGTTGTTCCAACAGATTTTTTAAAGGTGATCTTGGAGAATTAGAGTATATCTTCGGATGCTCTTTTATTTCTGGGTCGCAAAACTGTACCTACCTAAGTTTCATCCCTGGTAACCACATACCTTAAAAAGTCATTCATCTTCTTGAAACGGACTTCAGGTACTTAGTAAATCATTTTGTAGAAACTTTTTTCATATTCAAGTTCACGTGAACTATGTAATATACGGGAACGTGGGGTAATGAGAGTCTGCGGGCAATAAGAGCCAACCTAGTTTAGATATAAGTATCAAATGAAAACACTCGCAATTTGGTGAAGGCAGTACCCCTTCCTGCCCAGGCCGCATTAAATATCCGTTTGTCGCAAGAAACAATGCGTAGTAATAACAGTGAGCACTTGTTTCAAATTAAGACTTGTGTTGTTATTTTTCGTAATTTTTAATCGAGAAAGTAAGTTGTCAGATACAATTTTTTGGACAATGATTTGATTACACATTACTAGATCGGTTTTATGTTTCTAATATTTGGTTCCTTATTTATCTATGCTTTTTTTCTAATTTTCATACCTAAAATATTAATGCTATCTGGGGGTAATGAGAGCCAAGTTATTATTACCCAGAAGCGACTCTTATTATTCCTGATATAAAAAAAGGTATACTTTGTTCATGCTGAGGACTCGTAAAAACAACACTTCAACAAGTATGTTAAAGTACTTGAATTATTCTTTTCGTATTTTTCTCAGTACTACATTTTATGTTGTGTTATGAAAGAAAAGTGTATTATTTAGATTATTGACTGTAGCAGTTATTTGTTAAAACAAGTTTATTTAGGCAGCAATCTGTTTGCCTTCTTTGCCTGGTTCTCATTACCCCAACATATAGGCCATAAGAGCCAATTCCATTTTTATTTTAAGTGAACATATTTTAATTTCTGTTAATGACAGGAATGATACAGTTACGTCATTTTAATGGTAATTCCTCATACGAAACAGCATACAATTGTTGAGAGAATACACTTTATATTTTTGAAAATATATTGATTTTTTCTTAAGTGGCTCTCAATCCCCCCCCCCTCCCCCGTCATCCCTAAGACTACATGTAAAATCTCAATGTCTCAGATATTGGTTTCTGTTTAATTCAACAATCTATGTCTCGAACAATATTTTCGAAATTAGGCTCAAAGATCGGCCTTCTAGGTTCCTTCTCATCTTCGACGGAAAATTTATCTCTTTTTAAGCATGTTTTTCACAGCAGTGTGTTTTCAAGTAAATTTAACTTATCTTCGTAAATGTGCTGACTCCTTAACCGATACCCTAATTTGTCGATTTTGAAATAAAAAATTTTTTTTGACTATTTAATAAAATAAAATTTCACAATAACATTTCTAATATGCCAATGTGTATTTATTGTGACGAGACTGTTAAAACTCAATAATGTAGGTAGGTACCACGTAAGAGTTGTATTTATTTTTGTCAATAAATAAATAATTCTTATATGAAACATTTCAGTATAATTTTTCACAAGTATTTTATTTAAGTAGAAGAATTGTTTGCGCTTCTAAAAGCAGAAAACCCAAGTGAAACTACATAAATATCGAAGCCCCCTCGTATTTAAATGTAGTACCTAATATAGAATTGTTTTTCTTTTCGAATGCATTCGTTAATGCATAAATATGCGACAGAATTACGTCTTATTTACGAAATTCTAACAACAAGATGAATTTCATCACATTGCGTCTACAGTTACTTTACGTGAGTTATTCTTGGTAATTGCGTTAGAAGTTAAAGAGAAAAAGTTCGGTCAAGTAATTAAATATCTGGGTGAAAGCGACATCCAAAGTTTTTTCATTCGGACACTTAACCGATTACTTAACTTCTCGAATAGAGCGGTCGTAACGTCAACAGTTTTATATTTGGAAAGGGCTTTAAGAGGCAGCCAGTTCTCTTTCCTTCCAAATAGTCGTTTTGCCTCACATAAAACGAAAACCATTAACTACTAATGTGTCATATTTTGGCCATATTTATCGGTTGTAATGATTGGGCCAGTAATCTAAAATATTTTGCAGGGCCAAGAAAAGTCTTAAAATATGTTTTACAAACAGTCACATAAATTTCTCGTTGGATACTTTTTGTGTTTGTATTTTATATACTTCTGCTTGATACATTTCCTGTGCTGAGTTTTTCTTTTCCATGTTTGACAATTCAGAACAGGTTACACCCAAAGATAAAAAATAAAATAGAATTTCTTGGAGGAATGCACTGAAGCATGGGTGAAAAATATTACAAGAAGTTTTTCTCCTCAAATTACTAGTAGTACCTACCTGAAATTTGATTACTATATCGTAAATCAGACTCTCCACCAAGCGAACAAAGTGAATATTTTAAATAATTTAATAATAATTCCTAAATTAAGACAACGCAATGCAATTTTATCAGATTTCTTAATTGGCCGAAAGACTATAATCCATAGTTTAGGACTGTTAGCAGGTAGGTACTTGGGATGCAAGAAATTTATGTCGAATGAGTGGCTTCGCAAGCAACCAAAAGAATTTTTCTCTGTCGGTATTTGCAAGTTGCCTGATAGTTGGGATAAGTTTATACTAAAGAAAGAACGTTATTTGTTTTATTAACTTTATGTTATTATTGTTATAAGAAAGTCCATGTCAAATCTATACTCCTCTCGTATAAATTTTGATAAAATATACAAGATTTTTCTTGTGAAATTAATGACTTCGAAAAAATTTATCACCTACAATATTAGAAAATATAAATATGTTAAGCACAGAAGCAAGTTAATTAACGGATTTGAGCAACCTGAAGTTTAATAAGCACAGTATACGTACATAATATTGACACAACTCATACCCTTTCAGAAATTGATTTACATTACAGCTAATTTACATAGTACATACAAAATGAGACGAGGCTTTCAATTAGGAGGTCCTTTAGGGATCGTATTTACATTGAAGGAGAGTATCATTTCAAATCCATCTGTGAGCAACATAATGCACATTCAGTGATTATAACCAAGTGCCTTTGCTTCGACTGAAGCGTTGATGTATTACAGAGGCACGCGAGTGTATATGACATTCCGTCTATAGGCGTCGCTTAATGTATGTCATTAAGGGTCAGTTATTATCATAAGGCAAGAAGATATTAACAGCCCTGTTCTCTCAACTGGCATATTAATAATAATTACGTAGGTCAATTCCTATGGGTATTGGTTTATTATTGAAATTACATAAAACTGGCTTAAACATCACCTCGTTTTGATGCTTTGTTGATTGATATACAATATGAGTGAAAATGATTAAAGATAACTTTACAAAATAAAAAATAAAAACAAAAGACTAAGATTAATCAAAAATTATACCCAAATCGACAATACGTCCATGGTTAAGAAAGAGCAGCAGATAAACGAAATCAATACAGTGATAAAAGTGTTTTATATTTTTATGATTCTTACGGCGTCGGACTTAAACTTGACGTTTAAAAGTAAGGAAAAAATTCGTTTTGTATGTGATCTTCAATGAAAAATTGTATTGTTATGAAAGATAAATTATTAACACAATTCTAATAAAATTCAAGTCGCGTTTTCAACTCTGTACCTTGTGTTTTTTAACGCATTTCATTAGTATCACAAAATCTTTTAACCGGACACTAAATCGCGCAAAATACACTTAACGTTTCACCGTCGTTCGACAGCTTCGTCAGAAGTGAAAAATATTTTTCACTAGAAGAATGCCACAATCACAACACCATACAAGTCAGTAACATATTATACCGGGTGTAGAATTGCTTTCCGAGACATAGGATTTTACATGTAAAAATAAGGATTCTCAATTATTTCCTCTCCTAATAATTTTAGAGCAAAATAGTTGAGATAAAAGTTATACAGATTAAAATTAGAAGTTGATTCTTTTATTTATTTTCTTCTAACATCCTCTAGTACTGAAATAAAAGTCAAAAAAGAATTTAAAAAAATACTAAAAAGTAGCACTGGCTATGGAATATTTGACTTTTACAATAAAATGACACATTTCACATTTCAATATTGAAAATTTATGTGTCGGTTCCCTTTTATTATGAACTCATACACTAAAAATGAAAAGATAAATTTCGTTAAGTGGTATTATCTTCTTTAAGAAACATCCAAGCAACTTTTGCTGCATTTTACCCAGACTGACCAATTCCTGCCATAGAGACAATTCGAAGAGTTATAGAAAAGTTTGAAAATGAAGACACTGTTAATAGAGTATGTAAGAGCAGAAAACCTGGAGTGAATAGGAACAGAAATATAGAAAATGCTGTTAATGTTTTGTTAAGCGTAGAGGAGAATAAAAACATATCTTTGCGACAAATCGGGCGTAATCTCAGAATGCACTATACAGCAGCACAGAAAATTTTATAGATATAGATTTTATAAATTTTTAAGAATCAACGTCCACATTATTCTTTCAAATATTCAAGACATCAAGAAATTTTTGAAGAAGATAAAGAAAAAAGAATGGTATTTTACGAGTTAGTTATGAAAAAAACTCGGTGTCGCTTTAGATCAATGGTCAGAGCATCTGTCGCGTAAGCAGAAGACTCGAGTTCGATTCTCGATTGCGACGGAAAATTTTTTCCGCCAAAAATTTGTAGTAGTGCTTATTTCAATTTAATTATATATTATTCACTAACAATTAATTAATTTATTTATAATTAAATTTACCATCCGATTCTAATTTATATTAGACGATAACTGAACTCGGTGTCGCTTTAGATCAATGGTCAGAGCATCTACCGCGTAAGCAAAACAGTCGAGTTCGATTCTCGATTGCGACGGAAAAATTTTTCCGCCAAAAAATTGTGTTAGTGCTTATTTCAATTTAATTATGTATTATTCACTAACAACCTCTTTATTTAATTAATTTATTATGTATATTTGTTTGCGAAAAATTTGTCGGTCACCCTGTATACATTACATATCATCCAGTATTAATAATTTTTCTTCTTAGTGTGGTGTCATAATGAATAAAATCCAGATCTTTAGATAAAATTGCCTAAAATTTTACTTAAGAAAAAATATAGGCAATTAAACGTTTAGATTCCAATTTTAATTGAATGAGATATATATATTTTTTCGTGCCTAAGTGCCTATTTTTAAACTATGCCTAGTTTTATAGCTTAAGTGCCTATAAAATATTTTGTTGCCTATCTTATGCCTAAAATGCGCAATAACAAATTTTTATGAATTATTTTTTCTGTGTGGAAATACGTATTTCTTCGCCAAAACATTTTAAAGATACTAGCTAAAGAGCTAAACTCAGCGCTGCAACGCTTTTGTAAATAGTCAAAAATTGAAATTCAAAATTATTATCGCCTGAAATTGTTTGTTTTAACAATTTAAAACAAACAATTTCAGGCGCCTGGGCCCCTTATCGCCTGAAATTATTTGTTTTAAATTGTCAAAACAAACAATTTCAGGCGATAAGGGGCTCAGGCGACAAGTGGCTATTGAGATACGTTAAAGTAAAATAACCACGCGATAAAGACTCTGAGCGCGTGAGAACTTTCCCACACAAGGTAGCGGAGTCGGTTAGTATTTCATTTTTATATCTTTGTTCAAATTTAAAAACTGTCAATTTTGCGTCTTCTTTAACTTTATAGTCTACCCCTTTTTGTACGTGGATATTCCAGTTTAAATATTTCTAGTGTGAGTGACCCTAAAATCCTAGTGTGGGTGACTCTGTATAGAGGTCTTCTGCTGCTGAACCCTCGGACTACCCTATCAGGTAGGAAACCATCTTATGTACTGTCTGAATTTTTTGACTTAAACACCGATTTATGGTCCCTATTTAAATGTTTTTACAATACATTTCTTACGGTGAATGATGTATTTAATTCATTGTACAGTTCCATAAACCAGGAAGAATCGCCATCCGTTTTCTTAATATCTGACTATGTAACTAAAATAAACATTAATACTTTTGTATTATAAAGAAGGGATTATTAAACGCCTAAATTGTTTTAGGAGGCGTAAAAGTGTGTCTATTTCTTATATATAGAATTAACTGCCTATTTGCCTGCCTAATTCTTTTTTAAGTGCCTAAAAATCTGGGCTTTAAATTAATATCTATCCATAATTTATTTTATCTAGTGATTGACTATTTTGATACTTGATTCTATACAGTGACCGCCAAAAAGTTCGCACCATATGGGAAAAATTTTTATTATTGATTTTTCTAAAAGACTTTTTGCTTCAATATGTTGTCCATGTTCGATAACTAAATATAAGCAGGGCAGATCCGGTGAACAATTCTTAGTGAGAAGAAATAATTTTTTTTATAAAAATCAATAATAAAAATGTTCCCCATATGGTGCGAAATTTTTTGGCCACTGTATAATAATAAATATTTTATCGTTGTGTCAAAGGTTTACTTTCTTGTTAGTTCAAGTATTGATTGATTTTAAATGTCTCAAATATACACACATACATTTGGTAGTGTGGCTGAAAATGGATCCGGATATAATATGAAACAAGTCTAAAAAAATAGCAAATTTATTTTTCTTTTTTCTGTATTTATCTTGAAATGAAAAATAGTTTGATAAACTTTTATAAATTATTGAAAATTGGTACACAGTACTGCTTTTGAATTTTTACTATTTTTTCCATATTTTGACAACTGTTTACCTTTAGATGTTGACATTAATTTTTTGTTTTAAATTTAATAATTAAAACCGTAACGACAAGTTTTGCTAAGAATTATTATGTTTTTATTCTTCATAATTTATTTGAAGAAATTTCCTTAGTCACCAGTGCCGCCGGGTACATCTTTAAAGTCCTAGTACTTTAAAATTTAATTTTAAAGTCCTAGTACATACATATATAGTAAACAATTCCATTGCTATGGAAGTTGCTCGTCACGCACTGTAATTATTACGGATTATTGTGTAAAATAAATCTCAAACTTTATTTTCATAGTAATTTAACACGGTAAGAGTCCAATATAAAAAAAATTATGTATTTACCTCAAACGAAAAGTATCTTTATAGGTACACGCAAGTGTACAACTTACTCATCCTTTAAAGCTCAATTTTTCGTTCTAGCTAAATAAATAACTATTAAAATCGTCTTAGTCTCCATATTCCTTCACATTAGAATAGTTAATGTACTTTTACATGATCGAAGAAAAAGCACACTAAGGTCCAGTTGTACAATTTCAGCTTAATTTTAAGCCAAAACTTAAACCGTTAACAACAATTGTCTAAATAGTCGTTGTTATGGGTTTAAGCTTCAGGTTAAATTTAAACTCTCATTTGTACAACTGAGCCTTAATAATGATTTGAGAGTGTAAACCTATTTGATGAGATATTGATTATTATTAAAATGAACAAGTGGAAAACTTAATGAGTCTGCTTAAGCTTAGGAAATTTTCCCTGCCGAACATTAATGAAATATGTATAGATTGTCTTATAAATATTTATAAGGCTATTAAGTAACCAGCATTTTCAGACAAAATATCTGTTAGGTATTGATTTAACATTAAGCTCGTTATCTTTCAATCCATTCCTATACTACCAGATACAGTTTTCCTCACAAAAACTATTTCCTGCAAAATACTTTTTACGTATACCCACTGACTGGAACTATAGAAATACTTCTCATGCTTGAAATATAATTGAATACTAACAAGTATGCCAACTTTTTCCTCATTACTTATTATGTTGTATTTCTCTCATTATTAACAATGTAAAAGTCGATTTTGAATTATAGAAATCTAGAAATTATTAAATTACTGATCGTAATCTCATTAAGCATACATTGTATGAACTTTAAAAGATTTGTAATAATTACATTTCAATCCCTTTTTTATTTGACTACTTTTGCCACCAACCATTCTTCTACCTGTTTTTCAATCCTCTCCTCGGTTTTATAAGGTATAAATTATGTAACGTTTTCAACAGAATTATTTTGCCTTGGTCATTGTGTATGTACTTTTAAAACACAAGGCTTCTTCGGATTGTCGCCAGTACCGTCCTGGAACCATCAGTAGCATGCGTACAACAAAAAAGCGTGCGGTTTTTTTGTTATGCGCATGATTCTGGCGGTTCTAGTCCAGTTCTCGCGGGAACCCGAACAAGCCTACAGTCACCATTGTATTGAATTTTATTTTCAACTTATGTATTTTCTTAATTAAATTATGTTAAGTGATTTGTTTTCCTATATTCAACGAATAAATAAATAGTAACAAAATCAAGGAAAATTGATAGAAATAGTCAGCGAAAAGGCGTAGTTTTGACGACTTCAAGAAAACTTAAATTTCATATTCATTTTCGTAAAAATTAAAGATGATCACCAGCCTAATGGGAGTTGGAAAAGTATTTAACTGGTTGCTGATGGGCTTTAAATGCCAACATGACGTGTGCCTTGGTGTCCATATACTGTCGAAAGTGTTGCTGGTCGTAAACACTTAAAATCGACAACAAGCGTTTTTTATAACCTAACGCAATAAACATTTTTATACCGTCATCCTTCCATAATTGCATTTAACATTTCCGAATGTAAGTATTAAACTAGTTCTAAATTCAAGAAGGCACGTCTCCGGAGAAAATAAATTCTATGAAATGTCACTGTGGACGAAATTTAAATAAAAAAACTCAAATATTTAAAAATATTTAAACATGTTAAGCTCGTTTTTGTTCGTGGTCACGTAGGTCATACAAATATTGTTATCGAAACAAAAGTTACAACGTGAGCGTCCAGCTAATTTAATAACGGCACTAGGTATGAATATCGGACTTTCTATGCAAATACGCAGGTATGCACTGCACGTAATATGCAGTCTCCCTCACATTTGAAAGAACGTAAGCATAGCTTTTGATGTTGCACTGGAAATTTCTTGTTAAATTATATACGCTTATTGAAAATTATTTTTGTTTGCTGGAGGTATCTGCAGTATTTCGTTCAGGATGAAATATTTTATTTAGCAAAAACTTACAGGGCGAAAAATATTTATTTTTATAAATAAGAAAGTTTTAAGTCAAAAGTATTATTCTGTGTTATTACCCAAGCTTGAAGAAAAAATAATGGAAAAGTTTTCAGAGGTGTACGTGCTTTTTTCGTAAGACAGTGCATCCACTCACAAGTCCCTTATTGCAAATGGATGAAACAGACTACGAATTAATTGACCACCCTCCCTTTCGCCAGTTTTAGCTCCTTAAGACTATTATCTGTTTCCAAAACTAAAAAAGAAAAAAAAAACAATTTAAAAAACTGATTGAAGGCAGTAATAAGTTCTGTGGAGGAGTGGCTTGCAGGTCAAGAAACATTTTTTTAATGTTTAGAGATATTTTAAAACCCTTGTGCTGAGTGTATAGAGTTAAAAGATGATGAGTTTTCTATGTTAAGCTAAGAAGAACTTATCAATACCTCCTCGTAATACTCACATATTTCATACACCTACGTGAATTTGTATAATTTTCATTAAGAATTCATAAAACGTTTTTATAAAGTTCGAGAAGTGGAGAAAATGTAGAAATGAGAGAAGGGTATAAATGCACGTCTCACTTATTAATGTCGCAGTATTTATCTTTTATGATAAGAAATTGTATTAATTCAGTTGGAGAAGGCTCCGCATTAAAGTATCTTCTTCGGCTTTATAAAAGCTAAGAAAAATGGGATGAAGTGTTTACAATGAGATTTCTTAAAAATCTACCCACGCAGTAGTCATGTTTGTCTTATGTTGCGAATATTTTACGTTTTAACTGCCGTCGGTAACTTTTAGAACGTTTTATTTTTTTTGATATAAAATAATTGAAAACTGTGGGAGGTAGGTATATTTGAAGAGGAAAATTAAAGTTTGTTTATGATGAAACACGTCTCCGTCTTTACATTACAATGTTTACCAGTAATATAATGAAGCTATGCTGTTTCAAAATAATGTTAACAAGAATTAAACGAAATTCAGTAGTAAAGGAAAGAAAATAAATATTCATTTATTTATAATACTGAAAATTCTAACTGACAGTTATATTCAATACCGCAATAACCGTTCAAGCCGTAGTTTACCAACTGTTTGAATATTGGATCGGTAAATTACTCGGTCAATCAATGATTAGGCCTGGACTTATCATGGTTCGGTTTAACATCACAGTCATAAAAATTGTGTTTGATGTTCGTTCGTAAACATTTCGTAACAATCATAAGCATGCATGGTTGGTCGTGAGCCTCGAAGAATTTAGCCTTAGCCACTGAAGACACTTCACTTCCGAAAATTACTCTGTGTGTACAGATAATGTAGGTAATTTGTTTAATGTTTGGTTACGAAACTCACGCTACATTTTAATCTTCAAAGTTTTTAAATTTGATAAAATCAATGACAACGTCAGTGTTTCCTTTCACAATAACGTAATAAGAAAAATGAAATCAGTATTCGCAAATGAATGACTGCGTTCAATTCAATCTTGAAATTAATTTTTTTAAAAAGAGGAGAAAATGATAGTCTTGCTGAAACAATGGGCAACATGAACATTTTCTTTAATGTTTAATTTGAAAGCGTATGAATATACGATAATTTAGATAAATTTATTTATTTTCATTAATGAATATTAAAGTTGTGATTAATAAAAGAAATTTGAATTTATTAAATTCCCGAAAAAACGCACATTTTAATCGTATGACGTCACTGTTCATTAGTCGTCAAATCGTAAGTTGATTAAACATATAAAATGTTATAAAATTAGCAGTAACACTGTGCTGTCCCACAGTGTAAAAGTATCTTAATTAAAGCGCTGAATAAATTATTTATAAACGAACCAAAAAATGTACAGAAAATTGCGGTAATAAATGTGACATTTCTTTTTGACATTTTAAATGTTAAAGTAATGGAGATAATCATGGAAAACTGTAGTTATATGCAAAATCGTTGGTTGCAAATCGGCAGGATTGCAATAGGGCCTACAGAATAGCATATTCTGTATAGCTATTTCGGCCCTAATTGGGGCCTTATCAACAGAACAGTAGCTCGAGAACTCCATTGCAACCCCGACGACCAAAATTGTAAAATTATGTCGTGATTAACAAATAACAACTAATACTGCTGCCCCATGAGCTTTCACGCACGAGATAGCTAGCGGTCAGTGCGGACAAAATTGTTGGTTGCAGGTCAGAAAATAGTTGTGCTGCGGCGCACTTATCTGACATGTTTGCATTTACGGGCTAACCGTGCGTATGTCTTGTTGGTCGTCGGGGTTGCAATGGAGTTCTCGAGCTACTGTTCTGCTAATGAGGCCCAATTAGGCCCGAAATAGCTATACAGAATATGCTCGGGGGCCCCATTGCAATCCTGCCAACTTGTAACCAACATTTTTGCAAGTTTGGGATGACACGCTTTGTCCGCACTGACCTCCATCTCGTGCGTGGTAGCTCATGGGGCAGCAGTATTAGTTGCTATTTGCTATTCACGACGCAATTTTACTTACTTATTTGTCACTTATTTGACATGTAGTTATATTTTTGTGAAGATTATTTTAATGTATTTAAAATGTATCCCAATAGTTTCCATATAAACAATATAAAAAGAGCATACATTCAAACATTGACAATAAACTACATACCTACAGTTCTTCCGCTCGATCTTTGCAGTAACGTCACACTTTCTCAATTCGAGAAACGATATCAACATATTCTTTTATCCTTATCTGTTACCTATGTTAAAACAATGATAGAATTTATAAATTTGTCATTTTGAGTCGATAATTTTCTGACGTAACTGCAAAGATCGCGCAAGCAATCTGTACCTACATAAACGTCAAGTGAAATATTTCCTGAACACTAACGTCACAACCAATGAGAAGCCGTTCGCAATCACCTGATTTTTATTTTTAATTATTAATTTAACAGAATAATAAGTAAAAACAACATCAAGATTAGGTGCTGCTTAATGTATTATTAATTATAGTTTCTATTACATAACTTTAATTTGTATTTCGTATTATTGTCATGTATCCTATTGTCTTCTTCAACAAACGAAATCGTATTGTCATTATATAGGGTGTTTGTGAAATAAGTGCAAAAGCTTTAACCACATTACCGTGAGAGCACATAGAACACGGAAAAATTAAAAAAAAAATTTTTCATAACAGGGGGGAAATTATTTTATCCGCCCCTTATACGACGGTCATGAAACAACAAAAAACTTACGGAACCTGCTTCGCTGGTCGTAGGCAATAAACATCGCAGACGTGACTAATATGCAAAGGCGGCGCACTCACTCACCGTATAATATATGCGATTTTATAACATAATGAAATGCACAGACTGGAGTTTCATTTATTTCCCTACATTGACTGTTGATTCCAAATTTGAACGCTTTTTAAATATCTTTGGAGAAAGCTATGAAAAAACATGTAAAAGTTACTCCCATCATAGCACTTACAATGTGAAGGAAAACTGGGTTACACCAGAAATTATACAGTTTGGTGAAAACTTAAAACAATCCTATTGGCTCATGAAACACATAAATAATGAACAAAGTAGAGAACAATACAAACTAACCAAAAAGGAATACAGGCAATTGATAACACAGACAAAAACTGAGTATTATTAAAAAAAAATCGAAACTGCTGACAACAAAATCAAAATAACATGGAAAATTATCAATAGCAACCTTGGAAGAATGACCAATAAAAAAGAGAAAATCATATTACGCAATGATAATGAAGAGATAGTGAATCCTAAAGAAGTGGCAGAAGAATTTGGAAAATACTTCTCGAGCGTAACCACGACTAAAATGACACAGCATTTAGGAAACCAAATATCGAAAAACTGCACGACAAGTGAAGTAAAGACAAATACCATGTTTTTTATCCAGTATCATCAGAAGAAGTTACAGATGTAATAACAAATTTAAAAAATAAAACCAGTTATGGACCAGATCGAATACCCGCTAGAGTCATCAAACACGTCAACAAACTTATTAACAATCCACTCTCAGTACTCATTAACCAAACAGTAACGGAGGGAAAATTTCCAAATGTACTAAAAACAGCTAATATTATTCCCGTATACAAAAAAGGTAATCCAGAAAATGTCGAAAATTACCAACCAATAAGTCTATTGAGTACTTCTTCAAAAATAATAGAGAAAGTAATATTGAATCGCGTCTTACTTTTCTTGGACAAATTTAGATATCTGGATGACTTTCAACACGGATTCCGTATTAATCGTTCTACAGAGACAGCCTCGATAATTTTTTTAAACTTCATCCTTCAGAAAATCGATCGTAAACAGCATGTGGCAGGTTTATTTTTTGACATGTCACGAGCGTTCGATAGCGTCGACCATAAATTTATTTTGGAAAAACAGTTTTGCTTGAGAATACGTGGTAATGTACTGAAATGGATAGAATCGTTTTTAACAAATCGGAAAATAAATGTTTTAATTGATGATAGGGTATCACAGGACTTCAGCTTGAATGAGGGCGTCGCTCAGGGATCTGCGTTGGGGCCGTTAATATTTATCAACGATCTACCAAGGGCTATCTCTGAAGGACTTCTGATAAATTATGCAGATGATTCTTCGATTGCAGTTCAGTTGCAGTTCAAAACGTGGTGTGACTCCAACAAACTAATACTAAATATTGACAAAACTCAGTGCTTATATTTTAAAAGTAGTGTGCCGCTTCCTCTGCAGGAACTTAACATTACATCGAATGCAAACTTCTTGGGACTTTTCCTAGATCGTGATTTGACCTGGGACGAACACCTTGACCACGTTTGTAAAAAACTGTCGGCTGCTTATTTCGCCATTAATAAACTCAAGAATATAGTGTCGTTATCAGTGCTACTTCAGGTTTATTACGCAATGGCTTATTCCCAAATAAGTTACAATGTAATTTTATGGGGACAAGCCAGTAATATAAATCGTGTATTTTTAATACAGAAAAGAATTTTGCACCTTATGTTTTGGATTAAAAGCTAGAGAAACTTGTAAACCAATATTTTCTGAAAATTGTATTTTAACGATTGCTTGTGTATATATATATATATTTAAGTGTTGTCTTCATGTTAAAAAATTCATTCACGTCTGTGAACGCATTGCCGGTAACCACAATTACATAACTCGAAAAGGTGACCAGTTAAGGATCGCAATTCATAGAACAAGTCTCTTTGAAAAGTCTCCGTATTATGCGGGCATTCGTCTGTATAACAAGCTACTCAATTTTGTAAAAAGACACAATCACTTTAATAAATTTAAAACCACGCCAAAGCGATTCTTAATTGAGAAATCATACTATAGCATTCTGGAATATTTAACTGATGTCATCTAATTTTGTAACTTATTGTTAGTTATATTTAGGAATTGACGTACCATATAAACTTTATGTATCGTTTGGTCAATAAACCATTATTGTTATTAT
Organism: Dorcus parallelipipedus; assembly: GCA_958336345.1. NCBI lineage: Eukaryota > Metazoa > Arthropoda > Insecta > Coleoptera > Lucanidae > Dorcus > Dorcus parallelipipedus. Next base: position 34,408,883 of record OY284481.1, on the reverse strand, counting down.
TATGTGTGGAAGAAAACATTCAAACGTTCACTACAGTAATTTGGTAGGAGTAATATTTATAACAACTAACTATTCAAAGTGGCATCCATCATTAGCGATACACACACGAAACGTTCCATATAGCTGATTTCTTCACCGTATTTATCCTGAGGTTAATTTATCTGTCAGTTGTAATGTTTCATCCAGTTCCCTATACACATACTATGTGTCACATTCTAAGTAACAGATAAATTTAACCTTAAGATAAGGCGATGAAGAAATCGGGCAATAATCGCGTAAATGCGAGAACATTAACTGTAAATGTTCTTGAATTGCAATTTGCACTTTTCACAAACTAAACTGTTGATTCCAAAGGATACGGACCAATAAACTGTAGCTTTGTTTTGGTTATTATTTCAGAACGATTCCCGAACTGTGCAGAACTGTTTGCGCTTGAACGTTCAATTCTAGAACAGTTCTGTGATAGTTCCGGTGCTGCATAAACCAAAACAGAAGTTAGAGTACATTCTACCTACTTGTAATAAACTACTTTGTAAATAAAAATACTATGTTAATTTAAACTCTACTCACATATACTGGATTAGCTATTGAATAGTCCATGTATAATCAGTACCCAATTCAAAATTATATTTTAGGCAAAAAAAAATTATAAAAACATTTCTATTATTTTTTCTTAATTATATGATTAGTTAATTATATGAAGCTTATTTTGATTAATATAATACAGCAATACTGACTGCATAAGATTTGCGCACGTACGAACTCGGAATTCCATATCAGTTCCTAGTAAAAGGTAGAAACTGCTGTAACGGTTCTAGAACGGTTCTGGAACAGTTCCAGAAATTAACCAAAACAGTGAATTGTTAGTTCGGAACTGATTCTGAACGAACCAAAATTGTTAGTTCGGAACTGATTCTGAACGAACCAAAACACTAAAAGCATAATACGCATGTGCGAACAGTTTCAGAATAGTTCCAAGTTGGAACCAAAACAAAGCTTGTGTGTCATGATCATAAGTGAAATAAAATGAAGCAAATTCCTTCGCTATGATGCGACTTACTGCGACGTGAAAAAAAACTGCTTTTATTAACCGTCCGAACTCGACAAAGGTTACTGGGTCACTGCTCGATTACAGTTCTGTTTTTTGTTCCAACAGATGCTTTCTGCGGTCGCAATAAAATTTCCTTTTTTTGACCTACCTCAAAGACAGACGTGCGAATAATTCTTACCCGATTTTCGACTGCGATTTTCTCGAAATGTGTAAAACTTTTGTTAAGGACATATGAGTTCAATCGTTGCCATTTATGGTGATGTATTATAGGTTTAAATATTTGCATATAGTAAAAGAACACCCGTTACCACCATTACCTACCATGTAATCATTTAAAATATTAATTTAATTATTTAATCATTTAAAATATCATTTTTCACAAACCCACACAAACGGACATCATTATACCCAATAACTCACATCATTTCAACACACACAAAACAGCTGCATTTCGATACTATATAAACCGCATTAATAACATTCCACTCACTGCAAAAGACAAAACATACGAATTAAACATTGTTAAACAAATCGCCGCCAACAACAACTACAACATAAACATCATCAACAAACTGCATAACAACACACAAGAAAAAACAAATAACAACATTACTAACAACGACAAAATATATAAACCTTTCACATTTCAAGGTACCATAAACTACAAAGTTAATAAAATTCTTAACAAATATAAGATTTACACAACCATATCACAAAAAACTAATTTATTAACATTACTTCAAAACAATAAGGATACTATTAATTTACTTAACAAAAATGGCGTCTACCAATTAGAATGTAATAATTGCAATGCGATATATATAGGCGAAACAGGTAGAAACATCAATATAAGAATTAAAGAACATATCCGTAATAAAATTACTTCCAACGTAGGTGAACACATGCATGAAAGAGGGCATAGCCTCAATCTTAACAACACTAAACTCTTGCATCAAGAAGGGAAAAACTATAAATTAACACTTTTAGAAGCTTATGAAATACACAAAACAAAGAAAAAACACAACATAAAATGCCTTAACGATCAGATTAACCTACACTACAAACCTATCTACGAATATCTAAACGTTTAAATTATTTATTTACCTGTTCCATATGTTGCTAACTTCATGTTTCATTTATGCGCTTTACCACACAGCCCTCCCATTCGTTTGTTTTGATGTTCACGTGCTCAACATTTTATTTTACAATAGTTATAGTTCTTTTCCTGCTATTCTAATGTGCTATATCTATTTGATAATTATTACTTTGACAATAGCAGTAAGTATTTTTTAATTTTTCTTTCAATTCTTGTTTTCCAAATTAACACATCCGCAAACATTTAATTTTTTGTGATTACATTCTGTCTTATTCCATTCAGATTTTCATATTCACAATTGTTTTAAAGTATTCTAATTTGTTTTATCTGTTATACACAATACCTAATTTGTCTTATATGTTTTACTTTTTTACTTTTATTTGTCTTAGTTGTTATACACGGTTCACACATTTTTACAATCAATTCACTTTATACAGTATTTTACATTATTTACAAACATTTTAAAACTCAATTGTAACGCTAAGTAATTTTTTGTTTCAAGGCCTCATGAAGGTTCACCTCAAGAACCGAAACCGGTACCTATATAAATAAATGAATAAAATTAGGAAGTACTATCTATTCATATATAATAATTACCTAATTAATGGGACCATCTTATGGATCAAATTAATTTTCTTGTTGAAAATGTTATTCTTTCGCCAAAGTAGCATTGTTAAAACACTGACCCCGTTTCTGTAACGTCGATATCTAGGTCAATGTCATATCATAAATACTGGCGTTGCTGCCAAGATTCCAGAAAATATTTTTCTTTATAATTTGAAAACGGTTACAATTAGGATAATAAATGTATATCACGTTTGTAATTGTTTTGATCCAAGCTGTCACCGTGCGAATTTATTGCACTCAAGTCCTTGGCATCCTGTATACGTATAAGTATGTGACAGGGCTTTTCTATTCTCATTATTAATATTACTTACGTAATACCTCAGAGTTTAGAAAAATGAAATAACAAGTAATAATAACTCCTTTGAATTGCATTTGCTTACACATACATACAGTGTGTCCCGAAAAGTTTTATACAAATGGAGAAAAAGTTTATCTTACATTTCACATAACAAACTATTCTTTATAAAAAGCTCTGCATGACTTGTAGATCCATAATCAGGTACAAAATTTTTAAAAAATTGGCTGGAATACAGGGAAAATAAAAAATAATGATTTGGACGGAGAGCAAAATACGTTCAAACTGTAGTGGAGAGCAAAATGTTTATTGAAATTGTGATTAAATAGCAAAAAATTATGCACACTTGTAGATTATTGATATTCCCAGATAAAAATTGATAAAGAAGGTTATCAATGTTTTATAAAAATAAATTATCTAACAATTGCTGAAGTGTTTATTTTTTAATTTTTATCTGGGAATATCAATAATCTACAAGTGTGCATAATTTTTTGCTATTTAATGACAATTTCAATGAACATTTTGTTCTCCACTACAGTTTGAACGTATTTTGCTCTCCGTCCAAATCATTATTTTTTATTTTTCCTGTATTCCAGCCAATTTTTTAAAAATTTTATACCTGATTGTGGATATACAAGTCATGCAGAGCTTTTTATAAACAATAGTTTTTTTTGTGAAATGTAAGATAAAATTTTTCTCCATTTGTATAAAACTTTTTGGGACACACTGTATTTCTAGAACAAGTAAATTTCATTAACTTAATTTTCCTAATTATTACTATTTAATTTTCTACTGTATCGTAAAAGATTCGAAGTTTAAGAAAAACAAGCATGATTTAATACAAACGCTAGTTTATAAATATAAAAGACGGAGGGAGAACAACGCAAATACCTTCACATTTTCTTCGCCCGCTTTTAAATATTAAACTTGTAATTTTCTTTTCGAGAAGTAAACATTTCTTTGAATTACCCGAATGTAATTTTTGTCGTTGGAAGTGTATAATTTCGAAATTAAATTTTGTGTTTACAAAGCTTTCATCGTTTGAAAGTATTACCCTGAAAGAAAGGTTAACGGCATAGTACGGATGCAGCAATAACTTGAGCTCTCGGACTGTATTGACAGAACTCTTTGCTCGCGGTTTTTTAGGAATATGTATTACCTTTCGGAAAACTAAATAGTGTTTTCTTTTTTCAATTATTATTTTCAGATATTTTTAAAATAACTGTCTGTCCGAATATTTAGTTGTTAGGGCTCGTAGTTAAAATAACTGTCTGTCCGAATATTTAGCCGTTAGGGCTCGTAGTTAACTGGGTAGTTTCCTTATACATAACGCTTTACAGCTGTGGATAATTTCTTTAGTTATTGTATGATTATTTAGGAATGAAAATCCAAGGAGCAATTTTCAGCGAAATCGTTAATTTAGGCAAGAATTTGGCATAAATCTGCTGGCTTCAGCTGCGGAATGCAGACGGACAATTAGAACTCAAGGAAGATAAAACAAGGACACCAGATGCTGGTAATTGCTCTCTAAGCGTTGTCGCTTGAGAGAAAAGGACATATGATCTTTCTCCACCCTGTTAGTTTTAGGGAAAGCTTTCAGTATCCTTCAAGCGTACTGGTTGATCTCACGCACAGGATTAGACGGTTCCTTGTTTAAGGAATTTCCGGAGCTTGTCAATTTAAAGGATTTCGTATATTAAATTTTCACTTACTATTGCCAGTGCGATGAGTTAATTAAACCTGTCTCGTAATCTCCCTGCAACTTAAATAATAATTATTCGCTACATAATCAAAGTTTTTAGAAATCTTTTTGACGTTGTATTTGAAACTTATTTTATTAAGTTTATTATTAAAAACTTAATAATTAAAGCTGGTTCTTGTCCGATGAAAATTGTATCACAAACTCTTTTAAACGGACACTAAATGGCGCACAAACACTTAACGTTTCGCAGTCGACGAAGCTGTCGAACGACTGCGAAACGTTAAGTGTTTGTGCGCCATTTAGTGTCCGTTTAAAAGAGTTTGTGATAAAAACTTAATGTCCGATGAGACTATTATAACAAAATAATATATCAGTTTTAAGTCGCGTTGAAATATGTAATGGCCCTAGGTCATTATTACAGATTTGAAATGCTTTTCTCCTACATGTCTGCAAAATTTTGTGCGGTGCATATTGTGGATTAGTCCTTTTTTCATTTGAAGAACAAAAAAAAGGTGCAAATAGGAGCAAAACCTAAAATTTAGGCTAAAAAGTTAGAAAATAGGCAGATAGACCAAAGCAACCCTAAAATAGGCATTTTAGGAAAAATTACATGCGGGCCAGATTGAAGAGAATTACTTAAAATGAATTTTGATATCACTCAGACTTTGATGCCTAAAATCTACGTAAATAGGTATTTACCTAAACCCATCCCTATTAATAACACGTATCTATAGAATTGCAGCAAGAACACGCACAATATCATGTTTCCAAACATGTTTTCCCCAATAACACCTATTATAGCAGTATAGATTTCTTTACAGAATTGCAACAAGTAAATGCAAAAATCATGTTACCAAACATATCGCTCTCGGTCCTGTCCGTAGAAATTTCCTTACAGAATTGCAGCAATAAAAGGCAAAAATCATGTTATCAAACATGTTTTCTTCAATATGGAAGGCTAAAACGCAGCATCTCTCAAGTCGCAAAAAGCAAATTTTACAGGGGACACATAAACACTATTATTTTTTTTTTAATTTAACTCATCTGACGCAGATAAGAGGTATTGTTTTTACATTATAAAAGCGTTCTTAACCAAAACTATAACTTTTCTCACCATCAGTACATGGAGTATAAAAATCTGTATTGTTCGCTATGCATAACTCGTTTTCCAAGAGAAAGTTAGTTACGAGATTCTGACTTTTAAGCTCGATATCCGTAAAAATTTCTTCGCAGAAATTTACATACAGTGCACTCGCGCTAACATGAACTAATTAAAACCTTCATCTCTCAAAAATTTGTTCTAGAAATATGTACGTGTAAGCAAATGCAATTGAAAGGAGTTATTATTACTTGTTATTTCATTTTTCTAAACTCTGAGGTATTACGTAAGTAATATTAATAATGAGAACAGAAAAGCCCTGTCACATAGTTATACGTATACAAGATGCCAAGGACTTGAGTGCAATAATTTCGCACGGTGACAGCTTGGATCAAAACAATTACAAACGTGATATAAATTTATTATCCTAATTGTAACCGTTTTCAAATTATAAAGAAAAATATTTTCTGGAATCTTGGCAGCAACGCCAATATTTATGGTATGACATTGACCTAGCATAATATTTATACGGAGGCAATGAAGATATCGACGTTACAGAAACGGGGTCAGTGTTTTAACAATGCTACTTTGGCGAAAGAATAACATTTTCAACAAGAAAATTAATATTTTAAATGATTACCTACCTTACCGGGTGTTCTTTTACTATATGCAAATATTTAAACCTGTAATACATCACCATAAATGGCAACGATTGAACTCATATGTCCTTAACAAAAGTTTTACACATTTCGAGAAAATCGCAGTCGAAAACATGATACATCACTTTCAACCTTTATTTATACACTACATATTATCTTTCTTGGAAGAAAATGAAGTAATATTCACGATTTTTTTAGACTCTAGAGGGCCATGCTTTTTTTCCGTTAAGTTACGTACATGGATTTTGATAGAACTCAAAATGTGACAAATGAAACTTCTGACACTTTAACGTCAGTCCCATCGACTATATTGCTTCTTATACTCTACGATGGCATGAAGAAAGTAAAAGAACAACATTAAAACAACTAATTACTTGTGACTTTTTAATAATAAGTCAAAATGCTAAAAATCATCAATGTTTTTCGGCGTCAGTTTTCAAAAATATAACCATCAAATTAAAATGGAACATATTCATTTGGAGGTACCAACAAAAATGTCACCCTAACATGGCCATGAGTCTAAAAAGATCGTGAATGGATTATAAAAGTAATTGTTGGACTTATGTTGTAAATTTCTATAGTACATAAAGTAGCTGTTCATGTTAGCGATTAATAAGCTAATACTTGGCATCTAAAAAAAGGCAATTGATTCTATAAACAGCCGACAGCATAAAATCAGCTATCGTCTTTTAGTTGAGGAAATGAAAAACTATATTGAGGAACATAAAGATATTCCCGATATTCCCACAAACCTAGACGTCGTAATCTAGGAAGTTTCTCTTATTTCTCCCTCCTCTCCATCAGCCCTTTCTCTTGGATAGGAACTGAAGGTATTCCAATGTAATACTGAGGATTATTGTTTTTATTAAATAGTGACTGTCATGATAATGCATTGGTTTGTAGAGGTATTCTTCAGTGAAATCTCGGTCCTTTTTTATATTTTATTTATTATAACGTTATCGGGCCCGGCCGGGTCCGTCTTCAGTACTACGGGTTTACAAACATTACATAAGTACATAGTCAAACATAATTTCATTGTAAGTACAAAAAAGAACCCGACATGATTAACAGTGGTTCAAAGCCATTCTCATAATCTTTACATGCACATTGTAAACGTCCTTCGTAGTTTAATTGTACCATTCTACCTGCTTCATGTTGAAAATGTATTAGTTTATTTTATGAACATAGTGGAAAGGTATTAGCAAGGATATTATTTCCACCGATATTAAACTACATTGTATACTTTGCGTGTGTTCCAAACAGCGTACAAAAACATCACCCCAAGAATCACTCAAATCGAAGTTTACGGAGTTTCGTTGATGACAACCGATGACAATGAGGGTGAAGACTCAACGCGCCTTGGTAAATAATCGAGCTACGGTTGTTTAGGCACCTATGCGTGTGCTGTCAGGAGCGAAATTAATACAATCCCAACAACAAAGAAGTTTAAGAACTTGTCAATCAGAATCTCTAGGAAAATCTGAATAATGCGGATTCCATTAACTCGTGAGCTAACACGCAAGTTAGAGAAATGAAATAAGGAAAAACATCACGCAAAATTTCCTTTTTTTAATGCTGCAAATATACCGAAACCATTGGATAAAATAATAAAATAAAAAAAGTTAGAAAAATCTAAAGCTCGTTTAAACGTATCTTAGTTCGTATTTTAATTTTTTTTTAAATAGCAAACAAGTTGTTTCATTTTTACTTCACTTTTCGTAAGAAAATAGTCGCTTAAAATTTTAATATATGCCAATTTATATAGGATATCACATAATTAAGGGGCCATATTGCAATGACACATATAGAGTCCGCGAATGTAAATGAAAATGGTCTGCTTCGGTAAATTTTTTGTGAACATTTTCGGAGAAATACGAAGGGTTTGCTTATAAATTCTATGCGTTATTGGCACGCAGATATAATGCAAAACGATAATAAAACTGACTTGCTCAACATAATGACACGTAGTGCTCTTTGAACTCCGATCGCTATACCGCGATGTTTACTGCAAGTGTTCGAAATGCCCTTCTGTTGGCGTTCTTACGGCCGGCGACGAAAATTTGCTTGCACTAAAGTTTGCTCCTGTTCTATCAAGTGTTGCATACGTTGTACGTGATGGCGAAGTAATAAATTTTCTCTCAGAATACAGTACCCAACAGTACGTGGCCTGCCTATTTCATGTGGATTATTATTATTATTATTGTTATTATACCTTAGAAACATATCTGCATAGTCCACAATCGTAAACATGCTGTAATAAGTATGTACATATACATCAACAAATCACAATATCACAAATGAACTGATTAACCTTTGTGATTCACTGAAAGCTTTCACCTTTTAGCACAAAAGGGGTCGGGTTGCACAGGTCAGGGAGTCCAGGTTCGTACTCAGTGTTATACTTTACCATATCTCCCAAATGATGCCGTTTTCATAATTTTGTTGGAGAAAAAGTGTTTTTATATACGGTCACCTATTCACCGCTGCTGCAAGTTTGGGGATTTTTATATATGAAATAATTCCTATTTTTGTAATTTGAAAAGTTAATAAAGTTTTTAAAGTCATAAAGGCCAATCCGTAACAATATTTTGATACTGAGCAAATGGAAATTTCTCAAACTGCATAGTCAGATTCATCTAGAAGAATACTTTAAAAAGAACTAAATGGAATTTTACTGTAAAAGAATTAGGGAAGCGAACATTTGAACACCTCTAAATTAACATGGGATTTCCTGTGTTGCGTTCATCAATGCAGCACTAAATTGCTAAATACCGTGGACATGAGTTAACCACAGATTCGTGGGCTTAATATAAGATGATTTAGCTCAACTTATCTATATCCAAAAGTGTTTCGTTACCTCGGTATTGTGCTTCAAAGATGTTGAAAAAGAAGTTAATTTTTCTTTTAACAAAAGAACGCTTGAATTAATTTGGATGATATTTAGTACGATGATCAATAGTAAGGTAAGTTACATTTTCAGATGGTTTGAATAATTTACATGGGGTTGCCATCGAACTGATATTGCAACAACTTTCTTGAGGTTAGGAAGGTAACATTAATTAGTCAATTTTTAGAATAAAGCATTCATTAGGAAACTTTTTATTCTTTGTAATTTTTGATATTTCTTACGATTTAGTCACAAAATAGAAAAATCTAAGAGGTTGCAGCGTTCTTAATGAAAACAGGTAGACTATAATAGGCTGTATAGAAAAGCAAATACCCGCTACATGCATAAACTTTTTTTTTTCAGATAGAGGCATTCATTAGTGAACTTTCTTTCACCTTTGCAACTTTTGATACGTGTTACATTTTGGTCACAAATTAGAAAAAGGAGCCATTTGAATTTTTCTATTTTTTGACTAAACCATAACAAGTAATTTGCAAAAACGCAAAAACGTTCACTAATGAACGCTTCTTTCTAAAAACCTATTAGCTAAAATTATCTTCATAACTTCAAAAAAGTTATTGCGAAATCTGTGTTGTGGTAACTTTGTTTTTCACACTGGCTGTCTACTCGAAATTACTAAAACCATCTGAAAATATAACTTACCTACCTTCCCGTAGATACTCATGCCAAATATCATACAAATTGGTTCAAGCGTTCTTTTGTTATAAGAATAATCAACTTTTTTTACAACAACTTTGAAGCAGAATATTACCTTAACGAAGCCATTTTGGATATAGATAAATTGGGTTAAATCATCTTATTTTGAGCCCAGGAGTCTGTAGTTAAGCCATGTCCACGGAATTTAGCGACACGCTGTATGTAGGTAGATAAAATCCAAAAGAGTTTTTGATTCTATATTAAAAGAAAATAAACACTATTACTTTTTACAGAATGAAAAGTTTAAGTAGCGACATCCTGCGATCTCTTTTTGACCTAACATTGCATTAGAATTGACAAATTGAAGTCAGTTTGCTCCATAATGTCATCTCTTACAAGGCGGTCGTGTGTGCTGTCAAAGCACAATGAAAGTTTTAAAAAGTGTTGTTGCAAGTCGGTTTTGATTGCAGTGGATTCGTCGAGCATCTTCTGTAGGCCCGAAAAAGCTGTACAGAGGTACAGAGGATGCTCGAGGAATCCACTGCAATCAGAACCGACTTGCAACAAAATTTTTATTATTGTGTATCAGTTTACATTATGAAACAAGTATAGGCGCCATGCACATCTCTGCGTTCAGCGCCGCCTGGCGTGGTGATTTGTGAATTAGTGATATGAAAATATTTCTTGAGACTCATTGCATGGAAATAATATCTCTCTTATGACAATTTACGATTGCAGTACATAATAGGTACTTGAGCTTCCTGATATTGAAATACATTACAATATTCAAGTTCAAATGTACACTAATAATTTTAAACAACTCGTATTTTCATACCATTAATGCAGAATATGGTCATTGGTGGCGCTGGCGTCGCAGGTGCATGGTCCCTATAGTACAAGAAAAAGTGTCTACTTTTTTTTGGCAGCAACTGTGTATATACATAACAAGTGAAAAGGAGAAGAGGGAGGTTTGATCATTTTGATCACCAATCTTAATATTAGAAAAATTACTACATATGTATCCGGATCTTTTTTTTTTGTTTTTACTTATTTATGAAGTCAATTTTGATTTTTCATAAAAGTCACACATCACTTTAAAATGCACCAGTTTTGAAAGTCCCAAATCATGTCAGAAAGTCGTAATCACTTGAAAGAAATGACCAGATCTGGTGGAAAAATCACAGGGTTGGCAACACTGCCTACAGAAAACTATAATTCGTTGGCAACACTGAGGCAGTCTCTTAAGCCGTCTTGCCGTCTAGGTTCGACCATTAAAATTGTAATCAGAAAATTTTGTTATGCGTACTATCGTATTTACACGTTGTTCTTGTGGAATAGTGATTAATTTTGAAATCACATCTGATAAATCAGTAATTGAAACCAAATTTCCAGAAGGCAAAAGAAAAAGCCGAACCCGTGACAACATGGATGTTAAATGTTTAGCGTTTGATACCAGTAAGATTTACGAAGATTCTGGTGATACACTGGCTCAATTAGAAAAAATACATTTTCAACACAGGCGGCAGAAGCAGGTGTGATTTCAAAATATAATCACTGCTCCAAAAGAGCACGTGTAACGAACGCGAAAGTACGCATAATGGCAGAAAAACGGCTCGTTCTGTTTATAGTTATAATGATTGAATATAGATGGCTTATAGAAACAAGTACATTAAGAATGATGAAAGTCCCTAGATCGAAGAGATAAGAATTAACAGGAGGGAAGCTACGGCAGTGGGAGAATGCAACTGAGGAGGTTCTGTCAAAAACCTTTGTTCAAAAAATTGATAAATGAATTAAATTCAATTTCCGATTGTTATTATACTCGTCTATGTACCAATGAGATTATATTCTTTAGAAACCTAACTAATAGCAATGGATGTGATGAATGACATAATTTTCAATATTTCCCAAAACTTGTTTTTTATTTGTGAATATTTTATGTTATTACAGTTTCCCAATATTTTGTAGTATACTATAAACACTAAGTTTTTACAGATGTTTCTTATAATTAAAATGCACATAATTTGTTAAGTTTGCTATGACTGATAAATATTTATGTAATTGTCGAAAGTGACATCTTCAAACATTTGAAATTTTTACACTTAGCAAAGTTCGATTTCTCTTTCCGTTTCGTAATTATTATAATAGAGTATTATACTACCGACGAAAAAATATTACCTTTAAAATCCTATTATTCATGAAGCTCTGCGGGGATTTATACGGAGCGAAATATACTTTATGCGGATACCATTAGTAGGATAATTAAACATCTTGAAACAACAGAAAGCATAGACGAATTATGCGAATGTAAAAAAATATCGTTCAAATAGAAAATTAAAATCACTTTAATGTATTAGCAATGGTTAATGAAATTAAAATTTAAGTCTAAGACACATTAGTCAGAATTTGGGAATTCGTCATAATACAGCTTCTCATGCACTAAAGAGACTGGTATGAAAATTTACATCGTCTAAATACCAAACAACAAGAACTCTTTGAAGAGGACAAATTTCAAAGAATGATGTTTTCTAAAACCATCTAGGAAATATGCAATAATGTTAGAAATCTTTTACAGCGAATATTCTTTAGTGATAAGGTACACATGAAACCCCAAAATTTTCTATATCGGAGTACCTATTGAAAATTTACAGTAACTGTCCCTAACCGAAGTCAATACCGTCAAATTAACGTATGGGCAGGAATTTTAGGAATCATTGGTCCGTTTTTTATCGAAAAATCCCTCACCGGTAACAAGTACCTCCAATTGCTGCAGAATTCAGTAGGATCCACTTTAGGAGAACTTGGCATAGACATAGACCATGAAATTTGAATCGCAAAATCTTTAAACCGGACACTAAATAGCGCACAAGACACTTAACGTTTCGCTGTTGTTCGACAGCTTCGTCAGAATGATGCCGAAACGTTAAGTGTTTTGTGCGCTATTTAGTGTCCGGTTTAAAGATTTTGTGATACAATTTTCATCGGGCCAGAACCAACTTTAAATATGAAATTCGGCTAGAGCATGATGGTTGTCCTGCGCACAATAGCACAGTATAAGAATCCAGGTTCGTACTCAGTATTATACTTTACCATATCTCCCAAACGATGCCGTTTTCATAATTTTGTTGGAGAAAAAGTGTTTTTATATACGGTCACCTATTCACCGCTGGTGCATGGCACCTTGTTTATGGGACAGCCTGTATAATAAAAATGAACTTATGTAACGTACTCGTGCGTTGTTAGAGTTTCGTCTTAATGGAAAGACCTGAACATTACCAAAAATAATATTATTTTAATAGTAACTTTAATACCAACTAGATTAAAATTTTGAAATGTCAGCAAAATACACACTAGTTTGAGGAATCGAACTACATTATAATTTTTTTAAATTTTGTTGATATTATTATTGTCTAGACAATATCATATATTAGGATGGAGAAACAAGTACAAGTAAACTGGCTTTAATTCACGAATTGAAATTTCATCTAAAAATTCTGTTGGAATTAATTTAAAAAGGTAATCTATTGAACATATTAACGAACAATATTTTTAAAATAAGTTTCGACATTTACTGGATTTAATTCAAATGAATTTTAAATTTTCCGATATTTTGTAGAAAATAAGACTACAGAATTTTTCACCGCCAAACTTTCACGCAACGACCCTTTTTTTTATAAATTTACTTTTTCCAAGACGTATTGCGTGATAACTTCCAATAGAGCGGACTCAAATGAAACAAATTTAAAGCGATCCAGGAGAGGAAGTATTAGTGATAAGCGGTCGTGAAAATTCGAGTTCCGAGTCTTTTATAAATAAATACTCCAAGTATTGCGGCTTTCTTCTTTTTTCGTTTTATTTGGTAATTGATTTTTGTGATGCCCGCAGTTGCTTTTTGCTGTCAAAGGAAACGAAGGACTAAGCCGCATTTGATTTTAACGAAGTCGTGCCTTTGAATTGCTGGGATTAGGATTAAGTGGCAATGGAAAGATACGTCAACCTAATTTTATTTTCGTCCTTAAATTGTTACATTTTTTTGATGATCAAATTATCTCACTTTGAGTAACACGCCAAGAGTGTTTGAAGTTTTATGCTGCTTCATTAAATAAAGCAAAGTTTATTTTAAGCTGAATTAATTTTTATATAATGGATGTTCTTGGAAGTGTGGCTGAAAAAGTATCTGGATACAATATGAAACAAATCTAAAAAAATGGCAGATTTATTTTTCTTTTTTCTGTGTTCATTTTGAAATGAAAAATAATTTCATAAGTTTTCATACATTACTGAAAATTGGTACACGGTACTGTAGTTTTTTTTTAAATTTAATAATTAAAATCGTAACGACGAGTTTTTCTAAGAATTATTACACATGTTTTGTTCTTAATAATTTAATGTATTAAAAATTTAAATTTCGTATGTAATAATTAGAGGACGGCGTAAGACGCAATAAGCGGGTCCAATGAATGAGAATGAATGAGATGCACGGATGTATTCTACCGGGCTCTAATAATAATTATTATAAGATGAGTTAGCTGTGTCTTTCTCTTTTGTCTTCTTGATTGTCTAAAGCATTAGGTAACAGCAGAACGATATAATGAATTAGTGATCGTTTAGCAAAGAAAATACGTTCTTGAAAATGATATCGCTTTTTCCAGTGGTTGTAAACACGTAACTATTTTGTATTGCATGGTCTGTCCTAAATGCAAGGTCATATCCGTATCTTCGTGACACTGAAACACCGCAGTGCGGTGTACCTCGTGACTTCTCGTTGTTATTTATTCTGAACGCATTTTCAAATAAATCGATAATGCATGTAAAAAACGTTATTTTTTGGAAAGATTTAATCTATTGTGGTACTCCAGGATCGAATTTATATAATTGTTTAACCACAAAACTCATTTATAATATGCAAATTTCATTTAATACTATTAAGTCCACAAAATGCAGTAGTTGAAAACCATCACTCAGTGTCTCTTTCCTATTTTAACCCGTGCACTAATGCCGGGTAACATAATTCGTAAGGTGGCAGACGTAATCATCTTTCCACCAACTAGGTATCGTAATCAATAGCACTTTAACACAAGATCATCCATCGGCTCTAGAAAAACCAGAATAATACCAATACATACATATAAAGGAAGTCCAACCGATCCGAATTCTTACAGACGAGTTGTTGTGCAGAGTTACTTTGACAAAACTGTGGAAGAAGTGTTCAGATTAATAGCTTTTTGTAAACAAACATCTCTTATTATTCAGGGATTTCCATCGTGGATGCAAAAGTGGAAGGTTACTGTTACAACTTAAGTATAATTTTCATTCTTCGCATTTTTGTTCGATTTGAATTTGATTCTGTTAATCTAGTTGAGGTCCGTACTATTGCTGAAAAAAATGATAAAGATACAGTCATATCTACCAATCTGGTGCTAAATTAATGATCTCATTTGAAATCTACAAAAATTAGAAGTAATGGCAAACATGCCAAAAGGAGGTGGCCCGGACAAGTTCCCTTTAGGCCCGATTTTACAATTGTCCGATAAACTAAGTATAGCGCTATTCCTGGAATAACGTGATGTAGATATGACGTAGATATTGTCACGAGGGGGATTTTCTAAAAACCACGAGGTTTTTCTTTTTCTGTGTTCCGCGAATAAAAAACATAAAAAGTATTTAAACGCGAACTTGTGAAATCGAGGGCAAATTGCGACCGTGTCGAAACGTAAACACAATAAGGAGGTAACCGATATAACGTAAAAGTTCACATTTCATAATAACATATCAGCGGAATTTGTTACAAACGGGGCCACGCGCGTACACTAGCGTATACGAATGACGCAAAGAGACACAAAGCAGGTGACGAAAAAATGCATTGCTCGAATAGGCAAAAAACGTGTATTTAAAGTGCGGGCCAAAATTGGGAAGCCAGTCGAGCCACTCAACCGACTCAGTGTGCACTAGTGCCAATTCAACGAGGGGACCCCCCAACATCGCCGTCGCCGACGCCCCAACATCGCCATCGCCGCCGACCCCAGCATCAGCGTCGCTGCAGCCACATCATCGGCCACTGCCGCCGACAACATTGCCGAACCCGTCCTAAGAGAACGTGGACCATCTCCCTCGCCAGCTATCCAAGAGAAGATGCCATCGGAGCCTGCCCTGGCCACGCTGTTCCAACCCAATCACCCATAGGTTGAGCAAGGACGTGTCGTGCTCCACTCCAGCCAAGGAACGTTGTCACCGAGACCGACCTTGACCAACCACTCCAGTCACGGACCGGCCTCGAGCTCCGCAGTCTTCCCCGGCTAAAGAAACGTCGCCCGCTGTTCCGTCTTAGACGAATCAACGACCCCAGTCGCCGCGAACGACCCAGGACCGCATCCCCAATTTAACGTACAAACCACCCTCAACTAAATTAATTATTTAACGAAATAATGAGGTATTAATTTTTTTAAATCATTATCTTAAAGCTCTACCCTCTGATAAACCTACGCATTAACCCCGAATTAACCCCGAAGGCTAAGGACGCACCATCGCGACACAGTGGACGCCTAGCGCGACATGGTGGAGCGACCTTAGCGTGACATGGTGAAGGCGCCCTTACGGAGGCCCTTCGCGACAATATGGAGGAAGGTTAAAGGATATTCGGCTAATAGTTATTCTGTCCTTATTTCACGATTGTAAAACTAGGCCTTAGTGAAATATATTAGGTAATTGATCCCGGAAACAATTTGCAAGTAAAATTAGTAGTCACACTTACTTAATATTGCGATTACAAAACGCCAAACACTATAACTTGGAATATCCTGGGGACATTGAATTTTGGAGTAATACATTCCACCAAGACCTAGGTGATTATGGGGATGCTAATAGAATTTTCACTCATCAGAAAGAAATAGTCAGAGTAAAGGTCAATGTTGCCCCACGAACTAGCTGCAAACAACTTTTTAAAATAATGAAAGCACCAGACTCGAATCCGAGAAGACATAAGGCTTTCCTTTTAATTGTTTGACGATAGCACAGAAAGGTCCAGAGTACATGAGACCGATATGATTGAATGAAATAGTTCGAACATTAAGATTTTAAAATTTTGTTTGCTGATATTAAAATGTATTACCTTAATTTAAAAAATGAATTTATTCCAAACTTTACGAACGCAGTGTATGTTCAAAAGTTCGTTCTTTCGCTTTATTTGTCATTAAATCAGAAAATAATTTACAACACATATTTATAATCGACAAAATAAACCGTAAATAAATACACTAATCATAAACGTCTAAGTAAAAATTATGAACAGTGTAAGGAAATGACTGGATGCGGAAAACTCCACTTCAATTAGAATTTTTAAATTGAATTTAATATGAATCTATTTTGTGTTTTCGGCAGGCTGTCTCTTCAGGAAAACGTATTTCCTTCGAGCATTTCATTACTTACTTTTTACATCTTTTCTTTTGTTTATCAGTCCTGTGCACTTCACCTGTCGCCATGTTACGAAGCTTGTTTGTGTAATCGCTAAACTTCAACGTAAGCCACTTGCTTGTGGGGGTTAGAGAGAGCGTAACAGAGAAAATAAAAAGGAAACTCTTTTATATTACCTTTACTTGCAGACCGAAATACGGAGACACAGTCCCTACGTCAAAAAAATAACTGCTATACAAAATTTAGAATTGGGTTGTCTATATTGTAGGTACTCGTACGTAACGCCACACATCAAAATTAAAATTTATTTATTTCTAAGAAAGGCTAGCATAATTTTGTCGATGCATTTTCTAAAGGAGGTGGATCTGTTAACTTATTATTTGTTAACATCTTATTTTCTTCTGTATAAAGGCAGTTTTAGGCCTGGTTTATTCACTTTCAATTAACTTTAATCCTCAGTTTATTCCTATAGTAACAATTATTTGTACAATTATTACTATGGCAATAAATCGGAAGACAAAGTTCATTGAAAGTGAATAAATCGGGCCTTAGATTTATTTATCTTATTTCTTGTACAAAATTTGGTTCAATTTCTTGAACAATTTAAATTTTATGGTAAAATTAAACTGAATTAATAACTATCTCAAAAAATAGAACATGTTCTATCTCCAAACCATATCTGCAGCCCAGAAATTTCTTGTTCCAAATATTTTTTATTAAAATTGAACCAAATTTTGTGCAAGAAATTGTCTAATCTAAAGCGGCCTTCATTAAAGTTCTGTGAAAATTCCATGCTTACTTACAACGATACAACTTGTATCATAAGTAATGTCTGTTGGTCTAAAGTTCCCTTAAATGAACAACATTTATTCAAACTTTAAGCCAGAAAACACAATTTTTCCAGATGATATCTTTCTCTTTTTTAACATCTGTGCCGTCTTTTAAACTCATCTACAGTGGCATACTATTACATATTACATTACATATTATTTCTCAGTATTTTTCTACACTTTTGTTCATAAATAATATTTCTACGTATTTTGAAATAGTGTTGTGCAATAATGGAGAATTTTTGTTTTCCGGAACAAGAATATGTATATGAAATATTGTATATTTAAACCTCTCAACAACGGATAAATTTTCAGAACACATTAGGATTAAAACATTGTAATGATAATGAGCAGGCAGTTCTGCGGTGCAAAGAAATACGATGTAGGACATTAGCATTAAATTTATTCTTGGAACATGTATTTTGCTTTATCATAATCCCTTAAAGGGTGTTATGTAGGTCTAGGTAGATAAATTTAGATTTGTGTAAGAAATAAAATTAGTGTTATGCACAATTTCAAAGCGAAACAATGGCTTTGTACTTCGTAAAAAAAAATTTCTCAGTGAGAAAGAAAAAATTAAAATTCTCGATTATACGGAAAAAATAATGCTAATAAATATAATACGTACAGGCTGAGTCCAAAAAAACGCCTACGGTGTGTTTGAGCGGTCAAAAAAATGAAATGAAATGGCAGCAAAAACTCTAATATACAGCGTGTAATCGAATAAGTTTCACATATTGTAACCACAACTAATACAAAAGAAAAGAAGCGAAGTTACGAGATACGTTTGAAAAAAATGTCAATAATAACTCCGGAAAAACATATGTTTACTTTTTACATAAAACGTTTGAGAACCGCTGGCTTTGATTTAAAGCCCCGGACGCCCTGAACGGCTGAGCGAAATTTACTATTATACGCAATAAATGAGAGCAGTAAACCCGCAGATGCGATACAATAAACGTTGAGGCAGGTCATTTATTACTTTCGTAGGAATTCCAGCTGTTTTTTTTTAATTAATATTTAATAGATATGCAGATTTTTCACAAAATAATCTTTAAATAATAATTTTATTTCCTTAATTAAAAATAAAACAGTAGTCATGAATCCTACCTAACAATAAGTAAAAAAATAGGTCACAATTAATTCAATAAAGGTCACATTCTAAAAGTATTATTGGAACAAAAAGCGCCGAACTTAGCATCCCTTAATTTATGATTCTTTATTACGTTCAGACTAAGCAAAAAAAATTCCGCAAGACCGCGGAGGTACTGTGTGTACGCCTGTTCACAGTGTCAGCTGATGACACTGGGTGTCAAGGGTGAGCAGCAAATAAGATTAAAGTATATTAATGGTGTTCCTAAAATTGTTACTTCAAAAAACTAAATAGAATCCAACAGACAGAATGTTTATATAATTAATTACAATATACTTTACCAAAATGTTAGAGGTTTAAATACAAAAATATCGCAATTTTATGAAAATTGCTGTGTAACTGAATCAGATATTATATTGCTAACGGAAACATGGTTAAGTCCCCACGTCTCCTCCTTTGAACTGTTTCCTGAAAACTATGATGTCTATCGATGTGATCGAATATCTGGAAGAGGAGGTCGCGTATTAGCAGCTGTAAGAAACAATATTAAGTCAGCATTATTAAATTTAGCATCTCCCATCCCTAGCGTTGATCTGGTGGGCCTGAAAATAATAACCGAGTTTCATCATGTTACTATTATTGTCGTATATATACCTCCTGCTCTACATATTAATGATTACTCAATTCTATTGGAATATATTGAGTCTGCAATAGATTTTACTAATCCGGTGTTGATATCTGGTGATTTCAACATACCGGAATTATCCAACTGTGTACATGAAGCAGATATGACGAATCTGTATAATATCTACTCTCACTTTGCTTCTCTTAATAATCTAATTCAGTACAATAACATTCTTAACTGTAATCAGAGACTGCTAGATCTAATACTTTCAACAGAACATCTTACCTTGGACATATGCAGGCATACTTATCCGCTGGTCTTGGAGGACTTACATCATCCTTGCTTGGCTATTTATTTGACCTGCACTGACAATTTAACTTCTCCGTTTCCCGTGTTAATGATATACGCAAATATAATTTTCGCAAAGCGAACTTTCGTGAACTGTATGCATCTCTGGTAGAAACTGATTGGTCATCGATATTAAATGACAATGATGTCGAACTTGCTTGCGACCACTTCTATGCTATGTTATATAACACATTGGATAAACATTTTCCAAGGCAAAATATTAAATCTTCAAGCTATCCAATATGGTTTACTAACTCTATTATCTCAAAGATTAAACAGAAGAATAAGCTCTGGAATCGATACAGGAAGACTAAATCTCAATACTGTTTAGACATAGTAAAAGATCTAAGAAGAGATATTCAACGAGAAGTTCGTCAGGAATATGCCACTTTTATTAATAAGGCTGAAGACTCATTGCAATCTGATCCGAAAAAATGTTGGTCATTCGTCAATCAAAAGAGGAAAACTACATCTATTCCTGGCTGTATGAAGTATGGTGAGGACATCCTAAATAATCAGCAGGACATTGTGAATGCTTTTGCACACCATTTCTCCTCCGTATTTAATAGTGATACTAATCATGTGTGTTCTAACCAATGCTTTTGTGATAATGAGTCTAGTATTTGTGAATTCTGTGATAAAAATTGTTGTCCAACTCTCTGTGATGACTTTGTAATTAATAACTGTAACTGTAATCCTAGCCTAATCTTAAATATGTTCACTATTCAGGACAGTGACATCCTCAAGGCTGTGAAGAAAATCAAGCCAAACAATGTTTGCGGTGCTGACAATATACCTGCATTTTTTGTAAAAGATTGCATTCACTGTTTTATAACACCTCTGTGCCATATATTTAACCTTATGTTGCGCCAATCTATTTATCCGAACGCATGGAAAACATCTCGAATTATTCCAATAAGCTTTTTGAATATATTTTCTCAAATGTTATATACTCGCACGTTGTTAATCTAATAGCCCCTGAACAACACGGATTTATTAAAGGTAGATCAACAGTAACTAATCTTTATGAATTTGTGGATTTGGTTTCCACCGCTTTGGATAATCGCCTTCAAGTGGATGTAATATATACAGATCTAACTAAAGCTTTTGATAGAGTTCATCATTGTATCTTATTAAGAAAGTTGAAAAATGTAGGTTTTTGTAACAGTTTGTTAGACATAATCAAATCGCTACTGTCCAATAGGCAACAGTCTATAGAATACGGTGGTTATAAATCTGATACTTTCTGTACGCGTAGCGGTGTCACCCAAGGTTCTAATTTAGGTCCTCTGTTGTTCATCATATTCTATAATGACGTTGTCAAAAGCATTAATTGTAAATCCTTTATTTATGCTGATGATCTCAAAATTGTAAATGTCATTAATTCTTATCAGGATTGTTTGGATCTTCAAGACAGTATTGACGGTCTTAAATTGTGGTTTAAGATAAATAAATTAAATTTGAACATTAGGAAATGTAAGAAAATAACATTCTGCAGGAAAGTTTATCCAATATCTTTTCATTATAATATAAACGGTCATATTTTGGATAATTGCAGTGAAATTACGGATCTGGGTGTTATCATAGACAGTGCTTTGACCTTTATCTCTCATATAACTCACATAACAAATGTCGCCGTCAGAATATTAGGTTTCATACAAAGAAACACTAAAGATTTTCAAAATACAACTTGTATAAAGCACTTATTTTATGCGCTCGTGCGGTCTAAACTTGAATATTGTTGCGTTATTTGGACACCTCATCATCAAATGTACATAAATCTTTTGGAAAATGTTTTGAGGAAATTTGCTAAATATCTATACTTTAAAATGTTTAATGAATATCCAAACAGACATTGTGATCAAAAAAGCCTGCTTAATGTAATCTCAGAGATGTCTTTAATATCTAGAAGGAATGTGTCCTGCCTTATCTTCCTGCAAAAAATTATACACGGCACTGTAGACAGTATATATTTAGTAAGTAGTATCAACTTGATTGTACCACGGTTAGTTAGTAGAAATGCAATAACCTTCTATTATCCAATACCAAATACTTTTCATCGGTTTAACTGTCCTCCTATAACATCATTTAAATTATATAACTGCCTTGACCAAGATTTTGTGGATATATTCTCTGATAACTTTGACGCTGCCACCATCAAGAAAAAGCTAATTAATTATTATAATAATTTTTAGATTTTAAGTCATATTACCGTAGTTTAATTATGCTATGTTTTCTTTACTTAACTTAGGCTAGTTGTAGTTTTTGTAGTTTTTGTTTTTGTTAGTCTATAGTTAGCTATGTGCACATGTCTATGTCTACTATAGACTTTTCTGTCTGTTGGAAATACATATTATTATTATTATTATTATTATTATTATTATTATTATTATTACGATAGTTGCAAGTGTTGTGTTGAAATTTGCCTTTTTAATTATTAGACGTTCTTTATCATTTAATATTCTGAAAGCAAATAGTAATTTATTCGTGAATTAAACAATAAACGATCATATTGTTAAACTCGAGCGATAAAATCGCACCTAATTACTTTATTACAGTAAATGATTTAAGAATGTTCTCAAAACTTAGGGAAAGCGTTAAACTAAACATTTGTATTTAGTGCAGTCAATGCATTTATTTATTCCGCGGAACCGAAAAAAATTTTCGCATCCGCAAAATTCTCCTGTCACCAAGTTGTTTCTTATCAATGTACTTATAACTTACATTCATTATTTTATCATAAGGAATTGACAAATTATATCACATGACACATAGTGTGTTATTTGTTTACAAAGTGTGAAATATCACGATTTGCCTTTTAATTATTATTAGACGTTCTTTATCATTTAATATTCTGAAAGCAAATAGTAATTTATACGTGAATTATACAATAAACGATCGTACTGTTAAAGTCGAGCGATAAAATCGCACCTAATTGCTTTATTACAGTAAATGATTTAAGAATGTTCTCAAAACTTAGGGAAAGCGTTAAACTAAACATTTGTATTTAGTGCAGTCAATGCATTTATTTATTTGACGGAACCGAAAAAAATATTCGCATCCGCAAAATTCTCCTGTCACCAATTTGTTTCTTATCAATGTACTTATAAGTACATAAGTACATACATAAGTACAAATAAGTTATAACTTACATTCATTATTTTAACATAAGAAATTAACAAATTATATCACATAGTGTGTTATTTGTTTACAAAGTGTGAAATTCCGTTCCAAATTGTATTGCGGGCGACACTAACCCAGTGACCGTGACATTTGCGGAATTTATCGTTTTACGATGCGTCTATAAATACCACAGGGCACTGACGAACGAGCAGAGGTTTTCAAACAAAAGGTGCTCTTGTTTTAGGTCAGTTTTTTTTATTTTCGAGCAAGAACATTGATATTTGCAGAATCAATTCCTTATGTGATGAAGAACTTACAGTATTAAACTTATTCGATTACACGCTGTATACCATATCTTGCATGACAGCTGTCAAATTTTGCTTTTTAAGTGCAATGGTATAATTATTGTAATAAATTTCGAATGATGTGCTACAATAAACTCTTGTTTTTCAAAACAATAGAAAAATAAAATAAAAAGGAATGAATTAATTATTAACATGAAATGACGTAATAAAGAGTTACTGAATCATAAATGATACCTGTTTTACGGTAAATAGTGTAGTGTCTATAAGTACTTCCTCGTAGACAAACATAATGATAACGACAGTTATAGCATTTTTTTTATTATCAGCAAAAACAAGGAAGTTGAATAGTGTCAATTTTAACCAAGGGGCCGTTATAGCCTTTTTTGCTTTGATGACACTTGTCTAAGTTGACCCATCTATCGATATGTCGGTTCTGGGATCTTTGTTTCAGTAAGGCATTAAACAGACTTGAGGACGTTGCTATAACTGGTTCAGGGCCCTAAAAGGTCTACCCCGAGTCTTGTCTAGCCAGTTCTTGTCAGTTGGCCCAAGTGCTATGCTTGTGTGAAGGTTCAGGTCATCGAAAAAGATTCCTGCGCCTGTACCTTTCAGGGTCTTAGGTCCATCAGTGTAGATGGATATGTCGAGTTTCGGTGGATCTCCAGAGTTTAGGAAAACACTGAAGTGCTTCCTGGATATACAGCGTGATTCAAAAGGGTCGCACCATCGCTTCGGTGTAAATACAGACCATTAACAGGAGCACAAATATGTTTTTAGAATTTTTTTGCCATGAATAGGTTTTAAGATATGAATGTTTAAAAACAATGCAAATAGGCAACGCTGCATCTTGTAGATGCACTTACAAATTTGAAACTATAGATCATAGGTACCCTCTTTTTTGTTGACAACTGCATATGCGCTGGTTTGTCAAAACGTTTGGAAATAAAATTTGACATAATAATAAATGTCAATTCTTAACTGTGGTTCTTAATATCCTACTTTCTTCAGCTATTCTAAAGTTCTTAAGTAAAAAAAATAAAGAAAGAGTTGGTTGATTTGATCCAGCATCCAATGGCAAAAGTTAATACGAAGAGGAAAATCAGCTTCACACAGAGCTTGAACTTTTGTATAGTCGAAAGAATGGTAACCTTCTGTTTTTAATACATGCCGAACAACATTGTAATTTACATTTAAATATCGTCCAATATCTCGAATGCTGAAGTTAGGATTGCCTTCAACGACTTGTAGAACAGCTTCCTCGACTTGGGGAGTTCTGGCGGAGCGTGGCCTACCTATCACTTCATGATACCGATGATACATGACACTGATCAAGCCGTTGAAAAACATTTTTGTCTGGATGTCTACGTTCACCGTATCATTCAGGATAAGTTGCTGCAGCGCGTCGAAAGTTTCCACCACTCTCTCCCAGAAGAAGATACATATCACTGTATTCATTTAAAGTAAACATTTTGAATTTGAATAAATTCTTCAAATCAATCAAAAAAAATTGACTTTCAAAATGTGATCATTGATAAATTTTATTTGTCAGGTCGCACTATGGTAACCATAGTAAAACCGAATTTTCGGTGCACCGTTGCCGGCTTTACTTCTAAAATAATGTTAACATTTCCAAAGACTTTTCCTGCTTTATTGCTTAATAAATATTATGTTTTATTAGCAAGGATAATTTTAGAGGCGTTTATCTACACCTTTCATTAATAAAAACATAAAGTTACATTATCTATTTACTATAAAATCACCATCAGTTTCGTAACTTTGAAAGCCTATATCTTCGTAAAAAAATCATCTAGAAAATTTTTATTTACACTTTTGAGAACAAATAAGTGGGTCTGAAAACCACCTAAGTGATGGTGCGGTCCTTTTGAATCACGGTGTATATGAAGGTGGCAGGGAGTCGACCACCGCCCCGAAAAGAGGAGTTTCTTGTAAGGAGTGTCATAATTCAAAACTGCAAAATTTCCGTTACATGCAAAAGCTAATCTATTTTTAGATCTTACATTAAAATGCAACAAAAAGAATTGAAATTCCCGCATACAAAGTAATATTCCCAAAATTTTTTTTATTAAATTTCGCGAAAACACATAAATTTGTTTGTTGCTTTAAATTTCAGGTAAACGAAGAATTTAGATACAAAATAAAATAGTACATACTCTTAAGTGTAGAATTTATCACACACAAAGTTATAATTGCGCTTAGAACAAACACTGATATTTTCAAAATTATGGTGAAATTTCATCTGATATTCATTCGCCAAATCGTTAGCAAATTCGTCAGCTGCGTTTCACTAATTACACTAAGCAACAACAATTTTTTTCCCACCGTAACTTAAAAATACATTTTCTTTGTCAATTGAGATGTGCTGATGGTAGATTTGAAGGTAAGAAAAATTTAACATTATTTCAAAAAACCGATTTCATTTTTTTTTTATTATACTGCATCAAAATCTCTGTTTTTAAAACTAAAAAGCGTGCGAAAAAAAGCCATTAAAGCACGCCGTGTTTTAAAGTTGCCTAGGAAATAACACATACAATCTTCACGTTAACGATTCAATATGCGATCCACAGGCAACTTTACAAAATGAATTTAAATATTAATGTCATTCAAATTTTCACATTTTAGCGCAGGTATAACAAAAAATATCGTATAATACACGTGCATAAGAGCCTTTAAAGCACTTGCGCCGTAAAAAAACCGTCGCGCGTGCTTTAAAGGCTCTCTTATGCATTTGTATTATAAGATATTATTTACTTAACAATACAATTAGTTTCAATTTTTTTATAATTTGATTTTTGTTGACGTTCTCTTTTTAAAATTCTTTTGTAACAATAAGAAGGGTCAACCCTTACACACATCCAGCAATATTCTGCAAGAAAATTATGAGTCCAATTGCCTTGGTCGCGTTTCTATATTATAGACATAATGTCTTGGTGAAATCTTTCACCGTGTTCGTCGCTAATTGCCCCCAAGTTAGTGAAAAGAAAGTCTATGTGTGAATGGAGGAAATGTATCTTAAGCTTAGTAATAAATTTTGTACTATAGCTTTGCAGTTGGGTTTTTTTTTATTGCCAAAGAAATTTTTATTTAGGTACATCAATGAAAGCTATCCATGCGTGTTTCTCTTTTGGATTTAATTTAGACATGAAATTGTGATCTTTTATTACTTTTCTGATATCGGCTCCATCGAAAATGTTTTCTTTTACTTTCGCGTCACTTAATCTTGGAAAAATATTCCTGAGGTAAAGAAAACATTGGCCATTTTTTTTCAAAGCCTTCACAAAATTCTTCATAAGGTTTGATATGAAGTGGCGGTAAAAACACTTTGTTTGCAGTGGTTCATGGGATACATTTTTGGGATGTAGGTTGGTCTTAGTGGCAAATCTTTTTTTTTATATAGAGTTGGTCTGAAGCTCTACTATCCCATTCACTCAAAAAGCAGTGGTATTTAGTGTAGCTGAATTGCATATCGAGCAGTATTCCCACTACTTTCAAATCAGCGCATATGTTCCAAGAATGCTTTGAATATTCAAATATTTGTAATATGTTTTGAATATCTCGTATGTTTCTTTAATACGAACCCCATGAGCAATTGGAAGTTTTTTGCCGTTATGACCCCACACTCTTTTAAGGCTCGTCTTAGAATAATAGATAAAAATTCTCCATTTACTGGGATCAGACTCCAATCCAAGTTGGTTCATTAACCCTTCCACATTAACAATACACCATATCTTCTTCCATTAAAAATGGAGGCGGCATGGAGGTAAATTGTAATTTGAGTATCTGGAAGAAGTAAGTTCCACTGTTGCAGTCGTGAGCTTAGAATTTCTTTTGACAAGTACAGATCGCGAAGTAAATCATTTAATTCATTCTGACTTATCAAATGAGGAGTGCTATCGTCGACCTCAAAGTCAGAATTATCTTTATCGGATTGTGGGACCGGATACTGCACTCTGAGAGACTGGCATGTCCTCTGAAGTTGAAAATACTTCAGAATTAGTTGATGGACGTGGTGGTGAGCAGCCAATCTCAAGGACTGGTCTTGTCATTGATTCAACATTCGCATATTTAAAATTTCGCTTTGTCTTCGCCGTAAATCCCTTTAAACTAGGAGTAATTTTTAAGCAAAAATAGCAATCGTTGCATGGTCCTTTATTCTCGCCGAATCATAAGTGTTACAAATGGTAGAACATTTAGACCTATTAAGCCAGCCTCTCAAATAGCGTATACATTCTGAACAAAAAGTGTTGAGGAGCTACGGTTTTTCAAGATGAATAAACCGGGCCTAAGAGTAACGGCCGCGAAATTCAATTTCGCGGACTCTGTTGCGCTCGCGAAATGATCACTTCACGTATGGTTGCCCAAAAAATGTATTAATTTACAAATAAAGCTGTAATGACATTTCATAACTATCAAAAGTCTGTTTTAAAAGCAGTGCAGAACAAAAAGCATAGTTTTTGGTCGTTAGCGATTAATCAGGCATAAGTGGAGAACTCACCTTTTAATCATCAGGATTTGAAGTGTTAGCATTTAATTCCTTGACACCGGCTATCTATTAATTATTCCTTATTTTGGTTTTGTCTGCTAAAACCACAAAGCAATTTTCCACTGAGAAAAATTCTACGGCTTTTAATAAACTAGCGAACGAAGTAGCTACCCTATAATAATTTAAAATGCGCGACTTCATAAGAGAGGGAAGAAGTATTCGCCAACGATTTTAAAATATTCAGACTTCCGCTCGGTTCCCTAGTTAAATACGTATCAGGCTCTGTTCTCTGGTTTTCGGAGCAAAGGCATAGCCGCACTGAACTACGTATTTCAAGTAGAAAAAAATATTAATTTAAAAATATTAATGGTTTTTACTTATAATTACACTATGAATGTAATATTGAATCCATAATGTAACAATGCACAATATTTTCTGTTTGAGGATCGAGGGGTTTATTATTTTGAATCATGTTCAATGAACACGAAATCTTAAACTGTTTCTCTCACAATGTAACTGACAATAAGATAAAGATTTATGATATTTTTAGATGAAGTTGAGCTTTGTTACAGCCATTGTTGCCTGCTTAGGAAATCTTTACGAGGGTGCACGTCTTTCTTAAGGTTTTTAATGTTTTCCTATCATCTGGCATTGCACAATAAAATGCCGATGGCCAATAGTCGCCGAAAGTGAAATTTAAGAAACAAATCTGCGTATACATTTACGCATAAATAATCAGTAAGTTATTTCGTAGGCAACTGTAATATTCCATTTCATATCAGGATATCAAATTAAAACTTAACTTAATTTTTTGAAAGAATATATTATATTTTTTTAAAAAGCCAGTTTTTTGTGAATAATTTCTTTTTTCTTGAAAAAAATTCCAGTATGTAAATGAAAATTATAATAGAAATATTGAAATTGTGAGTTACGTTCTTCAAATAAATTAACATTATTGGCTCATCAGTTGATTTCTATTTAAAAAAAAAGAATTCGAAATGTTTCTTTTACAAATGAACATTATGATTTTTAAGGTTAATTTTTAGAATAGTTCCATGTCGATGGTCAGTCAACTAACAAATGTGTATTAAAGAAATTTCCTCATTGGTTTCTATATTTGATGATTTGATGAAATTTTAATATGTTTAGAAAACTTGGTTATTTGATGAAAAGTAAAAATCAGCCCTTCGAAAAAACGACTTTTAAGCAAATTTCCTTTTTACTAACTTTCTTATTGTGAAATTATTTGACATTGCAGTTTTTTGTGTCTTTAATTTTATTCAAATAGTTTTTTCACTATGCTTTATTTCCTGAAGCAAATTAAATTTTTACAACTTCATAAAATCTTTTGAGCTTGTAACTAAGACCCTGTTTTCAATCTTTAATTCAATTTATTTTATTGTTTTTGACATCGTGACATCCATTAAAAAATGATATGGAGTGAAATATCACTTCAAAGTGGAATGAGTCAAAATCACTCTCTCGTGCTGAAAGCGACGAAAATAATTAATTTTTGTAACTTAATGGGATAATTGTTTGAATTATGGGAAGAATGTGCATAAGTGTGTTAAGTAAAAATAAAAATGAGGGTAGAAAGAAACTTAAGAAGTTGAGGCCGAAAAAATGAATAAATAAATCTACATTATGTAAGGCCTGGTTTCCATGAATTAATTTATTGTTAAGCAAAGTATATATTCAATTATTAGGAACTCATAAGTTGCAGTAGATACATCTACCTATAATGTGCAATTACGTATACAGATGTGAACTATGTTTATAAGTATTATATGTGTGCGCAGGTATCTCTCATACCTTGATTATCTTCTGCGCTCCTAATACCAAATAAATTCATAATACTCTTCTTGCTTGAAATATCTTTAGGCTTTCGTCTAAGAAGTGCTTTCTGGTAACCGTAAAATAACTTATAAACAAGGGTACATTCAAAGAAGAACGATAGTGTATTTAATGAAAATGATCTACATACACACATATATATAACATACTTGCATAAAAATCATTTTTGTTAACGTAAGATTCCAAAAAGTTTCTGTAAAATATTTCTCTTTTTCAGCCGCTTTAGTAATAAGTATTCGATGAAGTTCTTGTGTACTTGTTTTTGTAAAATATCTTCGCATTCGATTTTTAAAATTTCTGTCGTGGTATTTTTCCCCTGCGATATTGTTAAAGTTGCCTGGCATTCGTAAATCAAATTCAGGATGTCTTCATCAAAATCAGATTTCACGGTAGTTTCTCGCCATAAGTACAGTATTTTTAGAAAACCTTGCTGTCCTCCTTCCAGCAAATATGCTTCCAAAGTAACTAGTTGTAACTTTATTGAATTTTTTCTGGGTCGCAGAAATCATGTTTTCCTTTATTATACATTTTTAATATTGCTTTTTGTTTAGTTGAATTTTGCAGTTAGACATATCGTAAGAGTAATTCGAAGTCCAGTCAGTGAAAATTACTTAAAATCGCTTATGATATAAGATCTATTACTTACATACCTATAAGATGCATTAGTTAGCCATGTGGATTTATTTTGTACACAAGTGAGAAAATATAATAAAATATTTTATGTAAAGAGTAGATTCGAACTCGGTGTTTATCTACCGATATCATTTACCATTCCTTGTCATATCCACTGAGCTACGTGCTCTGTTATTAATTATCTTGCTTGTCGCAAATTTAAATCTATATTTTCTAACTAGTATCGAAGTATAAAAAGTCCTGTCCTCTGAACTTGATGGCCTATATTTCAAGAACCATTCAATTGATTTTAATCAAAGTGCTTACAGTTTAACACTTTTTATTTATATTTACATAAAATGTAACGCAGAATTTTGTGATTAGGCAATAATTTTACTAGAGCAAGAACTCTATACTATTATCTAACTAAATCTTTGTAGTATTTATTTCTTTAAGTAATAAGGAAGTTAAAAAAAGGTAAAAAAATATAACTTTCAATGTAGCATATAAATCGAAAATTGTCGGTTCATTTGAGGAAAATATATATAACATTTTAAATAATAAGGTTAGGAAAATATTTTAAAATTGTTTACACTAAGAGAGATAAAAACAAAGACAAAAGTAATCCAATGGTACATCAAAGGCCAGTTGTTAATGAGAATTGCAATTTTTTAACAATTACATAGATACACATAATAAAGTTCAGTGTTATTATTATTATTGTCAATTCTTTATGACTTTGTAAAAAAATTGTAGTTAATCGAATAGTAAATTACCTCAAGGTATGTTAGATTAAAAACCAGAACTATGCCTATTCTTTATTACATCAATTGATTGTCAGTTTTTTATTTATTTTTTGTTCTATACTTGTCATTAAAACTTATTCTAAAATTCATCTGGGCAAAGGAGATAGTATAAAGATTTACCTCTCGATATTTTAAAATTCAAAAGAAAACTCATGCACTCAGTATATGGAAATATGGTATGTGTATGTTGTATAAGGAGATACTAGTGTTAATCCACATGAAAATTAATTTATATTAACTATTTACTACTTGTAAGTTTTTTTTTTCAACTAAATAATGCTATAACACAATTGCCATTGTTTTCTAAAAAGTATTAATCTTAACATTTTCGAAAAGTTATTTTTAAGAGTTAATTTTTATTGGTCAATAAGAAAACGAAACGCAAAATAAAAAACTAAGCCAATTCAGTCTTTTTGGTAATTATCTATGTTTTTACTCCAGCTTTTTTAAGGGTGCATTAACTTCTTTTAGACGTCTCCTTTGGACCTTTTTTTTTTCTTCTTGCCTCGTTCTTCTATTTTTAATACCATTTTTCGATATTCTAGGGTGACGAATTCGTAAAACATCTCATTCTTTGATCTAGTCATTTATCTCAGAATGGTTTGGAAGAATCGGTTTTCAACATCACAAAGTATACAGGATGTTTTATTTGAGAAAGTTCTGAGTTCTTATTGAAATCTGATAGATCTAGTTTAATGTCTATTGTTAAACAAAACAAATACAAGGGGATTGAAATTGTCTCCCGATATTTTCAGGGTGAATAAAACATCAAAAAATATGATCACCTTCTTATAGCAAATGTTTTCAAATCAATAATTAGGGAGTTACAATCCCCTGAGAGAGGGGTGAAATGTATTGTTTTTTTGGCAACATCTTCTGATTTTTTTAGATTATTAAACTAGTATTTGAAACTCGGATATAAGGCACCTGACTGAGCATTTACAACGCATTTGTCAGATCGCATCTCCCCATTTTAAGGAGCAGTTTGAGGCAGTCGCTTTCGGTATCTTATAGTTAGAAAATGAAATAGATGTATGCTAACTTTTAAACCTCAATTTCTAAAAACGGTTCGGTTTATCGAAATGAAACAAGTAAGATCGTCAATCTAAGTAATACTGTCTTCACAAATTCTTGATGAAATAAGTAAAAAATTAGAGATAAAATACTGAAAAGTCACCCCCCTCAAATTAACTTTTAAAATGGAAGGAGGATCTAACAAATACTTTGTTTTAAATGCGCAGTTAGGTGCCTTATACGAGTATCTGAGATTAAAATTCCTGTTCCGGTTGCAACCGTGCCACGTTAACTTCTTCTACTGCCGACGCGACGTTTCATTTTCCATTGCAGAAGAACTTCCTCAAGGCCGTTGCTACTGGTGGTGTTGCTGCTGCTTCTCGTTAGTCGTTGAGACTGAGTAGGTATATCCGTTATCGTGGTATTTATAGTGAAGGTAGTAGGTCGGAACGGTGAACCCCAACAGATCAATCCCCGCTCACAGTTCCCACCCACTACCCCCACCGACCACTATAAATACCACGACAACGGACATACTTGCTCAGTCTCAACGACTAAAGAGAAGCAGCAGTCCTGAGCAAGTTCTTCTATAATGGAGAACGAAATGTCGGCAGTAGAAAAAGTCAACCTGACGCAATTTCAACCGTGAAAACATAAGAAAAAATGAAGTTGGCTCTGGAAAAACAAAAACGAATCGCTCTAGAAATAAAGTACGTCCACCATTCAATCAAGCGTAGAAAGTTCCTTCAGGAATGTTTTCACAGATTTTGGAAAAAATCATACCTAAATAAAGAAGTTATGTCCGATTTTCGAAAATCGCAAATTCTCATTTTTCTCCGATTGTGAAGAAACCGTTCGAAATATTTCAAATTTCTTAACAGATTATT
This sequence comes from Dorcus parallelipipedus, assembly GCA_958336345.1. Classification (NCBI taxonomy): domain Eukaryota; kingdom Metazoa; phylum Arthropoda; class Insecta; order Coleoptera; family Lucanidae; genus Dorcus; species Dorcus parallelipipedus. The sequence continues at coordinate 34,375,402 of OY284481.1, read as the reverse complement.
AATCATCATGAACTTTACCTCCATTTAACCCTTTCTCTATCTCTTATAATAAGCGAGATCCCCATGCTGGCCCTCGAATTTCAATCACCCTGTATACAGGGTGTTCACGGGAAGCCGCTGCAATAGCTAACTTTTTTATTTGAATTTTTACGAGGTAGCTTAAATTAGAAAAGTTTCAGGACCTCTCCTGCTGGATTTTATGGCAACATCAGAAAAACAAATGACTGTCAGGTTTTCGAGATTTTCAATTGTTTTGAACTTTTTTAAATGGAACGTTATATTTTTTAACATCGCATCGCGTTCAAGGCGTCAAATTAATTATGTCTCTAAAATATTACCTTCCAAGGCCTAAGTGACAAAGTGAATAAAATAAAAAGCACCAGCTGAGCACACTTGTTTTTATTTAAAAACGCTCAAAAGTAAGTATAAAAAAATAAGTTAAAAGTATACGACTTCGACCCTGAAGGGGTCTCAATGAAAAGAACACGAAATGTAATTAAATAAACAACAAGTTAAATTTAATCAGCAGATCTGTTCTTCGTTCACAATTATCGCTTAAGGCGATTAATAAAATTAATTAATGAAGTAGTGAGAGAGTGCCCTCCAACGGAGGTAACTGCAGTCAATGACGTGCTTCGTCACAGGTATTACGTCACCAAGTGGCGTCGTCTGGCAGGTCCAGTCGGGTCCATTTTCACAGACGGGGGAAGCCGGGTTGCGGGGCTTAAATCGGCCCTAAAGCTGAATACCAGCCTTTTCTTTCCACCCAAGGAGTGATTGTATTCTCAACCAAGGTAAAACTACCACTAAAAGCTAGAACTGGAACTAGAAGCCTACTAGAAGAGAGAAACACCCATTACGCCACAACTGCGCAAAATGGCCAACAAAATATATCTGATCCTTGTTTCAACGACAGGCTTTTGATAAGCTGTTTAACGAGCTTAAAATTCTCTCTCGCAATCTCAACGATTGCACAAATCTCGAAGTAATTCCGGTTACGTCTTCCTTCACAGAATCACGTGAAAGGGAGCACAAAGATAAAAATCACAAATAAGCGAGCCGTACGTCAATAGCTCTTAAGCCAGACCGAAAGCGAGCGACCGCCGCGTTCCTCCCTACCACAAGTTCAGACAAGGGTGGTTACGACTGAGATCATGTTTTAGCCGGGTGACAGAGTGAAATAGAGATTTACAGTAGGTCTAAATAGCAACGTATGATTTGGTTATGAAACATTGTGAAACATGGGGCAAAGTCACATATAGGGTGGCTGCCAATTATTATGGAATAACTTTTTTCAACCGTAACAAATTTATTGTAAAATATAACACAACTGTCGCTAAAATAGGTCCAGAAACAAATTATATGAGATATTAACACAAGTTGTTTGATATAATGCTACATTTGAGTAAAATTTACAATAATTATTGCGTAACTATCGAGTATCGACATAAACAACAAAATATGGTACAATTTTGTTTCTGGAGTAAATTATGTGACTTTTACTACAACCGTTTTCTTTGTGCGGTAATGCAAAAAAAAATTAAATTCTTAATTTTCATATGTCGAAAATCTGTGATCGTGGTTCATGTTCATGGATTATGCCTCATGTCATCTGGCCATCATACTCTTGAAAAATTAGTACGCACATTACATAAACTATTGTTGAAAAGTTTTAACTTGAAATTCGATCATAATATAAATTTTTGGGCTGGATAAATTATATTCTAGGCAATTCTAGGCACCTTTAGATAAAATAGGCAAATAAATATCGATATAGGCATTTAGGCAGAATAAAATAAGTCTCTAATGATAGCATATTTTATGAATGGAATTTATATACTAATCTCAATAAAATGCCTGCAGTGCATTTAATACGCAATAGGCCTAAAAATCCGTCCCCTACAAATCACGAACTAAATTACTATTAATACATCAAAATCATAAGTACAAAAATATTTTTACAACAATTTTCAAACTTCAAAACTAAAATAACATACCAATATGTTTAACTTACGTAGACGAATATTCACGTTTATTCGCACCGAATTTGTTCTTTATAATTTAGTACACTTGGTTTTATTAATATAGTAGAGATTAAGTGTAAGAACAGCATTTAGCTGAACTTCTGTCTCTTGTATTTTTTTTTGTTAACTCACACGTTCTGTATACCTACTTCGTTATGAGAATAAAGATATTATTATTATTATTATTATTATTATTATTATTATTATTATTATTATTATTAATATGTACTCTTCTCATACACGGACAAAAATATTTTGTTAAGTTACCAACAATTGTGAAACATCTAACAAGAATTTGGTGTCATATATATGACACAAATTTTATATTGGTACTTCAACTTTTTTTGTGAACAACTGAAATTGTAGTTTTTATCTGTGTCATAAAGATATTTGACATACAAGGTTTTTTTGTTAATGTTGATCACGTCTTAGCGTCAGCCCAACATCAATATTATAGTTTTTAACTACGAATTGGTGGTGATGCATCCACAAATGACATGTCAGTGTTAAAATAATGTAGTAATATAGTATAATGCATTCACAGTGACATGTCGGCGTTAAAATAATGAATTAGTATAGTAAACACAAAATAATAAATATTAATTTGTTGTTGTTCTAACAATGAACAATTGTTTATCCAACTATTTCTTAAAAATAATATTCCAACAAAAGTTTACTATACCCGCATTTACAACATGTGGTTCTCTCAAGTCAATATTTTACGAAGATAAACAACAATATTTCAACAAATTCGGTTGTGGTAAAATTAACAATACGATTTTTCTCCGTGTATGTTATACATAATTCGTCCATTGGGGATGACAAATTTCTGAATTTCTACAGCTCTGAGACTATATTTTTAAGCATAAATTGTCTCGTAAAACTAACCCTTGCATTACATTCCTTAACGATGTCATTTATATCTTTCGTAGGTTTTCGTATGGTTTAGATGTTATGTCTCTATCAATATGTTATATGATAAAAATGTACGGCCAAGATGTTGCCAGAACGAAGCTTTTATAAAACAAACTGTCTCTTTAACGTGAGTTAACGAGTTTTGAGCTGCTTAAGTCAATTTGAAAATCGAAAAAGTCGGTGATTTTCTCAAATTGTTTCAGTGGTTGACGCTAAAACATATATCGGAAGTAATTTTACTATTTACTAAAAATATATTCAATACACTTCATGTTTTTATTTAATTTAAACTCATGATAAAGACACCTAAACAGGTGTATTAATTAGTGCACTAACCCAGGGACAGAATGCCATTTTATGATTGGTTCTTCCTTCACAATTAAATTTCGGTTTTACGAAATTTTATGTTTTAATAATAATTTTAAAAAGCACAAGGAAAAATCAATACGAATTTTTTAATCTAAGTTACGCAAACAACAAAACAGTTTCATGATTAAAAGGTGTGAGGTCAGGTAAACTAGTAATAACTGTTCCCTGATCTTCCCCTCACATGACCTTAAAAATATGAACACCAAAATTTAAAAGAAAGAAAAACGAAAACTACAAGGGTGTGTGCAAACATATACAAAAATAAAGAATGAATAATATAGTCAGTAGATAGCAACATTCTCCGAAATACAGAGTTTTCTAACTCTTAACTGTTTTCAACCATTTTGTTCTTGAGTACTATTCTTGATATGTATCTTTTAGAAGAAAACATGTTTGATGAGAACGTGTCATTTTGGTACTAAGGAATAAAAAAAATTATAAATTAATGCGCAGACAATATAAAACGTTCGATTTTGTTGTTTGGTGAATCCAACAATAAAAAACTTAATTTTTATTACATGTACTAATGCTGTGATAATATCAAGGATTCGACATTATGGCAGCAAAATACAGTGCATCAAAATTATTCCAACCCAACTCGAACAGAATTCAAAACATGTACGCTAACCGAAACGAGAATTAATCCCATTGTGAATAAGGTCATTTTTATGGATCCACCAATGGCAATTAGAATTTTGATCACATGTTAACATGACAGGTACAGCAAAATATCCCGCAGTATGGGAAATATTCAATGTAGTAGGAAATTTCATTCGACCGCTGTGATACCACCCCATATATCACCGCCGCCATAATGCATGCTACGAGCGATGCATATGCATTGCGTTGTTATACCATAAACCATAACTCATGCTTGCTTCATTTGTTCGTTATCACAGGTCACTTTATTTACTCTAACCATTTAGGGTTGTATTAGGTTAATCAATTGTAATTAAGTATATCAGATTAATATAATATAAGTGCGTTTCGAGAAGAAAACAAAATATAATTTTTAGTCTTTGTTTGGTCTTATTTACATTTATTTTCACAATTTTAAGGTAATATATTCGCATAATGATTGTATCAATAACTCAAGGTTAGCCTTGAACCAGATAAATAACAAGTCCTAAGTTAAACAGCAACGTTCAAGGACAAGGAAGAACATTCTTGTAATAAGTATATTTCAGTATACGTAGAAAGAAAAACTTCTTGAAATGATTCAGTGTTTCAAATTTCCTCCTTCGGTAACATGTTGAATGTTTTTCAAACTTTTATTCTTCCGAACTCCGGCCAAAATGATGTCCAAATTGAGTCCGAAAGAATGGAAAAGCCAATTCGCAGGGTTAGTTAAATCTTCAAAAAATATATAATCTTGTTGTTCTTGAAAGCTTAACAGATTAACTCTTTGTATGTTTATAACTGAAAATTTTCTTTCATTTTAATTTAGGTCTCTGCTGTTTCTGCTTTCGAAATTGTAGTATATAATAACCATAAATCCTTTACAGAATTGTGTACCACTATAAATCAACTGTGTTATTCACGTCATTCTGGAAAGCAAATTCGTACACACAAATTTATAGCAGCATCCAACAAACGTTGAGAATTATTTAAAAGTCAATGCAAGATAAACTGAAATATGTTATTTATAGCAACTTCAATACCGATTGTTTGTTTAACGAACCGAAATTCATCCCTATTATTTTGAACCTTCTTTTCATTAGGGGAAAGCTTTCTTATTAAGAGAGCGAGAGAATAGCGCTGATGATTATTTGTCTTTTGTCTCCAGTGCACCGATTTTACTCCGCAAAATAAACGCCGAGTTAATCGATCTGACTTACATCTGAATCTATCTTGAATAGTGTTCAATTGAGAGGAAACTGAAAACAAATAAGGGCTTTTAATCAAACGAGCAATAAATCTTGGCGAAAGTTACTTTAGCTTGAACTTAAACCATCTAATTAATAGGACGCCATCTGTGCTAAACATGTTCCTTTGAAGATCAACATTTTTAATATGAAAATAAATCTAGGACAATAGAATTAAATTCTATTCAATGTATGGACGACTCATGATGACACTGAAACAATTATGTCACGAGAATTAGTGGCTTACGATCGCACAATTAAGACTTAACCGATTTATTTTAAGCTTCAGTGGATAACATATAAATCGAAAGGCTACCAAATAAATAAATATTAAATTAAGTCTAATAAAAATAAATTATTTTTCAGTTGCGTTAATGTAAATTATAAATTTTCAGTTTCTTTTTGCGCTGAAATGTTCTACTTTTCTCCCATATTTGATATTTTTAAGTGCATAGAAAATTTCTCGTGTACTCAAAGTTAAAGCAGGAACTTTCACGTCAGAGTTTCTTGATATTTAATGAGTTATTAATCTCCAAGACCAGCAAACTGTATTTTATATAATGTTAACATAATCTCCTTTAACTTTCCAGGAACTCTAAACTTCGAAGCATGGAATCTGTGCGTGCTTCTGCTCTCACAATTGATATACCTCGGAGGATTTTGTAATATAACGCAAAATGTCAGACTTTGACTTAAAATAATTCAACAATTACACTTTACGTTTACAATCAAATTAAAAATAACGCATGAATAAATTTGTTTCATAAAGTTAATCGTGAAAGTTGGCATTACTCAACAATAACTTATACAATGTGCTGAAATAAGACTTAACATATAATTATTCAGAAGTTTATATGTAGAATCCGAGATACAAACAATTAACGTGTAAGGTAATTACGTACTATGAAATTCGCGGGTAATATTCCCCTCAGATTAAATTTCATGAGATAGTTGCCTAAATTAAACTTTACAAACTTCCGGGAGTATTATTGTAGACTACACTCTATAATTAAACTGAAGCTGAATAGAGAGATTTCTTAATTTTTCATATGATTCAAGCTAAATTACTTAACAATTGACTAATATGATAAATAAATTATGCTTAACTAAATTACTTAATAATTTTAATAGTATTACAAATGCAGCAACTTTATGTTTTGGTAACTAATAAGTTATTTAAGGGGCAAGCAACTTTACAATTTTCTTAACAAAAAGCAATTGAATACCTTCAATCTTGTCACCACCAATATGAATTTTTATATCTTATTTTCTGGTTAAATCTTTTACTTGCTTTCTAAAATATTCCGTTTGTTCTTTTATTTCATCCTTGATTTTCCATTCTTGTTTCATTTCTTTCTTGATTTTGATAAGAAACTCAGTAACATCTTCACTTTAAAAATAAAAGGTTTCTGGGTTTTTCCTTCTTTGAGGAATTTTGTATTTCGGGTGATTTATTAGTAAACGATCTTGCAGCTTTGAGCCAACGAATAGAACACGGTTGCCAGATAATACAAGAAAAACATGTAGTTTTTTTTTAAGGGTGCGAGCTTTCTTTGAATATAGATCCTGTGTGGATAAGGAAGGACGATACTTCGAACATCTTTAATATTATAAAAATCAACAAAACCAACAAGACAAATTATTATGCCATTGCATTGAATCGCTGTTATCTCCTAAAGCGATTAATTTGCGAATTTCGTTTCAACCGTACCACATGCTTTGTAAATATTGAAACGTTGTTATGGAACACCCTGTAGGCAAATAGAAGAAAACGCGCCGCAGAATTTAGAATGCCCTGGATTGCAGGAGCAGAATTTATTACAGAAAGGATTAATATAAAAAAAAGAATTTTCAATATACCTGTGTTAGTCAGATGCAGACAAGTACATATAACTTGTGGTAATTAAATTACGAAACTTTTTGTCCCACTTGTGAAGTTATCGTCAGATAATAATTAGATCCGTGTATAAGTCGAGATCCGTGTATAATACATGAGGCCCGACTTCGAAACTTGTTTTATTTAAGGACTAATTTCATTTATTTCTCGGCGGTCCAACAATATTTTTCTTTGGACTTTATCTAAGTGAACTCATAGGCCATTTCCTGTTTCCTATATCTCCTATATAGTGCACGAAGCCGTCCCGAAACGTGACTCCATATGTCTTGGTCCCTTGGCAATACAATTCCTAAGTTGAATTGATTTCATAAAATCCACTTGTTTCCATGATTGCAGTGCATGTCGCAGGAGAAATATTTCTCCAGTCACATCAATTGTCGATATGTATAAGCCGTGCCCAGAATGAATAATAATAAAATTTCAAAGCGCTCGATAAATTTTCTGAACATTGTGCGAATCGAATGAAAGTCTTTACTTTCCAATATCTTCCACTATATGACTTCCTTTATGCAAATTCAGAAATTTATAAAAAAAAAATCAAAAGCATGGTAAACTTTTTATTATTATTAAAGAGTTCATTTCTGTAAATTTTAGATCATAAATAAATGTCAATAAAATTGTCTCCAATCTGAACTAAAAATTCTCCTCATCCTGTGATTAAATTAATAACCTGTTTAATTCCCAAGGCAACGCTCGTCCATCATTTACTTACACATTAAATTGATGGAAAGTTATTTTATTTCTTGTTTATTTTAATCACGACTTAAGTTAAACACAATTTGAATCAAAAGGTCAGAATACGGAACCTAATATTGAAATATTTTCTTTTACCATCTGTACAACCATCCATCTCTTTAAATTTCATTAAAGACATTTCTTGGGATTAATAATACTAATTAACAGAATATACAGGGAGATTGAGACTAAGTGTCCGACCCGTTAGGGGTGTATTCACTTAAGTCATACAGTACGAAATTGCAAGAAATAAATTTATTGGAGACATTTGAAAAATCAGCGTCTTGTGAGTCCTAAATTGAAACCGATGAAGTACTGCTGATGACATATTTATAAAATTACGTATACGTAAGAAAATCGTTTGTTACCGTCGAGGCATCTTTTTGCGCTTTCGTGACGTAATAAAGTTATTCCAGCGACCATCAACCAATTTACATCCGAATATTCAATGAATTTTATCTTAAAAACTATGCATATTAGCATAAACATAACATAGCATAGCATATATGCATAAACCCGTTTCAACAATTCTGTTCAGATTTAGAGTTAGATTTCAAAAACTATTCACTCCAAAACACAAGACCTGGACAATTAAAAAATGCAGGTATATACGAGTTACATACAGTGTCTTTCAAAAAGTGTGCTACAAATGAGAATTTTTTTTATTATCGGTTTTTATAAAAATTTATTGACGCAGAACGCTTCTGCAGCCCTTAAAATCAAATTGGAAAATGTTAGATGAAATTTATCTTGAACAGTATAGAGCGTGGACACCGAGAAATGAAGACGGCTTAAGAGTAAAGTACCCTTATTTTACAAGATACAGCAAAATGTCATAAGAATAAGTTGTTCAGAATTAAAAGTTACAGCTAAATATGGAACTACAGCCTTCTATCTCAAAAATAAGAAATCACAATTTATTGTGAACCACTCTTTATACCCACTACATTAGGAAATACTGGTTGGATTAAAGTGACCGTCAAAGTAATATGAATAGGATAACACGAAATTTGTTCTTATTTCTCAAATATTTCATTTGGTTCTGAGTAATTATTTCTGTGCGTTCCGAAACTTTGTGCTTTCTTGTAGTACACTTTTTGAAAGACACTGTACATATAAAAAATAAACAATATTCCGATTTAACGATTTTTCCCATAGTTTTGATACTTCTTTGCAAGTATATGAAAATTAAAATTGTTAATCCACTTGGTCAATTTTTTTTATTTTAAAAAGGTAGACATTGAAAAAAAAATACATTATGGTTTGTTGTGTTTGTTTCAAATTAATTAAATAAGAGTTTAACTTAATAAAAAGACTAAAAACAATAAAGTTTCCTTTTCGCCCACAACGTTCGTATTTATGCTGCGACTAATTACCTTCCGCAATTTAAATTTTTAAGCTGGGCCATTGTAAAGGGTAAAACCTTGAATATTACGTTAAAAACCCCTACAAAATAATGTAGGTACTTGCTTTCGTAAAAATGATTCCTCGTGTTAAAATTGTGCAGCTTTGTCCAGTAATTAAAAAAAAAAACTTAGTATCACTTATATCGATATAAAATAGATCTCTAAAATTTGTTATTTTTATTGTAACGATGAATTCTTATTCAAATTCTACCAACAAAGATCAAAATTACTTTATGAAATTCTCGTATCATTTATTTAAAAGTAACAGATGTCATAGTCAGATGATTTCTACATTACTTAACCCTCCGTCGGGCACGCGTGTATCTCACAAATACATGGACTAATATTTTTACTGCCTTTTGGGTGTTTAACGTGCAATACCACTGCTCTTCTAGATATGCTATCCTTGATCATTTGACAGCGAAGGACAACTACTGCGGTTTATAAATGTTCAGTTTTACTATAGCAAATGAAGCAAAAGTGTGCACATGTTCAGTTTTGTATCTATTAGATACAGCGCGACCGATCATGCGTGTTCATCATTAGCCTTAAAGCACGTTTGTTTTTGATATCTGTTCGCTATAAAAATGAAGAGACCAAAAAAATTTATAATTTGACTGATCCAAAGGACATTGAATTAATTAGAAAAATATTAGAAGAAGATGATGATGAAGAAACGTTTGGAAATGAGAACTTGGATGAAAGTGACTCTGATAATGAATCGGCAGATGAGAATGCATGGATGATGTGTGCATACAAAAATCGGATACTGAAAGTGGAGATAGTGAAAACGAAGGAGGAAATGCCGTGAACTGTTATGTAGGTAGAGACAATTTCACAATTTGGCAAAAGTTTGCTACGAGCAATAAAAGAAAAATTAGGCCACATAATATTCTTACTGAGCCTTCTGGTGTTATCGGAAATTCTAAAGGAATCGGTAATGTTTATGATTCTTGGAATTGTTTTTTTACAGACCAGCTTCTGGATATTATTGTGATTCATACAAATCGTTTTATAGAGACAGTACAGACAAATTATTTGCGAGAAAGAGATGCAAGAACTACTGACAGAGTTGAAATAAAAGCGTTTCTTGGACTTTTCTACTTGGCAAGTCTTCTTAGAAGTGGCAGACAATTATTAGAAGAATTATGGTCAACAGAAGGTATGGGTGTGGAAATGTTTCGAACAGTTATGTCCCTAAAAAGATTTAAATTTTTGTACCGATGCTGCAGGTTTGATAATAAAAATACACGATCTGAAATAATACAAATAGATAAATTGGCAACTATAAGAGAATTGTTTGATCTGTTTGTTGATCATCGTTGTAAATCTTCATATAGTTTAGGACAAAACGTTACCATTGACGAAAAACTCGAAGGATTCAGAGGCAAATGTAGGTTTCGCCAATACATACCTTCAAAGCCAAATAAGTACGGCATAAAAATTTTTGCGATGGTTGACTTAGAAAAGATATATACTGGTAATTTAGAAGCTTACGTTGAGAAACAACATGAAGGTCCATTTTTCGTTAGTACCAAACCGATTGATCTAGTTATGCGACTCGCTGAGTCAATCTACAATAGTGGTAGAAATATCACAGCAGACAATTGGTTTACTGACTTAGAACCAGTCAGGAAATTGAAAGATAAGAAACTTTCATATGTGGGTACTATTCGGTTTTAGCGGTATAGCTACATTGGTGTCATATGTGCCGAAAACTAGTAAAAACGTACTTTTACTATCAAGTATGCATTTTGATGACGCCATAGATAGTGATACTGGTGATCTTCATAAACTAGCAATAATCACATATTATAATAGTACCAAATCGGGAGTAGATGCCCTGGACCACATGTGTGCAACATATAATTGTGCCAGAAATACAAAGCGGTGTCCAATGGTTGTCTTTTTTGCTCTTATAAACATTGCGGCAATTAACAGAATGGTTGTTTACATAGGTATTTTTGATTTTTAGTTTCTGATTGTATTTATTACAATTTGTTAATTTCAGATAACAATGAAATCAAAAATAGAAGAGAATATCTGCAGACTCTGATAAAATCATTGGTTTCAGAACAAATATCTCGACCTTCTGACTTAAAAAACATTCCACGAGATCTACAAGAAAAATTAAGAACACAGGAAAAAACAGGTCCAGATGAGATTTCCGTAGTAGAAAGTACCAGTGCAAGAAAAAGATGTGTGGTGTGCTATGAAGGACAGAAAAAAAACACGAGTTTCCAAATATAAATTCACAGACTGTAACGAGCACTTATGTCTAAATCATGCTATTATAATTTGTGAAAAATGCCATACAAAACAGCAAACGTCTCAAGAGAATAGTGCATAAGACTTTTTTAAAACTTAAATATAGTCAAACTATTGCTTTGAGAAGTAGCTTCAGTTTAATAAATACTGTTGCTCAATTATTAACGCTTTATCAAAGTTAAAAAAAATCTGAGCCGCTTATGATAAAGACGTTGAAATATATCTTTAAAATTTCCAGGGTCTAGATCCCATTCCTTCAGTATGTGAGGATAGTTTCTGACACACTCGGTAAAACGATCTGATCTATATACTGGGCCTGTGTCTGAATCTAAATATCTCCGGTCGAAGAAATCTATAAAGCTACGAATGTCCATCAGATTTGCATTCTTCAGAATTTCCCAATTCACCATGCTCAGTTTATTTTTAATTATTGATATTTCGAACTTAATTCCGTTTCTTTTTGCTTGAATTCCGATTCTTTTTTCTGAAGTTTAATCTCAAAATTCTTTTTCACCAGCTCTTGACATAACCTGATAACCACTTTTCTTTTTTCGCTGAGATGTTCTAATAGCTGCTCAAAAACATCTGACATCTTTATTTATTCTGTAGCTCACGACATAAAATTTTAATAGCTGATTGTGATAGATGTGGGATGTGGGATGTGATGTAGTAATAAATATTATACATAAATAAATTCAAGTAAATAGTTAAAAAAATATACACATTAAACGCATGTATCTGAGAGATACAGCGCGCCTACATTCGTTCCAAAAAGGCACGCTTCCGACGGAGGAACTTGTGCACAATCGGCATAACCTAGCTTAAACACAAAAAAAATCAGAATTTCGAAAAACAGTAAATTAAACAAATCACCAAAAGAAATCATTAACATGAACGAATTTACAGTTATGCACGCTTCCATCCTTCTTGGCATACTCCTAACGAGATCTCGGATTTTTTGTAGATCTTGTCCCATTCTTATAAGCAAGTTTATCGGTATCGTCAAAAACACCAGAGAAATACGTCACGAACTTAGCCAGTGACGTAAAACGACGCTAATTGTCGTCATCAACAACGGGCGTTCGGAGAAACACGTCGCGAACTCAGACAGTGACGTAAGACAACGCTGATTGGTCATGCCAGTGACGTAAGACAACTCTGATTGGCCACGGCGTGATGTAAGAGAACGTTGATTGGCCACGGCGATGACGTAAGATAGTAGGCCTATAGGAATCAAGTGACGTTGAGACGACTCCATCAGATGATTGGATATGCGATCACGCCACCTAAATTAATTATCCCACGGTCAATAACAAGCACCCAGGAAGACCGGTAATTACAGGGGCGATTGCGGGGTAAACCATATAAAAGAAGGCAATCGCAGCATCGAAAGTGAGTTGCTCTCCGATTTCGAGCAGATCTGCGCTGTCAGTAAACATACACACTCAGGCAAGCCACGAAGACCCCCACAAACACAAACACACTAGTACAAACCACGAAGCGCCCCACAGACATATCCCACACAAACACTACTAGCAGTCGACCTTACAACCGCTCCTCCACGTTAGGTACTGCACCTGCGTGAAGTACCTCGTTATATCTCACCGTTGGCATCGACTCCAGAGAAGCTACGTCGAAATATCCTGCCAGTCGAACCGCCAGTACAAGCCCTAGAAGAACTCCAGGTCACCTTAGCACTAGTCCATCACCAACTATACGAGCTCCAGTCAACTACAGAGGAATCGACCCTTTTACTGTCAAACTGACCGATCCACGTCCGATACCAGATGATGCACCTGTACGACTGCTGCTTCACACCGCTCAGCACCGTTTCACTGACCGACAAGCGTGCCGCATCTAGCAACTGACGCAGCAATAAATCGTATTTGACGCAACATTAAATTGTAATACCGAGTGACTTTTAATGATTGAAGCAAATTAGTATGTTGGGAACACTGAGGAATTGGCAGTACCTGAAAGTTCGTTAATTTTGCGGGAATGCATCGTTACAGGTTAGAGTTGATGTTTACATTGATGATGAAAACTGTTTCATTAGATTATTATTATTGAAGACCTGGAAACATTAGCCCCCTTTGCGTAAACAGCACCGAATCCTTTGAGATATGTTATTGAAGACATTACTAACGTTTTAGGTTGTCCGATATTTGCAATTACCTCTTCAATTGCCTGCTGCAGAATTCATCCAAATTGTTTAATACGTATTCTGAACACCACATGATTGAAATAAGGAAATAAGAAGTTCAAATTAAATTGAATATTAGAGCAAACGTTCAAGGCCCCTTTGCGTAAGCAGTACCGAATCCTTTGAGATATGTTATTGAAGACATTACTAACGTTTTAGGTTGTCCGATATTTGCAACTGCCTGTTGCAATTCTTCCAAATTGTTTAATATGTATTCTGAACACCAAATTATTGAAATAAGGAAGTAAGAAGTTCGGATTTAATTGAATGTTAGAGCAATTGTTCAAAATGTTGGCCTTCTACATGTAAGCAGCACTGAACCCTTCGAGATAGATTATTGAATACATTAATTAACGTTTCAGGTGTGATATTTGCAATTGCCTGTTCAATTGCGTGCTGTAATTCTTCCAAATTGTTAATGTGATTACGGAACATCACATTTTTTAAATATGGAAATAAGAAGTCCAGGGTTGTCAAATCGGGTGATCTACTAGGCCACAAACCAGCACTGATTAAACGACCTGGGAAAAACTCCTCTAAATAATTTATTGTGGCTCGTGCTGTGTGGGCGGTGGCGGAATCCTGTTGAAAGTAGCCGTTTGCTAATTCAATGTCGTCTAACTGGTTTATAAATGGTTCCAATATAAGTCTGATATCTGTGGGCGTTAATTGTTTCCCGGAAGAATATTGGTCCAATAATTCTTCTTCGAGACATTGCCACCCAAACACCGATTTTAAGTGGATGTAAGGGTACTTGAATTACATTATGGGGATTATCTGCTGACCAAGTCCTGAAATTTTGCGAATTGATAAACCCAGAGAGATGAAACCAGGCTTCATCGGAGAAGAAAGTAATATTCTGTTGGTCAATATTATTCAGCAGATTATTGTTATACCACTGACAAAACTCAATTCGTCGAAGAAAATCGGGTGGGTGAAGTTGTTGAACCATTGAAAATTTGTATGGTCGGAAATGAAGGTGTTTTTTCAAGATCTTCCGAGTGGATTCGTAAGAAGCTCCTAAATACAGGAAATTGAAACAGAAAAACTTAAAAGAACCAAATTGATTGCTAATCCATACCTATTTGTTGAGATGCACGACGTATGGAAACATGAGGATTCTGTTGTACAATGTCATTAACATTTTCTACAACATCGGGAGTTATTATAGTGGGGCGACCAGTGGATTTTCCTTTATCTATACTACCAGTTTGCAAGAAACGTTCAATTAATCTACCACAGTGTTGTGAAAAAGGACGAAACTCAATTTGTTGTTCAGGGTATAATTCAATAAAATCGTTATACGCCTGCTTCCGTGAATAAATCCAATTACCATTTTCATTTCGCTCTCCGCTTCGAAAATAAGCCATTACTAAAAATGTATTCTGTTCTGTGCTCAAAGCCATTTTGATAATTAAATATCTGATTGTTTTCATTTTTTATTGAACAAATGAATTTATTCGAATTTGACAATCTGTACCAACCTATATTTTGAAATTTTGAAATTCAAGTTCACCAACATAAACATTGAAAAGTGTTGCCAATCTGATAAAATAAGTCTCAATCATTAAAAGTCACTCGGTATTAAGCGTTAATAAAAGTTTAAGTATTTCTTCGTTTCATTACAACATTGATTGGCAACGAACCGCCACGAGTTCAAGAATACTGGAGGCCCAGGACATTCCTAATTCATCTGCCCAACTGATTCCAAAGATGCTCAATGGGATTTAAATGTGGGCTTTCTGCTACCCATTTTAGACAGGCAATATTTGCTTCTCTTAAGGCAGTTGTTACAATATTAGTAATGTGTAGTCTTCATTATAGTGCATTAAAATAAAGCCTGGACCAAAATTATCAGCATATGACTGTAACTATGTATATGGGATACAATAACGTCGTTCCTTATGTTTCTCTGTATTAGTAATCCATTGAGCACAATAACTAACTCTGTACCTACGACTATACAAAGATCCTCCGCCAAATTTCTCCACTCCTAGAATGTTGCTTGCCGATGGTCTGCGCAAAACAAGAACACAATATTTGTTATGGGAAACGCGGATTCTGGACTCATCAAAAAATAAAACCGCCTTTCATCTCATTCCTGGTGGTTTGAATAAAAGCCAAACGATTTCTTTTATCAGCGCCGTAAGAATTGGATCAGTTGCAAGTTGTCTGGTAGTCAGATTATTTAACTTCTTTCAATTTCCTTCGTAGAGTTTTTGTCGATATTTCCTTTCTAGTAGCCAAGGGCGGATCATTTTTTAACTCTTCAAACGTTACATAACGCTCCCTTAAAGCCTTCAGCCCTATGTAGCGATCTTTCTTGGCGGTTGTTTTCTTTTTAGTACCTTATCTTCTCCTTGTGGTAAAACTACCAGTGGTTCTATGCTCTACAGTAGCTCTTTGCTCCACAGATTTGTTCGTGTTTAGAATTCGAGCTAGTTCCTTCTACGAATATCATTCGCGAAGAAGAATGATAATAATAATTTGATCTATGTCTTCGACTGCCAGTTTTCCCCAGTTAGCCACACTTCACTGTACCAAAATAATTCAAAACTTTGTCTTTGATTCGTATTCTTATTGTTGACCTTTATTCATATGAAAACAATTGCATTGCCATCATTAATATCTTTATGGCATGATAACAAAATAATGTAGTAATCTGTCTATGATATATGTAAATTTTATTAAGTTACATATAGTTTTCATAAAGTAATTTTAATTTGCTAGTGGTCCTTTAATTTAGTCTTGAAGCTTATTTCCGATGAAAGCAAATATACAGAATATATTCACATTTTAAAGCACCAATTTGACGACAAAACTCGACATCAATAGTTATTTGTATACCAAGGCGTTCCGAGAGAAAAATTGTCAGCAAGGCCGTTTGCGGCCAAGACAGGACAATCTCGAGAACGTTAACGAATTTCATTTTCAACATTTTTTTGAGCAACCGTATAAAATCTTCAATGTTTGAAATCAAAAATCCCGTACTTTTAATTTTCGCCGCAGATAGAATGACGGTTTATTTAGGATAATTATTAGGATAATATTATCAATTTGAAATTTTTAGCTTGATATGTTGAAACCTCTTAAGAGTATGTGAGTTGACGGAAACTAAAAATTTTGCAACGGTCTAAAACAAATCTTTTGGCCGGATGAATTCAAGCAGCAATTCCATTATGTCTCGGAGTGCAAGGCATGGGGAGGAACGAACGATGATACAAGATATTACGAAATGATGTGTGAAGTTTTTCCAAAGCATCTCTCGTTTCGAACTCTTTCAAGCCAACGCTTCATGATAAAATCGCTAGCGGCTTTTTTCAGGTGTCACCTGCCATTACGAGGTGTGGAGGGCTGTTGTCGCTCTTGTGATTTGGCGTGTCATTGAACGTTCTCTGTGTAATATTTAAGTATGCTGTATCTGCCATGTTCGAGTACGCCAAATCGATTTATTTTGCACTGTATTTAGTATTTACATGGCAAAATCATGTTTTCCTGTTAATATTCATCCGATGGTAACGTATGAAATTTAAATGTGGGCAAGTCGCTACGATGCATACATGTATGTGTAATTGAATGTTTCAATTTCATACCTTGTTTCCTGTATTCGCATGGATTACGTAAATCCCTTTGTTGACATAATTCAAAACCCCTATGATGTATTCGTTTTGTATTGTTTCAATTAGAACGGCTATTTAACCATATTTTCTATCTTTACATTGACAATTACCTACATCCACTATTTATCATTCAAAAGCACTTTATTAAAAAAAAAAGCTTAAAAAATATTTCTTCTACTTTGCGTTCACAATGAACTCATTGTGACACCAAAAACAGTTTCACAATGAAGCTCATTGCGAAACTGTTTTTGGGAAAATTTTAGTCAATTTTTAATTGAAAATATTTAATAGATTTTACAAAATAACTCATTTATTTGTTACTTAACAGAATACTCACAATGAAGCTGGATAAGAAAAATTAATAACTTGTTAATGTGACTTTTGATTAAAACGAAAGGTTATCAGTGTTGCCACGCATTACAACTAAAATTCCCCATATACTAAGGAGATCCAATTTTTGACAGTATTTTTCATATTTTTGTTCAATAAGTGACGCAAAGTAGAAAAAAACAAAATATTTTTCACGTTTCACAAGAGGCATTGTAATACTCGTTCCGTTGGGGCACTCCGAGCTTGCTACGCTTCGCTCGTCGTACCCCAACCCCACTCGTGTTACAATAAGCCTTCTCGTGAAACTCGTAAAATAATATACTATTGTTGACTTCTATTAGCTAAGTTTAAGAAGATTATTACACTATGTAGTAACCAAACACTATACCTACACTCGAACAGATTTTTGCTTCTTTCTTATAAATATCTTTTTTTTTTATTTATATTAACAAAATTTTCACGTCAAAACCAATTCTTTTTTTCCTTTAAGAAGAGGCTTTTCAGGCTGTTCTAAAACATCTAATGGGTGGTAACAAAATTTAAAAAATCAATTATTCTTTCTTAAATAAATAATCATTAGATGGGAAAGTAGGTAAAAGTAATGGCGGTTACTTAAATAAAAATTAAATAAAATTCGGAATAATCATAACTTCTTTATTGATGGTTACAGCAATCCAATTTTCTGATTTTTGATTGCATACAAATTTTAATGCATTGTAATTCAGATGTGCATAATATCTCAAAAATGATACATGAAAAATTTAACACTAAATAACGGTTGACTAGACTATCTAATATGAGACTTATAAATTTCGAGCTATCGCTCGACTATCTGCGAACGAAGCGTTTCATCCATACGAATCAAACACGCGTGCAAACTCTATCAATGAATTTTATATTAGCTCTATTCGAAACGCTGATTAAATTGACTATGAAAACGGAAGTTTTCCCAACCGTAATATGCGGTTGTAAGTAAGGTCACGTTCCACACACGAAGGACACGCACGCAGAAGCTCGTACGAATCCTAGATTACGTACGACAAGGGTACATACCGAAACAGCTAGCGAAACCGTATTCTTCCATTAGCGAAAGTACTGTTTATGATAGATGGAATAAACATGGAAATGACGCAGTGACTTTAATTCCATTTGTATACTGTCTTAAGTGCATATAAAATACAATATAACTTATTTTTTTTAATACATCTATTGAGGAAAATGCTAGGATGGTACCTAATAAAGGATATAAGGGCAAAAGTTAATTTCAACCTCAACGAAGTAATGAGAGTATCAGAAGGGCTTTAAAAGCGATTGGAACAAGAGATAATAAAAATCTAAAAGATATAAACACAGCTACGAAATATGCACAATCTGTTGAAGATAATTGGGCGAACATAGAGTTATGCTTGATAAGTGCGGCAGAGGAGACAATAATAGAAAAGGAAACAAGGGGAAGAAAACCAGTTGGTATAACAAAAAACACTAAGATGGCAGAAAGAAAACGCAAGAGGCGAGAAAGAAAATATTAGTGGGGTTTAGTCTCAAGGCAAAGATCCCACCAAGGCCTTGTGCAAATATGCTTCTTTATTCAGTGCAGTACAAAAGCATTCAAAACAACTGTTTAAAAATAAAATCTTCCTTTTCTTTGATCGCGTAACCATTACATGCCCCAACATTTACTCTGCATACGGCTTTATAACTAATCTTTGAGATTGAATTCTGGGTCGTAATGATCTTAAGGATGAGACACATCACATGAGCTTCCATTTTAATTTGTTTTTCTAAATTATCATGAGATGAAAACTGATCTTAACTGTTTGGTAAATAATTTGGAGAAAGGTGTGTTCATTCGTCGCCCTTAAAATTTAGATTTTTCATGTGGGACTGAAGTACAAGGTGTGTATCTGTAAGTGTATAGAAAATAGAAAGTTATTTAGTACCAGCACCGGCAAAAGAAAGAAATAGCTTAATCTATGAAAAACGGTAAGAGTCCAGGAGAAAATGGAATCTTAGCTGAATTAATTAAATACGGTGGTGATAGTGTGGTTGAAGAAATACATAAACTATTGAAAGACGAAGGTCAACAAGAAAAAAATCGAGAATACAAGAAAGGCACGGGGAACAGCGTAGGTACGTATAAAATGCTAGCAACAATTGTATGTAATAGGTTACAGCCACACGCAGAGGAGGTGTTAGGAGAGTATCAGACTGGGTTTAAGAAAAATCGTTCTTGTATGGATCAAATCTTCTTAATTAGAAATTATCGAAGTGCATGCTATTTTTATAGATTTGTTACGAGCTTACGATTCTGTAAAACTGGAGAAATTTGATAAAGCCATGAGATATATCTAAATATACCTAACAAGTTATTTAAATTGGCGAAGGCGTTAACAATAAAATCAAAGCGAATAACTTCTCAGAACCATTGAAAACAACAGTTGCCATCAGGGTCGGTACTTTAGTCACTGAATAGCTTTAACCTTTGGTTTATTCCCATGCCCACAACTATAAAGACAATTGTTTCTATGGGAATAAACCAAAGATTAAAGTTAACCAGGGCCGATATTATAGCATTAGTTTAAATTGCAGTTTGCCAGTTAAGAGATTCCCGTTTTATACCTGCCGATAACAACAGCTTCTAAGTTTAAACGACAATCGGTGGTTGAAGAGAAGCTTAAACTTACTGTTAATATAAGTAAGGTTAGTTTTGATCGAGCTTTCCTCATTTTATTGTCTAATTTGTCTTTAATTTCACACTTATTAGTATGAAAATGGATTATTATCATTAGACTGATCTGAAGTTTTACCTTTAGATTAAAGTTTAGGCATACTGTACTTTTAAACTAATGCTATAAAACCGGACCTAAGAGAGGACGATTCGCTGTTTACTACCTTATTTAATAAAATTCTACAGAAAATTATTAGTGAAAGTGAGATAAACTGTGCGGGTGTGCTATATTAGGAGTATTACTTTTATTCTTAGTTTTTATCACTGAATCTGTATCCAAATTTACGGATCACCTTTACTAAACACCCTGTATAAAAGCCACCAATGTTTAGCCTACGCAAAAGACATATGAATTGGAAAGGGTAACTAAATTTCTTGAAGCCACTGCCAGAAAAGTCGACCTGAGAATTAATGAAAGTAAAACAATGTAAAGTAAAACAATGTAATGTATATGTAGATGAGAACAACGTGGAACAAGAAAGAATCAAAAAAAGATCTAGAAATAGAAATGGCCAAGAGAAAAAGAGAGAAATTTGAGAGAGCACAAGGGTTTCCTTATCTAGGAGCTTGGCTAACTGAAAATGGAGGTTACAACAAGATAATCAAAGGCGATAGATGTGTGAGGGCTCTAAATCCGTCAAATGGACGAAAATAGAAATCTATAAAACAATTCTGAGACCAACTGTGACTTACGGGTGCTTGAAAAGGAAAGAAAGGGAGAACTGAAAATCTGGGAGAGGAAGACGTTAAGGAAAATATTTGGAGGAAAAACAATCGGAAAAGGAAGGGTCAGAAGAGGAAGGAAGATGTTAGACAACTATACGGAGAATTTATGTGACCTAAGTAAGGCGTTCGATTCAGTAACACATCAACACCTTTTAGAAAAGTTAACACATTATGGACTTCGAGGAACAGTTGGAAACCTACTTGAATCTTATTTAAAAAAACGTGCTGAATGGATTCTCTGGAAAAATGTTTGGACATCTGTAGAGTCTACAAATTATGGGGTGCCTCAAGGATCCGTAATGGGTCCAATATTATTCATCATTTATATCAATGATTTATCTGGTTACATCGACACTTGTTCAACACTTCTTTATGCTGATGATATCAGGCGCTCAAAACAGGTAAACCACGAAATTAAAAACTGAAAGTGCACTAAAAAAGGTGAATAATGGTTTGGTGTTAATCGATTAAAGTTAAACAAAAAAAAACAAAAAATGTTTCACTTACCACAAAAAAAAAGAGAAGAAGTCAGTTTTGTTAAATTTTTGGGTATCGCAATTGACAATAAATTAAACTGGACTCAGCATACATCAGAATTATGTAACAAGCTATCATCGCAACTCTATTGTATCAGAAGAATTAAAGCAACATCCACCTACGTAGCAGCTAGGATGGCTTATTTTTCCAACTTTCATAGTCTGCTGTCATATGGCATTTTAGTGTGGGGCACATCTACTGGTGCACAAAAAGTTTTCCTACTGCAAAAGAAGGTCATCAGATTGTTATGTGATCTGGGATATCGAGATAGCTGTAGAAATTACTTCAGGGAATGTCAAATACTTACCTTATTTTCAACATATATACTTGCTTGTCTTAGATATGTTCATGCAAACAAAAACAAATTTTAAAAAAATGAAGATTGTCATACTTATGCTACACGGAACAGAAGCCAATTTCAAATGCCACAGCACAGACTTCACGTTACCCAACAGTGTGTAGACTACTGGGGTCCAAAACTATATAATCATCTTCCAGACGACATCAAATCATTGGACAATAAAAATTTTTCCAAGAAAGTTAAGGCCGTGCTGTTAAATAAAACTATGTATTCCCTACAAGATTTCTTGGCATATATATTGTGATCACGTCATTGCTCTCTACTTACATGTTTGTTGTTGTCTTATATATATATTGTTTTGTTTTTTTGATATATTTGTATTTGGACATGCCACACAGTGTTTTTTTTATGATAATAAATATCATATCATATCATATCCGCACAAATCAAGCCGCGCTGTCGCTGTTTTCTGTAATAAGACACTTGAACAACAAAAAGGGAATTCGTACAAGCTTTCTTTATTACAAGCTTTAAATGAAGATGACCCGGATAGGCGAATAGAATTTTCCGAAGCAATGACACACATGTTGGAACATAATCCACTGCCGCTGAACAATATCCTGATTTTCTGATGAAGCAACATTTTATATGGACGGCAGTGTGAGACCAAATGGTAGGTACTGGTCGCCACAAAATCCACACTGGTTTCGCGAGAATCAAACACAATACCCTCGGGAAGTCAATGTTTGGGCAGGAATTATTGGAAATCGAATTATTGAACCGCACTTTTTGGAGGGCACATTGACAGGAGATCTGTATCTGCATTTCTTGCAAAAAGAGTTAGTTCTGGCATTGGTCAGTATTGTTCCAAACGCTGATAATCCCGATATCCCAAAAATAATTCTTTATGGTACCAGCAAGACAAAACACCAAATTATGCACAACCGGTGCGTGAGTACCTCAATTACCCTTTTCCTAACTGGTGGATCGGTCGACGAGGTGCAGTAGAATGGCCTGCAAGATCTCCAGATTTGACACCTCTGGATTTCTTTTTATGGGACTACATAAAAAGTGCTGTATACAAAGAGAAATCAGACAATCTGAAAGTCGTAAAGGAGAGGATAAGAGCTACTATCAGAGTAGTTGCACCAGAAACTATTTCTAATGTTTTATTGGAGTTTCAGCATAGATTAGCTTATTGTCAAGAAGTTGCTGGTGGACATTCTGAGATTTCAAGAACTTAAATAACACTCAGTTTTATGACGCGCTATGCTCAATACCATGGAGTAATATTTTTGATATTACAGACGTAAATGAAAAAGCTTTATTCTTTACTGAAAATATCCAAACCTTAATGGATACGTTTGTGCCTCTGAAAACGGTCAAAGTCACTAAGCGTTATTCGCCTTGGCTCACTGATGTAATTCGGCTTATGATAAAAATGAGGAAAAATGCTTTAGCTAAGTTTAAACGCTCGAAAAGTTTAGTTGACTGGGAGTACTATAAATCGATACGTAACACTACTACAAATGCAATTAGACGTGAAAAGAAAGCCTATATGGAATACGTTTTAAAACAAAAATCTTCTCGTGGGGTTTGGAGCACTCTCAGACAGCTGGGTATTTGTCCACGTCGTAATGTGAACATTTCTGAATTTATAGATAATGCCGAAGATATAAATGATTTTTTTATAAATTCCGTCAAACAATACACCAACCAAGTACCGGATGATATTATCAATTTTTACTCTAGAAACCGATTTCAAAATTTTTCAAGTGAATTTAAATTCAGTCATCTCAGTAATTCTGATGTAGTAAATATTATTGATTCTTTAAAATCAAACGCAACTGGCTTCGATGGCATTTCTCTAAGAATTTTACATTTATGTATGCCTTTTATCGTTGAATTCATTACTCATATACTTAATGCTTGTTTCTCTCAATCGAAATTCCCCGAAATCTGGAAGCGTGCTTTGGTGGTTCCCCTACCTAAATGTCAGTCACCTCGGGCGTTGTCTGACTTGCGGCCAATTAGTTTGCTTCCTGTTATGTCTAAAATAGTTGAGCGTGCAGTTCACAGACAGCTCTTGCCTTTTTTAGATAATTCAAAAATTTTACCCAATAATCAATCAGGCTTTAGGGCTGGCTTTAGTACTACCACAGCTTTATTAAAAGTTACTAATGATATCCTAAAAGCAACTGATAATGGAGAATTATCCGTCTTAATATTATTGGACTACTCTAAGGCCTTTGATACCATTAATCACAAACTGTTGGCCGCAAAACTTCATTATTTTGGATTATCTGATGATTCTATGCATTTTCTGAGCTCTTATCTGCACGGCCGGTCTCAAGCTGTTACCTTTAACAATGTTTTATCAACTTATCAGCCTATCCACTCAGGTACGCCTCAAGGCTCAATTATTGGCCCTCTCTTGTTTATAATGTATACTGCTGATCTGCACTCAGTCTAAATTGCAATTGGCACTGTTACGCAGATGACACACAAATCTACCATCACTTTCACATTTCTGATTTTGCTACCACGGAAAGGCTGATAAATGATAATCTAGAACGTTTACTCAACGTATCAAAAGAGCATTCACTACACGTGAATCACAATAAATCTCAGGCCATTGTTTTTGGCAGCAGCAGTAAAAATCGAGAAAGGGTCATGGATGGTATGGATATTTTTGTTGGCAATGATAAAATTTCTTTCTCTAAATGTGTTAATAATCTTGGTCTTGTCTTTGACGAGCAATTGCGTTTTACATCCCATATTAACAAGCTAACACAGAAATCTTTTGGCATATTGAAAAGCTTGTATACAAACATTTCTTAAATAAACAACTCCGCATACGATTATGTGAAAGTTTAGTTTTGTCATCATACAATTATTGCGATACTATCTACGGCCCGTGCCTTGATTCATCTTGTGCAATTAGGATTCAGAGAATCCAAAACTCATGCTTAAGATTCATTTTCGACTTAAAGTTACGTGATCATGTGAGCTCTAAATTGATTGATATTCGGTGGTTAAACATGCAGGACAGAAGGGCGTTGCATTTAGGTTGCTTGATACATAAAATCATTTCAAGTTCCACCCCGTATTACTTAAAGACATTGCTGACACCACGTAGTCAATTACATGAGCTTAATTTGAGACGCACAAGTATATTGGATATCCCGAGCCACGCCACCTTCTCTTTCGAACGTTCTTTCATTTTTGCCGGGCCTAAGCTCTACAACTCGTTGTCTAAAGAACTACGCAATCAGTCGACTTCAGCCTTCAAAAGAAACTTTAGAATATTCTTATTGTCCCAGAAACAGTGACCAATTAAATTAAATTAAGTTAAGTTTATATCAATGAAATTAATTTTTCTTTCAATTTTCTTATCTGCATCATTAAGTATTATTTTCATTTTTATTATTGTACATTATCGATAATATGATTGTTTTTATGGCGTTGGTTGAGTGGTCGAACAGCAATATTGCTGAACTCCGCCAACAGAAATAAAGTCGTTATTTATTTATTTATTTATTTGCTTCGATAATAACATTGTATTTGTTCCTTGTTTACAATAATAATAAAAATGCACTTTCTCATCTTCATAATTTTATTATTTTTCTCAAAAATTTCCTTATGTAAGGCAATAAACTTATTACATTACCATATTGGCAATTGGATGGAGTGTCAGAATATGGAATAAAAATGGGGGCTGCTATTTAAAAAAAATGCCGATGACGTCACCACACTTAAACGCTTCACCCTGTATATCCGCATGTTATGTCAAAAAATGAGGAATTTAAAAACAAAATTGACTTGTTTTTGGATTTTTTCCAAAAATCAGTACTTTCTTGTTTATCGAATTTATTCCTTACTTTTGATTCTCACTATATAAACTAACGAGCGTCTAAATAAAAACCTGGTCAAGTAGGTTGTAATCGAGAATTTATCCATTACATTTACATAACAGAATGACTAAATGTAGCCTACTTGACCAGATTTTTATTTAGACACTTGTTATATCTGTATACATTTTAATGATTAAAATTAACAGTGTTTTAAAGAAATACTACATATTTATAAGACTAAATTTTATGTAATAGTTTTCTTAACGTTCCGTTTAAGAATAGTTTAATTCAAATTGTCATACCGCAAATGTAAAGAGGAAGGACAGTAATAAAATCCTGCATGCAATCCAAAGTTTGTATAACACCGACCAGTTTCCAACCAGAAGTTTCAAAGTATCACGTGACAGTACACATGTTGTACACAGTAAGTCTTTATAAAGAATGCATGAGAATTTTTCATATGATTTAGTTCATGAGTAAGTATTGCCACACCATTGTTAAAATTGATTCACGGTAGAGCTGTACGTAATTGTAATAAATCATGACGTCCTTCGTACAAAAAGATTTTAAGAGATCTCAAATATTTTTTTAATTTCCAAGCAAAAGATTGATGTTCTATAACTAATTTCTAATGTTTGTACAGCATGCATTAACATTTACTGCAAATACAATCTAATACCAATACAACTCATGTATTTAATATAAATATTCTACTGATTTTAAAACAATTGTTAATAATTTTAAATAAAATTACAGTACAGTTAATTGAAATTATTTGCTATTTATCTTTTTTTCTTTGGGAAAACGGCGAACTATTCCTAGTATACAACACGATCCCTTGTGCATTGTACAGAATCCTTCTTGAAAAAAAGGTTGCCCAGAGTGTATTATCTCGACTCATCATTGTACCCCAAATTACATACCCACACGCACAGACAGGAAATCAACTATTGTTTACGCACCATACCGCAAGCGCCCTAGGATTCTTAAGCTCTCGGGAGAACGACTTCAGCTCCTGATAAACCCAGCTTTACAAGTTTTATTGTCTACTCTGAACTTCGACCTTCTTAGGATAACGCAGACTGTGTTCGGGGCGATAATTACTTGTTGCAGAGCCTGGAACATATAAATCCCAGGGAGTATTCATAAACTAGGGCGCTTTTGCTTCACGTAATTTTATTACTTGACTTAACCCCTCCGTATACGGTGATGTACATACATACATTTATTGTTGTTTGCGTCAAGTTAAGAGCCAGCGGCTGTGGCATGTTTAGTCGCAGCTCGAAAATAATTTAATATTTAACATGCCGCTTTAAGTCTTCAAGCTTTAATGTTTACACTACTAACGGTGGCACGTCAAATATTATAAATAAACGACGAAAATGAATGCTTGCAAAAGAGAGAACCGAAATATTAAGAAAAAAAAAGAGAAGGCAACTTAAGAAGATCGAATTAATAGAAATATGTCCTTCACAATCAATGAAATTGGACGAACGAAATTTTACTGAATACAACATGAGGGACAGACAAGGTGTCATCCTAATTAATAACTCTCCAAAAGATATAACAATAACAAAATTGATCATTTCTTTTTTTCTTGGGGCCGATTTTTCAATCATAGCTTAGGTTTTACAGAGAGACGGGCCCAAATTTGCTCGACCACTGAACATCCACCGATCTGGCCTTTACATGTAGGGCGCCCCTTACAGTATGCAACACCTCTTAGGCCCGGTTTTTCAATCACAAGTTAACTTTAACCATCAATTTATTACCATAAGAACAATTATTTCCATAATTGTTGTTATGGGAATAAACCGAAAGTCAAACTTAACTTCCGATTGAAAAACCGGGCCTTAATGAGTTAACCACATAAGCAGAAATGAGAGTAGGTATTGGAAACACTTAAAACAGATAATAAATTAAAATTCTTTGAGCACAGAAAAATAGTAACGTACAAAACGTTATATGAAGAGAAATACTGGTTTCAAATCCAGGTTAATACAAAGTCTGCCCCACTTTATCAGTAGAAAGAAAAATCTGACAAGATCTTCACATAAAAATGAGCTCACTGAATTAAATTAACTTCTCACTACAGTAAAGCCACATATGGACATGGGTTACTAATATCTGACTCTCTACCACTAGGCTACTAGAGAAATTACTGGAAGATACATCAATAATGTTAAAATCAAAAGAAACAGAAGATATACGAGAACTGTTTCGAAAATTTAAAGGAATCTTCGCCTATGTCGACGATGTCTTAACTCGGACAGACATTGTACAACATGAATAAACACTGGCAATGGCGACTCGAACCCAATTCGCCAACCTGCACGACGATTGCCGTTGGCAAGAAGAGAAAAAACCTACAAGAAGATGCAGGACCAAGATGTTAAAGAACCATGGCGTGGGCGTCTCTTGTAAGAAGGATGGCAGCATGTGTTTTTATGAGGATTACTTATAGACAATTAAATGATGTCACGAAAAAGGACAGTTATCTCTTGCAGCGGTACCTTAGACTTATCCGGTACCTTAGACTTGAAAAATGACTATTAGCAAGTTTCCATGCAACATGAAGACAAGGAAAAAATAGCCTTCACAATAGGAAATGGTCTATTGGAAATTCAAAGTGATGTCCTTTGGTTTATGCAATGCCCTAGCCACCTTTGAACGGCTTATGAAATTGATAATGCAGGAAAGCTTGCCTTGTATTTAGATGATGTGATTGTCGTTGGAAGAACCTTTAAAGAACATCTTGCAAATTTAATGGAAGTCTTCCAAATGATTAAAGAGGCTGATTCCAGCCAAATGTAAGTTCTTCCAAAAAAAAAGCGTGTTATATCTGAAGCAGAGTGAAGACTGAAGGATCTTTTAGTGACTGCACTGATAATGTACCATCCACGATCAGAGGGCAAGTTCATTATTGAGTGATGCTAGCAACCATGAAATTGGAGACCTGCTGTCACAAATGCATTATTTTAAATATATATAAACGGTTACTGAGACATAACAGGACACTTTTTTGTAGTAACAAATACTAATTTTTAAAAATTCATATTGCTTAGTTTTTTATTGTAATTTGAAATACTTGCAAAAAGAATGCAGACAGGTGTCTGAAAACTAAAAACTAAAATTATTAGAAATCCTTTTGATATGTTACAGAGTGTTCACTAAAAATTTCCTAAATTTTCAAACAAAAAAAAAGCTTTTTAATTGTTAACACCTACACAGGAAAAAATATTTGAGAAAAATTTCTACAATTGTAGAATTATATCCTACAAAAAATAATACAAATAGGGACAGAAATAATTTGTAGTAAAAATTTCAATAAAATTGTAGTTAAAAATTGTAAGTACATCTGATATAACTTTCAATAATGAATATCACAATTTTATAAGAGTAATGCACAGACAATTGGCTGTAAATTCTCATTTATTGTTGCTACTTCAAACAAAATGTTTTGCTTAATTTACTATCCAGGCGTTTTATATCCTTTTGTTTATTACTAAAAATTGTAGAACATTTCTTAATATTTCTTGGAAACTTTACATTGCACTGCGGCGGTTCCGGATTTATTGTGTCGTTTATTAATATATTTTTTTTTAATTTCTCCTAGAAGTATATAAAGAAAATATTGATTGAAAACTGCCACAAAATACCAAATATAATAAAACTTAATACCGCAAACATCTTAGATATTTTTGATTTTCTTACAAAATTTAGTATTCTCCAAGATTTTTGAACATATTAGTGGTTTTTGTAATAATGTCTTCTAAAAAACAAGTACAACAATAATTAAACACTTTTTCTTACAAAAATGTGAATAGAATTTAATAAATAATTAGTAACATTTGGTCATACAAACTCGCTTCTACAACCCTGTTGTATTTTTTCCTAAAGCGATTTTTTCCTGTGTATATGTGCTTCGGTAAAACCTCATAACAACTTGTACAGATTTTCATTGTAAATAAGGATCACAATCAAATACGAAAGTTTTTCATCAAATTAAGTTATGACATTACTTAAAACGTCAAGCAGTCATGGTTGGTCGTCATAGATAGTTGTTGATTTTGCACTTTGCGCGCTAGTGGTTAAAATTTGATTTTAGTCACTCAAAACGAACGTATAAAACACCTAAAAACATGCAACTGTTGGACAATAGTATATTACATAACGAGAGTTGTAAATAGCAAATTACGCATGGTGGGAAAGTTGCGCATGAGCCGCGCAGCGGCGAATGTAAGTAATTCCACAAGTGTGTAATTGCTTTACGAGTTTTGTACTATACTTTATCTACGACCACAAAAATTACCTTCAAAGTAATCAGCAGTGACACTTGTAATTTTGATGACTGTCAATCTAATGTGATGCGGCTACGTAGGTCTAACTATAAGCGTGCGTAAAGTGGTTGTGCGTTTTTCTTACTTTACGCACGACGTTTGTAAACACCGGCTTACTTAGTTTATGTGTTGCACGTAATTCGTTATTTACAGTAGTGGTCGTAGATAAAAAATATTATACCATTTGATCAATAAGCTAAATAATCAGAACTACTGGATGTGATGTAAAAGTGAAAATATTTTATATAGAAAGAAAATTTACTGGTTTGCCAATTTTCAGAATGATTCCAATTTCCTTCTCCAAAAATTATTAATACGCTATTCTCAGGTTGGTAAACCCTGTTTATAATTAAAAAGATATTTTTATTGTTTCCAACAAGACAGAAAAAATAATGAAATATTAAGAAACTTCTAAGGTAAAGGAAATCTGCTAATTCTAACATTGGGTTTTTGCTTGAAGTGAAATTAAACAAAGCTTCTCTGGCGGTGTAATCCAATCAATAAAATTAAATTAATTGGAATATCAGAGGCAAATATGTGTAATAATAATTTTTACAACGGCAGTGTCATGTGTGAATGTGTGACGGTAACTTATTGTTAATATTAGGGGCTTCCAACGAATACAGACGAATTTTTATTTTAGGGCCTCGTCACATGCTGCGCTGCTCTGTAGAGATATGTATGTGGAATAGCTTTGTTTTATGTATGGGTCTAGACTTATAGAGATATGTAACATTTGCGCAATAAAATTATCGATATACGCTAAGCGTGCTCTTATATTAATTAAGCTAAAAGCTTTCACTCGAATTGGCTATTGAATAATTGGTTGCAAGTAATCTAGAGATGTGCTTAAAACATCAATTACCCCTTATCGTAGAGATCACCGTTAGAGCTTCATTTACCTACTTGAGAAAGTCGTAGCACACGCTCTCAAATTTGATAAATTCAAATGGAGATATTAATAGTTCTCTTGATTTGATTGCACAAGGATTGCTGGTCTAAATCATATCAAAAGTTACAGCTGCAGGAAAAACAGATCAACTTGGTGTTTCGAACGCGCGAGAACTAATTAATTCAATTAGATTATGTAACATACTAGCACAGAATCGCTATTCAAGTTTCATCCGCTTCTACGTTTCGGGTATGTAACAGACCTAGAATATTCCTCGACAGCTATAGTTAGATAAAGATATTTTAACAGGGGCTAATGAAAGTTTGTACTGACATTCCCAGGCACCGTACGAGAATCTAAATGAAATGAAAACTAATACACGGCGAGATACATTAACACGTTCTAATTAATACTGTTAGAAAGTTATCCAAAATTTCAGAATGATGTTATCCGTAACAAAAATATTTTTTAAGTTATGTTTTAATACACGGTGGTGATAAAATCCGGCATCAAGCTCATAATTTGTTTATTTAATGTTTTATTTTACAAAATCCTCAAACAGGTACATTTTTACCGAAATTGTTTTCGCTATAGGAAAATTAGTTTTCCAAGACAACTAGGATAAACTTTCAAACTTTGCAGGAAAAGCAACAAAGCACGCGACACAAATGAATGCCTCTGCTAAATTGACAAAGAGCTGACGAAATTTAGTAATTTTCCGATGACAAACAAACCTCCAGCAACAAAACTTCAAAATTTAAATTGGTTACCAAACTCACCCTAATTTTTATCACAGAACTATAATTGTAACGAAAAGTTTAAATCGCGACATCCTTCGATCGCTTCTTGACCTAACATTGCATTGGGATGAACAAATTGAAGTCAGTTTGCTACATAATAAGTCATCCCATACAAGGCGGCCATGCGTGCTGTCAAAGCATAATGAAAGTTTTAAAAAAAATTGTTGCAAGTCGGTTTTGATTGCTTCTGCTGACGAGGTTCCAAATAAGGCCGAAACAGCTGTCCAGAGAATGCTCAAGGAATTCACTGCAATCAAAATCGACTTGTAATATTTTTTAAATAATTTTAACAGCATGGTAAAGGCCATTTCAAAAAAAGTAACATTAATTTCAGAAAATATAATTTTAATTTCAGAAAAAGTAAATTTCATTTCGGAAATAGTAAGTTGAATTTCGGAAAAGGTAATTTCAATTTCGGAAAAAGTAAATTTAATTTCGGAAAAAGTAAATTCAATTTCGGAAACAACAGATAAAATGGAGAATCTGTTATTTCGGAAATTGAATTTACTTTTTCCGAAATGAAATTTACTTTTTCCGAAATTGAAATTACCTTTTCCGAAATTCAACTTACTATTTCCGAAATGAAATTTACTTTTTCTGAAATTAAAATTATATTTTCTGAAATTAATGTTACTTTTTCCGAAATTGAAGTTGAAAAGGTATAGTTTGTTTTGGTGTATCACAATTAAGAAAAAAACGAAAGCCAAATTACTAGTAGGAATTAAATGCCTAGTACGTAATTATACGTATAAATAATTTATTACATAAAGTATTTCCAATCGAAATTTTCACGGAAAGAAAATGATCAAATCTATCGAAAAATACCACCAGTAAGTTTTCGCCTCTCGATTTTATTGATTACTAATAGGTAATTTCACACATTTAACACACGCCAATTGCAAAAGCACATAACTTTTTGTACAAATGTTGCACAAACGCAACCGTCGCAAAAAAATGAAAGAGAACATTCAAAGTCTATCGATTTATTCTATTTCTGAGTTTTGGCCCATCGATTTAATTGATTGATTATCCAGCGTAATTAGGCGTTTCCACGGCTTAGCATCAAGTCTAAAACAAGTCTAAACGCACATGCCTTCTTGTGTAAATGTTGCACAAATGAAATCCCTATGTTTGCAAATCGTTTAATTTTTGATTGTTAGATGGACCATTACTATACTAATTCTAACACGAACACTGTTTTCTATTAGACGTAAAGTGATTAACAAAAAAAAAACAATAGATTTAGGCGTTGCAAAATTTTACTTTTGTTTTTGATAACCATCTGAGAATCAAAATGTTTAACATTTTGATTATAGTGGCCTATTTTGATTATATAGTTGCAATGACATGTGATGAAGGATGATCACTCTTCATTCGCCTTAAACGGAGAGAGTGGGGGATCACTTCACCTGTATACGGCATTTGACCTTATCCGCTACTGCAGATGCGAGAGTAGTAGATGCCGAAAATACAATTAGTTGTTTGCCTGACCAGGTGATTGCTTTGTGCTTTCAAAGCGGTCATGACTTGGTGTTGACTGTGCTTGGGCCGGTGTAGCAACACTGTAGGAGGGAGTAGCACCAAGGATTCTGAGAACGTACGCTCAGAAGGCAAGGTATGCTAATATCCACCTGGGGCTTGTCTTTATGCATGCGAAGTACGAAGATGGACATTCGAGGACACCTCCTGCATGAATTCGCATCCCAGCAGGGAGCTTCCGCATCTAGAGTCACCGCTGGAAAGGGGCGGGCCGGGAGAGGGCCTCGCTGAGTAAATAAGCCCTATAGTCTTGAGTAGATACTCGTAAATGGTTATTTGTAATTTTGCATGACGTCCTTGTCGAATCGAAAAGTGAAGCCCGGATATTAAGACGTTTACCCTCAGCTCCGCAGTGGACGAGAAAGAGAGAGAGAAAGCAGGGAAAGAGAGGTCTAACCAAAGAGTGAGTGAATGTTTATTGTAACTCGGTCCTCTGACATTGTTATTAGTCGAAAATGTTTAACACAAAATAAAACTATCCGACAAAACATGGAATAAAGTTCTACACTGTTTGTTTATCTTTTAGATTGCAACTTAAAATTTTTTAAGGGGACATTACTTTTTATGGTCAGTGTACATAATTTAACTGTTAATTAGCTGTCATATAACAAAACTTTGATTTTATTATAAAAGCGAATATTTACTGAATAGTTAATGCAAAATACAAAAATAAGTACTGTTATTTATTATAAACCAATGTGTAAATTCTTCTAATCTACAGTTAGATAAACTGAAACGTGTTTTAACATCGAATTTTTCGGATGAGCCTGGTTGTCTTATAATAATGGAATGAAATCTACGAAAGGAAAGCAGCTTAAATGAAAAAATAAAAGATGCAATGCGTTTTGTCATAAATACGCACAGAACTATAATTTCATTCTTTAATTTAATTATATTAATGAAATTGTCAAAGCGCCTCAATTAATTACAAAGTTTAACTTCTATTCCTGAATTTATTGGCAAGACAAATTACGCTGTTGCAGATCAAACTGATATCACCTCTTACGTGTTTAGCAAACTTGCATTTAAAACATGGATCCCTGTCAGGTTATTCGAGCGTCTTATTTATTCAGTCTTTTAAACACGTACGCCTGCGTTACAATGCATAGGAGAACTCGAACATCTATGTTGAATAGTTCACCCACATCAGCGTTATTTGTACAGTTGACACTTTGAAACAGTATCCCTGTCAGCTCAGAACGTTATTTATTTAAATCAACATAAGAAAACAAATTTTTAGGAAATGCAATTTCGGCCAAAATACAATGCTCAATAATTGAAATTAAATATTTATTAAACCATGGTAAATATCCACTTCAATTTTTTTACGTAGAAATTTTAAAAAAGAAATGCAGATCCATGTGATATAAAATTTTTTCATTGATGAAATCAAAGAAACAGACTTTCAGTGGGAAAAAATGAGTAACTGAAAAAAAAATGTATAATTGCTGGAGCTGCACAGTGGGCCAAATGACCATCAAACGCGGACAAAATTATTTATCGATATAAAAATATTTGCACGTGTTCGTAAATGATGCAAGAGCTGATTATATTTCTGTTCAATGGTATTATTTAGAAAAATACATGTAAGTATAATTTTAAAAGAGCTTTCAGTTACTATCACTATCTGATAAAGTTTCGCTGGATTCTTCCGATATATCTTCTGACATGACGTTTACTAAAACGTCCTCTTCTTCGCTGGGAGGAGCTAAAAGCTGCAGCACTTCATGAGAAAGATTCTTTCTAAATTTCTGAGGCAACTTTCTTAAAGATATTATATAAGGATCCGATGAAACGAGCAGTAAATTTAGTAAGTCTTGATTTGTCGTTTCCCTAGAAGTTTTCCTAGTGTGACTCCTTCTATAAAGCTTTAAGTCTTTATTCCGGCATTCTTGCGCTTCTTCAGAAAGCTGTCCCATTGGAAGTAAGGCATGAGCAACTATATCCGAGCCATGAATTAAAATCTTATGCATTGAAGCAGGCATGTAATACCACGGATATAATTGTACATATAATTTGGCTGTTTCAAATGCATAATTTCTGAATGCTTCTCGGTCCAAAACGAAACCGGAAGAGATGGCTTCCAATATCACTGCACATCTTTTAAGCAGCCCTTCGTGAATCCCCGTAATTTTTGCAGAGATTTGAAAGTTCTTAAAGAACCGTCGAGCCGTGTTGCCATCGTTTGAGGTACCACTACCTCCAGGTTTTACATGATCAACTAATAGCCCTAATTGATTTTTTAAATCTTGTTGTATAATCATTTTCTTATTTTCAAACAAGTTTTTCTCCTCGGGTTGTCTAACTTGCCACTTTTTAAAATCCATGCGATAGGAAATATGAATAAAACATTCAAAAAACCTTATCCAGGCGTGCAATGGTGACAAACCAAAACGGTAGGTAGTTTCATCGACGTCTCTTGCACGTACTGCTTCCAGGTCGTTCATTTTTGTAGGCGTTGCGTTACAAATATAGCATTTCTGGGCTGATGTTGTTGAAGTAATGGCATTACAAATTTTACCATCTAACATTGTAAGTGCCAGTTGATGTGTTACAAAAAACGTTTTCCCTGCAACAGCAACTTCAGTTTTGTGTAAATTACCAATTTGCTCTTCAATGTATTCGATCTCATGTTTTGATAGTTCTGTTGTTTCTTTCTTGAACTGCAAGCGAATTGGTCTACAATACCTGACTGAAGATGGTCTTGGATTTTGCCACAAAATAACTTTCTTTTTTGATGTCGACGTAGAATACAATTGAATTGGGACAAAAGAACTTATGAACATATCACTATCACGCAAATTATCGCTAGATTTTTGTTTGTATTCACTGTGTCCAGTACTTCCATCACAACCCCATTTTGAAATAAGTACAACTTCTCGTGTGATCTCACCAGACATGGCTGCAAAAACATCCTCTTGCAACAATATGATCCTTCTGATTGTTAGATCTAAAAGAGCTTGTAATTGTACGTCCATTAGAGCTTCAGTGATTGTAATAGCTTCGTCTGGAGGATAACATGACTTTTTCGCAACTTGCACTTTGTGGTAACTTGGATAGATATCCGCCTTCCTCGTTTTGGCTTGTATTCTTATTTTCATATATTGACTCTTTGTCAATCGTGTGTCAATGAACAAGGCCAGTGCTTCGTCGGATGAATACGGCTTTATTTCCGTCTCTTTGCTTTTTGTCCACGCCTCTCTTATTCGGGAAGGTCTAGTTGGTGTGGTCTCAACTGATTCAAAAAGTAATGTAGCAGCGTCCTTTTGGCCAGCACTTCGCAGACTCATTTGAGCTGCATATGCTAGTTCCTCAGCGCTGTATTGCTCGCGAAGCTCTTTCGTTTTTCGCCTTTTGGAGCGTTCTCCGCATTCACGAAATGACGTAGCAGGTCGGCCACTACTTGTTGATGGTACGTTTTCATCCACTTCTTCAGCTATGGCCTCAGATGGCCATTCCAATAGAGCGTCGTCCAACCAATCGGAATTTTTAATTAGAAATAAGTTTTCCGTTCTATTGCACTTTTGCCACCGTTTTTCAACTTCGCTGCAGAATCGACCAATATCTTTTTTTATTTGTTCTATAACTTGGTCATCGTCAAACGTACTAGTCATAGTATCTACTACATGATTGCGTTTAACGCTGCTGCTCTGACCTTTCTTCTCAAGCCATATTTGAAAAATCTCCCTTCTAGATTTTCGAAGCGCAACCCCTATTCAAGACAAATAATAAGTGTGTTAGTTGCTTATGGAAAAAAGACTTACATTTTAACTGTTTATTAGTACTTGTCTTGTTTGTCGTAATCAGATTGCAGAATTTAACAATATTTTTTCAAGAATTAGTTTGCCGTTTTTTATATTATAAAGTACGTTCTCTTTCTGACTCAAGAGTTTTTTTAACTACCTAATATCATATTTAGTTAATTTTACATGCAATTTTCACTTTTACGCTGCAGTTCGTGGTCGCATTATACGTGGAGTCCCACGCCGCGCCGGCAGCAGTGAGTCAGTGACATGGTGAATAGATCATAACTTTTGCATTGGCAGATTTTGGCAGCCAAATTTTTTAGACGTCAATCAGAATAGTGTCCCTAATATTTTAAAAAACGAAAGAGAGTTGGGTCTTGTTCGGCAAATTTTGTAGCTCAACTAAAATTTGACTATGTTAACCTTTTTTACTTGAAGTTGCAAATTATATAAAATTCTATATTTATATACAACACTATAGTAAAACTCTAGCACAACAACAAGTACTAACCTTGGTTTAATCGATCCATAATGTTTTAAACTAATAAAACGGGACCAAAAGTCTTCAAAACACGAACAACGCACACACAGAACTTACGAGCGTACAACTGAAGTCGACGAGTACGCGACTTGGAGTACCTATAAAATAACCGGTACAGGGTATTATACCCTTATTAATTAGTCATCGGATAGCTGAAACATTCCTCTGCGTATTACTCATACTTTAAGCCCCTTACAGAGACATGCCAAATGTCGAATTTTGGCCACAAATGCAGGTAATTTGGCCCACTGTGAGCTGGTCAAATTGCCTGGACATCTCGGCCCAAACATGCTCAATGCAATTCATGTCTGGTCAGCAGGGTAGCCACTCTTCTGACTGTTTGACAAGAAATCACTCTTCCAGTAGCTTACCTGAAGAAGCTGCTAATTCTTGAAGCCGTGAATGTTCGATTTCTTGTTGCAGTCAGGACTATCAAACGGTCTTGGGCATGGGTTGTGACTCGTTGTCGACCTTCATCACGGGTGTACGCTGGAGATCCAGTTGCTAAGTAGCAATTCCATGCTCGACTTTCGACACTTTACGACACTTCAGCTGGTTAGCGACTTCTTCTTGAGGTAAACCTTCACCAATCCAACGCGCTACTTGCTCGAATTGTACTGTTTCTAAACGTCGTAGAGGCATAATTTCTATGGCAATAAACAGCAATGTTAATGATAAGAGTAGTGACTTAGATGCAAACAATTCTGTTTCACTAGCATGCAAACATTTTGGAGCCATATTCCTATCTTTTCTTGTTAAAGCGATAACAGTACAAAGCAATAAAAAAAAACTTGCAAAAAATATTAGCTACGTGTAACTTGTTTTGTTTGGCAATTGGAATGTGTAAGGGGAATTTATATCTAATATTTTGATGGTGTCCACACTTTTTTGCTTCTCAGTACTACCGGTACCTCTGACTTTGTTTCTGCTTGCTTTATGTTGGTACATTTTGTGTTTTGGGATGCTTCTGGGTGTTTATCTTTCTTATTAGTGGACTTTTATTTTTGTTGTTAGGTTCGGCGGTTGGGAAATTGCTGTCATACTGGGATATTTTGAATAGATTATGTTGTACGTCGTGGACGTTTTCCTCATTTTGTAGTATATCAAATCTGTTACTTAAAGTATGTGGAGGATGTAGTGATTATTTTGTTTGGGTGGGTATTTTCCCCTGAGTTTTTCCTTTTCTGGTTAATTCTTGATCTTGTGGAGTCTATGGACTTGTTATCTATTGAATCGTATTCCGTTTGATTTAAGGATTCTGTGACTTTTTGC
This sequence comes from Dorcus parallelipipedus, assembly GCA_958336345.1. Taxonomy (NCBI): domain Eukaryota; kingdom Metazoa; phylum Arthropoda; class Insecta; order Coleoptera; family Lucanidae; genus Dorcus; species Dorcus parallelipipedus. The sequence goes on along the minus strand of OY284481.1, from coordinate 34,336,494 downwards.
TGCACTATGAATTCTTCCAAATTTTGAGGTCCAGTCCAAGTTTCGGGGAAGGTGCCGGTTATTCGTGGTTGTGCACGAGCGAAAACCCGATCGTTAGGTAGGAATCGTGGTGCTTTGGTCTGCTTAATGACGTAGCGTGTCCGATAGCGGTTCTGATTCTGATGTATGCGCTGGATACGCTCCCGTCGCCGTCGTGGCAAATTAGAACCTTGAGCATTGGCGCCTTCCAGATGCCAATCTCCTGGTTGCGGCAACTCGCAACCAAGCAGGGCTTCACTTGGAGTGGTTCCGTTGTAGATCACTCTGGGCAGTACTAGGTCCCAGATGCGAGGATCTTTTCCCTGGAGATGGGCGCGTAGCCCCTTTTTGACTTCTTGGTTACGCCTCTCGTCAGGGTTAGCCCGAGGATGGGATATGGGTGTTGTCCAGTGGTAACAACCACAACGGTTGATTGCCATGTCCCAGGAGATTGACGTGAATTGAACCCCATTATCCGTGATGATGGATTTGGGATAACCAAAACGACTGAAGATTTGGTCTTCAAGCACTTCTGTGATGATTTCAGTTCCAGATCTTTTCAATGGAAACGCCTCCACCCAACGAGTACAGAGGTCGGTGACTGTAAGAATGAAACGGTTCCCTTGGCGGCTTTCGATATAAGCGCCCATTATGTCGGTGGCTATTACTTCCTCCGGTCGTGTTGCTGGGTGAGGTCGGAGCGGCTCCCTCTCCTGTGGTGCTCCCCTCTTAGTGCAATTGCATGTGAGGCAAGCTCGTACATAACGGCGTACTTCTTGTTTCATCTTTGGCCAGTAATAATTCCTTCGAATTGCTCGCTGTTTCTTCGGCTCCAGGGTGACCGGCTGTGGGATCGTCGTGGTGTGCGTAGACTACTCTTCTCCAAGCATGTGATGGAACGAACAGCAACTTCCTTCCGTCTCCTGAGATCCGCCTGAGATAGCCGGTTTCTAACGAATACAGTTGGAGGAAATCCTCGAGGAAATCCAAATTCAGACCAAAGGGCATAACTCATAAGCGGCTCCATCTGGTGTGATGAACGCGATGAGGCGCTTTGTATCTTCGTCCAATGGTATTTGCCAGCAACCGGAGGCCATATCTAGGGTAGTGAATATTTTTGCGGTTCCTATTTCCTTCAAAGTCTCGTGGATTCAGGGTAAACTTGTAACTTTGTCTTCGGTGGCGCTGTTGAGCCGGTGGTAGTGGGCGGGGTGAGCCGTCTTTCTTCTCCACTATTACGATTGGTGAATTGTATGCCGACGTGCTTGGTTGAATAATTCCTTCGCTGAGCATTAATTCGACTTGTTCATTGATAAGGCGTTTCTTAGTGGTTGAACAACGGTGTGGAGGAATACGGATCGGCCGATGGTTTCGTAACCGTATTTTGTGGACAGTACTGGAAGTAGTGGTTGATCTTCCTCCGGTGACAAAGACATCTTGAAAGTTGCCAACTAGAGTCCGGAAGCTATCACGATGCTGTTCAGGGAATTGGTGAACCAGGTCTGTGATATCTATGATCGGAACGACCGGATCCTTATGATGAAGTCTGATGAAGTGCTTTGTCGTTCGAGAGGAAGTATCAAAGTGAATGCACTGTCGTCCCATGTCGATAACTGCTTGCTGCTCCTTCAACCAGGACTGTCCAAGGATTATTTGTTCCCCGAGTTTTGGTGCAATCAGGAACGGACTCGTGAACTGTTGTCCGTTAATGCTGAAACATATGTTGACGGTTCCGGCTGTTTCTAGCGTGGAGTTAGTGTCCGCCATTTGGAGTCGTCGAGTTTGCGAAGTCATTGTGGTCGGGCCGATTACACTGGCAACAGCGAAGTTTGCGGACGCGGCGCAAATTGTTCCTTTATTTTTTTCAGGAATGACCCAGGGTCTTGCGAGTCCGAACCTTGGTACTCTGGCAGGTATTCGGGTCTATTCCTTACGCAGCAGTTGACACAGGGCTGTCTGTCCATTTCCGGTTGTTCTGCTGTATTCTGGATTTCGCTGTTCACAGTGGCTGTTGTGGCGCCACTGAGGCTCGATGTCCTCAGAGTTGTTTTTCTTAGATTGTAACGTTCACATTTTTCGCTGTCCGTTACATTATTTTTTACGTATTTTCTCGTTATTTTGCTGTCGAAATTTAACTAAAAACTGTTTAGTTCGTTTAATTACTTTCGTATTTATGACTTTCACGCCTCTATCTCTCAGGATTTGTGTTTTAATTTCAGATAGTAATGCGGACTTCTATTTTCTTCTTAAAGTCATTTGTTTGTTTCGTAAATTAATCTGTAGATGTCGTACATGGTCCTTTGGTCGATTTTATTGATCGATATTTCTTGATGACGTATACGGAAATTGCGTAGAAAATCTTTGACGAGTTCCGTCCTTGTCGATTATCGTACGATTACTGCGTGCGAGTACGCCATTTGCAGACGCGTGGTTTGCGTCTTCAAATTTTTGTGGTTTTGTGAAGCTGAGCGGCTTTGAGATATTCCAGTTTGGCAAATATTCACGTCTCTATTCTCGTAAGCCCAACTGTGTCAGTTTGTCGTCTGCTTTTTTGCCACAAATGTACCGTTTCCGCTACCGTATCCGAGCACGTGTTGCTTTAAGGTTCTCGATCAGGAAAAAACTAACAGAAGATTGTAAGTACCCTAGTTGTTTAGGAGAATATTTTCTAAGGTTCTTTTTCTCTTTATGTAGAGTTTTTTTTTTGGACTTCCGAAATTGTGTGAAGATTAGTTTTTTTGGACTTCCGAAATTGTGTTGAACTTTAGAAGATTAGTTTTTTTGGACTTTCGAAATTGTGTTGAACTTTAGAAGATTAGTTTTTTTGACTTCCGAAATTGTGTTGAACATTTGAAGATTAGTTTTTTGGATTCCCGAAGTTGTGTTGAGTTACCGAAGTTTTCCTCCTACCGCACGAGTTTTTATGGGAAAATTCCTTGCTATTTACTGCGTTGTCGTTCTGAAGATATCACCGGAGTCGTTTGAAGATATAATTCAACGGTGTCGTTTAGATGGAACTCAGGTCAAGTTTTCGTCAGGATTGCGTAAGAAACAACCATTATTATTAGTATCGTATCGTATCGACAAAACTGTCAGTATCGCTTCGTATGGACAAACTTATCGTATCGAGAAAATTACCGTATCGTATAGAATAAACAACCGTATCGTATTGAAGAAACTACCGTATCGTACCGTATCGTATTGAAGAAACTACCGTATCGTACCGTATCGTTTTGAAGAAACTACCGTATCGTGCCGTATCGTTTTGGAAACATTATCGTACCGTATGGAAATAATCCATTAATATTTATTTTGATTGTCAGTGGACAATAATTATAGTATATTGGGTCACCTTCGTATTTATCTAGTGCTACATTACATTTATTTGTATGGGTCATTTATATATAGTTTGCATCATATTAATTTTTTCTACTTTAAGTTTTTTTTTGTACACATGTTAGTATATATTATTTTGTTTGATCGAATTATCTTTTATGTTAAATCGTTACATAATTTATCAATTATATTATTTTTCATTTTCAAAAAAAAAAAAAACATCTAATGATTCTAATTGATAGACCAATTTTGACAATTTGCGAACCACCTTACATAATACGTACTTTGGAGCTAACTTGGATGAGAAATTCTTAGAAGCGTCTGATAAAATACGATTCTTTTTCCAAACAAATTCACCTACAGAAAATTCTACATGACATCTCCTCATATCGTAATAATGACTATTTCGACGATAAGGGGCAGAAAGTTTAGACTGAACATCCTTATAAATTTCGGGCAATTTCGACAATTCATCCACATAATTATTACGATCAGCTGGCTGAATGTTAACATCATGTGAAGTGTGAAGAGGACCATAATATTTACCAGAAAGTGGAACTTTACGTCCGAAGTTGAGAAAAGTTGGACTGTAACCGGTAACTTCATGAGTTGCTGTTCTCAAAGCATGACCAATTTTATAGATTTCTTTATCCCAATTCTTATGTTCCTTTCCTTTGATGTAACTTCGAATAGCTGTACCAACAACCCTATTCACACGCTCGACTTGATTTACATGGGGTGAATATCTAGCGGTAAAATAAATTTTCTGAACATCATAACTTCCAACAAAATTCTTAAAAGATTTGCTAGCAAACTGACTTCCATTATCGCAAATGATAAATTGAGGTACATCATAGAATCATCAGATGGCGTTGATCATGGAAACTGTCATGTTAAAGATCTAAAGAAACATTTCGGTTCAAACTCAGATGTTTCCGAAATTTAAGGTAAGATTTTGTCGTCCGCTTTCATTTTTCATTTTTTTTTTCTTTCCTTTTTGCATGTATCATCTATCCTGTATAACTTTTACTTATCGATTATGACCTCACTCCGATTTGACCCCTTCTCAATTTAAGACTTTCCGATTTTGTCTATCGTTTGGTACGCGTAGTTACCATAAGTTTATTGTGATGGATGATAGATTTTATGTTGTGTTGGTAAAAACATCTCGCAGTGTCTCATGTTTTTATTTCTGGGGAGAGGGCGTGTGTAACGTTCACATTTTTCGCTGTCCGTTACATTATTTTTTTACGTATTTTATCGTTATTTTGCTGGTGAAATTTAAGTAAAAACTATTTCGTTCGTTTAATTAATTTCGTATTTATGACTTTCACGCCTCTGTCTCTCAGGATTTGTGTTTTAATTTCAGATAGTATTGCGGACTTCTATTTTCTTCTTAAAGCCATTTGTTTGTTTCGGAAATTAATCTGTAGATGTCGTACATGGTCCTTTGGTCGATTTTATTGATCGATATTTCTTGATGACGTATACGGAAATTGCGTAGAAAATCTTTGACGAGTTTCCGTCCTCTTCGATATCGTACGACTACTGCGTGCGAGTACGCCATTTGCAGACGCGTGGTTTGCGTCTCCAAATTTTTGTGGTTTTGTGAAGCTGAGCGGCTTTGAGATATTCCAGTTTGGCAAATATTCACGTCTCTATTCTCGTAAGCCCAACTGTGTCAGTTTGTCGTCTGCTTTTTTGCTACAAATGTACCGTTTCCGCTACCGTATCCGAGCACGTGTTGCTTTAAGGTTCTCGATCAGGAAAAAACTAACAGAAGATTAGTTTTTTTTTTGGATTTCCGAAATTGTGTTGAACATTTGAAGATTAGTTTTTTTGGACTTCCGAAATTGTGTGAAGATTAGTTTTTTTGGACTTCCGAAATTGTGTTGAACATTTGAAGATTAGTTTTTTTGGATTCCCGAAGTTGTGTTGAGTTACCGAGGCCGAAGCTTTCCTCCTACCGCACGAGTTTTTATGGGAAAATTCCTTGCTGTTTACTGCGTTGTCGTTCTGAAGATATCACCGGAGTCGTTTGAAGATATAATTCAACGGTGTCGTTTAGATGGAACTCAGGTTAAGTTTTCGTCAGGATTGCGTAAGAAACAACCATTTTTATTAGTATCGTATCGTATCGACAAAACTGTCAGTATCGTTTCGTATGGACAAACTTATCGTATCGTATTGAGAAACTACCGTATCGTGCCGTATCGTTTTGCAAACATTTTCG